>OX103943.1:11250425-11812082 GCA_944470405.2 Schistosoma mattheei
ATCATCATCATCATCATCATCATCATCATCATCATCATCATCATCATCATCATCATCATCATCATCATCATCATCATCATCATCATCATCATCATCATCATCATCATCATCATCATCATCATCATCATCATCATCATCATCATCATCATCATCATCATCATCATCATCATCATCATCATCATCATCATCATCATCATCATCATCATCATCATCATCATCATCATCATCATCATCATCATCATCATCATCATCATCATCATCATCATCATCATCATCATCATCATCATCATCATCATCATCATCATCATCATCATCATCATCATCATCATCATCATCATCATCATCATCATCATCATCATCATCATCATCATCATCATCATCATCATCATCATCATCATCATCATCATCATCATCATCATCATCATCATCATCATCATCATCATCATCATCATCATCATCATCATCATCATCATCATCATCATCATCATCATCATCATCATCATCATCATCATCATCATCATCATCATCATCATCATCATCATCATCATCATCATCATCATCATCATCATCATCATCATCATCATCATCATCATCATCATCATCATCATCATCATCATCATCATCATCATCATCATCATCATCATCATCATCATCATCATCATCATCATCATCATCATCATCATCATCATCATCATCATCATCATCATCATCATCATCATCATCATCATCATCATCATCATCATCATCATCATCATCATCATCATCATCATCATCATCATCATCATCATCATCATCATCATCATCATCATCATCATCATCATCATCATCATCATCATCATCATCATCATCATCATCATCATCATCATCATCATCATCATCATCATCATCATCATCATCATCATCATCATCATCATCATCATCATCATCATCATCATCATCATCATCATCATCATCATCATCATCATCATCATCATCATCATCATCATCATCATCATCATCATCATCATCGTCATCATCATCATCATCATCATCATCATCATCATCATCATCATCATCATCATCATCATCATCATCATCATCATCATCATCATCATCATCATCATCATCATCATCATCATCATCATCATCATCATCATCATCATCATCATCATCATCATCATCATCATCATCATCATCATCATCATCATCATCATCATCATCATCATCATCATCATCATCATCATCATCATCATCATCATCATCATCATCATCATCATCATCATCATCATCATCATCATCATCATCATCATCATCATCATCATCATCATCATCATCATCATCATCATCATCATCATCATCATCATCATCATCATCATCATCATCATCATCATCATCATCATCATCATCATCATCATCATCATCATCATCATCATCATCATCATCATCATCATCATCATCATCATCATCATCATCATCATCATCATCATCATCATCATCATCATCATCATCATCATCATCATCATCATCATCATCATCATCATCATCATCATCATCATCATCATCATCATCATCATCATCATCATCATCATCATCATCATCATCATCATCATCATCATCATCATCATCATCATCATCATCATCATCATCATCATCATCATCATCATCATCATCATCATCATCATCATCATCATCATCATCATCATCATCATCATCATCATCATCATCATCATCATCATCATCATCATCATCATCATCATCATCATCATCATCATCATCATCATCATCATCATCATCATCATCATCATCATCATCATCATCATCATCATCATCATCATCATCATCATCATCATCATCATCATCATCATCATCATCATCATCATCATCATCATCATCATCATCATCATCATCATCATCATCATCATCATCATCATCATCATCATCATCATCATCATCATCATCATCATCATCATCATCATCATCATCATCATCATCATCATCATCATCATCATCATCATCATCATCATCATCATCATCATCATCATCATCATCATCATCATCATCATCATCATCATCATCATCATCATCATCATCATCATCATCATCATCATCATCATCATCATCATCATCATCATCATCATCATCATCATCATCATCATCATCATCATCATCATCATCATCATCATCATCATCATCATCATCATCATCATCATCATCATCATCATCATCATCATCATCATCATCATCATCATCATCATCATCATCATCATCATCATCATCATCATCATCATCATCATCATCATCATCATCATCATCATCATCATCATCATCATCATCATCATCATCATCATCATCATCATCATCATCATCATCATCATCATCATCATCATCATCATCATCATCATCATCATCATCATCATCATCATCATCATCATCATCATCATCATCATCATCATCATCATCATCATCATCATCATCATCATCATCATCATCATCATCATCATCATCATCATCATCATCATCATCATCATCATCATCATCATCATCATCATCATCATCATCATCATCATCATCATCATCATCATCATCATCATCATCATCATCATCATCATCATCATCATCATCATCATCATCATCATCATCATCATCATCATCATCATCATCATCATCATCATCATCATCATCATCATCATCATCATCATCATCATCATCATCATCATCATCATCATCATCATCATCATCATCATCATCATCATCATCATCATCATCATCATCATCATCATCATCATCATCATCATCATCATCATCATCATCATCATCATCATCATCATCATCATCATCATCATCATCATCATCATCATCATCATCATCATCATCATCATCATCATCATCATCATCATCATCATCATCATCATCATCATCATCATCATCATCATCATCATCATCATCATCATCATCATCATCATCATCATCATCATCATCATCATCATCATCATCATCATCATCATCATCATCATCATCATCATCATCATCATCATCATCATCATCATCATCATCATCATCATCATCATCATCATCATCATCATCATCATCATCATCATCATCATCATCATCATCATCATCATCATCATCATCATCATCATCATCATCATCATCATCATCATCATCATCATCATCATCATCATCATCATCATCATCATCATCATCATCATCATCATCATCATCATCATCATCATCATCATCATCATCATCATCATCATCATCATCATCATCATCATCATCATCATCATCATCATCATCATCATCATCATCATCATCATCATCATCATCATCATCATCATCATCATCATCATCATCATCATCATCATCATCATCATCATCATCATCATCATCATCATCATCATCATCATCATCATCATCATCATCATCATCATCATCATCATCATCATCATCATCATCATCATCATCATCATCATCATCATCATCATCATCATCATCATCATCATCATCATCATCATCATCATCATCATCATCATCATCATCATCATCATCATCATCATCATCATCATCATCATCATCATCATCATCATCATCATCATCATCATCATCATCATCATCATCATCATCATCATCATCATCATCATCATCATCATCATCATCATCATCATCATCATCATCATCATCATCATCATCATCATCATCATCATCATCATCATCATCATCATCATCATCATCATCATCATCATCATCATCATCATCATCATCATCATCATCATCATCATCATCATCATCATCATCATCATCATCATCATCATCATCATCATCATCATCATCATCATCATCATCATCATCATCATCATCATCATCATCATCATCATCATCATCATCATCATCATCATCATCATCATCATCATCATCATCATCATCATCATCATCATCATCATCATCATCATCATCATCATCATCATCATCATCATCATCATCTCATCATCATCATCATCATCATCATCATCATCATCATCATCATCATCATCATCATCATCATCATCATCATCATCATCATCATCATCATCATCATCATCATCATCATCATCATCATCATCATCATCATCATCATCATCATCATCATCATCATCATCATCATCATCATCATCATCATCATCATCATCATCATCATCATCATCATCATCATCATCATCATCATCATCATCATCATCATCATCATCATCATCATCATCATCATCATCATCATCATCATCATCATCATCATCATCATCATCATCATCATCATCATCATCATCATCATCATCATCATCATCATCATCATCATCATCATCATCATCATCATCATCATCATCATCATCATCATCATCATCATCATCATCATCATCATCATCATCATCATCATCATCATCATCATCATCATCATCATCATCATCATCATCATCATCATCATCATCATCATCATCATCATCATCATCATCATCATCATCATCATCATCATCATCATCATCATCATCATCATCATCATCATCATCATCATCATCATCATCATCATCATCATCATCATCATCATCATCATCATCATCATCATCATCATCATCATCATCATCATCATCATCATCATCATCATCATCATCATCATCATCATCATCATCATCATCATCATCATCATCATCATCATCATCATCATCATCATCATCATCATCATCATCATCATCATCATCATCATCATCATCATCATCATCATCATCATCATCATCATCATCATCATCATCATCATCATCATCATCATCATCATCATCATCATCATCATCATCATCATCATCATCATCATCATCATCATCATCATCATCATCATCATCATCATCATCATCATCATCATCATCATCATCATCATCATCATCATCATCATCATCATCATCATCATCATCATCATCATCATCATCATCATCATCATCATCATCATCATCATCATCATCATCATCATCATCATCATCATCATCATCATCATCATCATCATCATCATCATCATCATCATCATCATCATCATCATCATCATCATCATCATCATCATCATCATCATCATCATCATCATCATCATCATCATCATCATCATCATCATCATCATCATCATCATCATCATCATCATCATCATCATCATCATCATCATCATCATCATCATCATCATCATCATCATCATCATCATCATCATCATCATCATCATCATCATCATCATCATCATCATCATCATCATCATCATCATCATCATCATCATCATCATCATCATCATCATCATCATCATCATCATCATCATCATCATCATCATCATCATCATCATCATCATCATCATCATCATCATCATCATCATCATCATCATCATCATCATCATCATCATCATCATCATCATCATCATCATCATCATCATCATCATCATCATCATCATCATCATCATCATCATCATCATCATCATCATCATCATCATCATCATCATCATCATCATCATCATCATCATCATCATCATCATCATCATCATCATCATCATCATCATCATCATCATCATCATCATCATCATCATCATCATCATCATCATCATCATCATCATCATCATCATCATCATCATCATCATCATCATCATCATCATCATCATCATCATCATCATCATCATCATCATCATCATCATCATCATCATCATCATCATCATCATCATCATCATCATCATCATCATCATCATCATCATCATCATCATCATCATCATCATCATCATCATCATCATCATCATCATCATCATCATCATCATCATCATCATCATCATCATCATCATCATCATCATCATCATCATCATCATCATCATCATCATCATCATCATCATCATCATCATCATCATCATCATCATCATCATCATCATCATCATCATCATCATCATCATCATCATCATCATCATCATCATCATCATCATCATCATCATCATCATCATCATCATCATCATCATCATCATCATCATCATCATCATCATCATCATCATCATCATC
Organism: Schistosoma mattheei; assembly: GCA_944470405.2. Classification (NCBI taxonomy): domain Eukaryota; kingdom Metazoa; phylum Platyhelminthes; class Trematoda; order Strigeidida; family Schistosomatidae; genus Schistosoma; species Schistosoma mattheei. The sequence continues at coordinate 11,256,434 of OX103943.1, forward strand.
ATCATCATCATCATCATCATCATCATCATCATCATCATCATCATCATCATCATCATCATCATCATCATCATCATCATCATCATCATCATCATCATCATCATCATCATCATCATCATCATCATCATCATCATCATCATCATCATCATCATCATCATCATCATCATCATCATCATCATCATCATCATCATCATCATCATCATCATCATCATCATCATCATCATCATCATCATCATCATCATCATCATCATCATCATCATCATCATCATCATCATCATCATCATCATCATCATCATCATCATCATCATCATCATCATCATCATCATCATCATCATCATCATCATCATCATCATCATCATCATCATCATCATCATCATCATCATCATCATCATCATCATCATCATCATCATCATCATCATCATCATCATCATCATCATCATCATCATCATCATCATCATCATCATCATCATCATCATCATCATCATCATCATCATCATCATCATCATCATCATCATCATCATCATCATCATCATCATCATCATCATCATCATCATCATCATCATCATCATCATCATCATCATCATCATCATCATCATCATCATCATCATCATCATCATCATCATCATCATCATCATCATCATCATCATCATCATCATCATCATCATCATCATCATCATCATCATCATCATCATCATCATCATCATCATCATCATCATCATCATCATCATCATCATCATCATCATCATCATCATCATCATCATCATCATCATCATCATCATCATCATCATCATCATCATCATCATCATCATCATCATCATCATCATCATCATCATCATCATCATCATCATCATCATCATCATCATCATCATCATCATCATCATCATCATCATCATCATCATCATCATCATCATCATCATCATCATCATCATCATCATCATCATCATCATCATCATCATCATCATCATCATCATCATCATCATCATCATCATCATCATCATCATCATCATCATCATCATCATCATCATCATCATCATCATCATCATCATCATCATCATCATCATCATCATCATCATCATCATCATCATCATCATCATCATCATCATCATCAAATCAGACCGTCTTGTCTTTAATAAATGTATTTTTGTAACAGAAATAAAATATAATAATATCGAAGCTGTTGAATTTTTTTTAAACAAGGAGGAATAACTATTCCTTTTTTACTGAACCAAGATACCTGAATCAAATTAATTTAAGTGTATTATTGAATTTTATTGTTGTGACTGATGGACCTTTAATCCAACTAATAAATATCTGTTCATTATAATAATAAAACAACTCCATTAGACGGGTGAATTATGGAGAGTGTGTGGAGAAAAGTAAAAGAAATTAACTAGTATCCACAATAATCATTAAACATTGCCTTATAGCTAGGTTTAGTCTTATCCACGAAACAATAGAAAGTATTCATCCACACAGAAAATAGCGGAAGAAAATAAAAGTCAATTATGATTCATGACCTATTAAACTACACTTTTATGTACCAACGTTTCCTCCTCAATGCCAACCATTTTAAAACAAAATGATACTTTACAGTATTACCCTACATATCCTACCTTATTCTGTCTTATCCTAACTCATTAAAAATTAATTCACTAAAAATTATTACTTTACACAATAAAACTTTAATAATCATTCTATGTTTAAAAATAATTATTTTGAGCAGATTATGATTATAAATCGAGAAATCGTGTATCGTTAATGGAAAATTTATGTTTTCGCTTTTATTATAATTCGTATATATATATCTGTTTGTAGATTTATTTTTCCACAAAAATTAAGCATTCAGTTCCTTATACCTACGTCTGTGTTGATTGACTTTTATATACTGTGCGCTTACATGAACCTTTGTATTATGCAAGCATTTGTACCAGTAGTACAACAATAAAAACGATCGATAGGAATACAAGGACAAATAAAGTTGACTGAACCTCAAAATAACTTTTATACAAGAAGACCATCAGAACTGGGTGACTCATTGCTTGTTCACTTCTACAGGAAGCGAATAATGGTGCCCAGAAAGAGTGAAACCATTGCTATTAAATCACTCAACTCAGAGAAAACAACACAGACTGAAAATTATCGATGATGTTCAAAACTAGAAAAAAAAACATTTGTTGGTATTCAACAACCTCGACACCAGTTTGCAACAATTTATGATAAATCTCGTTTTCAAATAATGAAATTACGTATTAATCTCGTTAGTTAGGTATACTCAGAGAAAAATTGGTTTTTGTGAGTTTTACAACATTTTTCAACATTTTTACGTTGAATTCGAATTATTTTAAGTCATGAAAAAAAGTAATTTACAGAAGAATAACAGCTGTTTGAAATTATTCTACTGTATTTCGTTATTGTTATGACCTTCCCTTCTAGCTAACACAGTCGTTTACTTCAATTTTATTTTTATTTTTTACAAAAGACAACTCTTAAAGTTTACTACACAGACATCGGTTCAATGAGTTTGCGTTTGTTTATGTACATGCGCGTGTTTGTGGGTAGTGCTTTTATACATTGTAACATTATTCACGTCAATCATAAGTTGAAAATAGTACAAACAATTCACCATAAAGTATGTATGTACTACACATGTACAAGCATGCTTATCAGAAAAAATGAAATAAGATGACTTCAGTTAATTATGTAGTTGTAACCAAATCTTGTAGACACAAATACACACAGACAGGAAAAAAACGGAAATGAACTTTTGTGTGGAAAAAAAAGAATTTTTTCTAGAGAAAACGAATGTTCGAATGACACAATTATCTAAATGATGAGAAAATAAAAAGCTGAGAAATTAGAAAATAATTAGTGGAGAGTAAAGTGCACACGAAGTAAAAAAACTAAGGGGGAAACAGAAAATAATCTCACCTTTCTTCTTCCTACGTTTATCCTTGATTTTGGTTTCCTTTCTTTGATTGATTAGTTAAAACTACACAAATTGTACATCTTTGTTTTTGATCACCTGTGTTATTTGTGTTTTCATAACAAAAATGTATTCGTTCTTCTCTTTCTAATTTTTTTTTAGTTTTTATCTCTGAACTTGCAATCTGTCGTTCGAGTTGGCGGGCTTTGAAGAGTGAGTGAAAGAGTGTGCATGAGAGAGAAAGTGTTTATTTCTCTGTATTTTCCTCGCTTCCAATTGTTACTGTTATTGCTCAGATGGCTTCCCTCATGTTTCTTTGGTGTTTAATTCAGTCTTTATTTTGCATATTTCAATTATATGCTTCTGATTTTGATAATTTGTGTTGTTCGTTGGTTCTCCACATTTTTTAAAATACTCGTGGCTTATTTAAATTATATTATCATAAATTATAGGTATTTTTGGGATGGAAGGACGATATTGAAACTACTAGATAACTGAATACAGTGATAATTTGACCCTGTAGTTTTAAACTGTCAATTTTTGGTATTAGTCTGTTGTGCGTGTTATTACAACTTGATTTTCATGTTAGAAATAGAAAGGTAGGAGAGTCGCAGAGATTTTTTAATTCATAGTTCCATATAATGGCCTGATTAAAGTTAGACAACTATTACAAACCAGGAAACACTGTACAGCTCTTTTTTCCTGAACTTCACTCATAATGGAGTTTTGGATGCACTTTGCTGTGGAGTCTCATACTAGGATGAAATAGCTATCCACTGTTTTCTGGTTTTAACCAGTTGCCGAACTAAAATCAGTCAGTGACATAAATCTTCAAAATGAACAACTCTTCTTCTGACACTTTATCTACTTGGAAGTGACAATCAGTATTTTTATCAGTCAGTTTTCCAGTGTAGTTGTTAATCTAAATAGCTTATTGCGACAACATAGTTCGTTTAGCGTTATATGGTCAGTAAAAGTTGGTAGACAATATTGGGTTTACGTTTTTATATGATAATGTTCGTCAGCATAACACCACTTTACTCTTAAAAGGATCGATTTGTTTCTCGATGATTTGAACTAACATCAAGTAGTGTTTGTCTAAGAATAATATTGAAGAGAAGAGAAATCAATGGTGTAAATTGCAATTTAGAAAAAGTTTTATATTCTTTTGTTTCGGCGATAAAACAACATATACACTACTTTTGAAGATTTATTATAAATTGGAAAAGAAACATCGTCTTAGACATCCGTCATCAATTATTACAACTAAGAGAATAGTTCCCATTTTATCATATTTGTAAGCCCCTTTCTCTTATTATTATGAGAAATGAGGTCATGAAAATTTTATTACACATAATTTAAGATAAATAGACCTTGCACCCTTCATAATATTCTCCGCTTGCGACAAACAATTTGTTCCATCTTAGTTTTTATCACTATCCCTAAGAGTCTTTGAAATTCAAAGATATATACCATCTCATCGTTTCATAATTCGTTAAAATCGTGTTGACAAAAGAATTATTCAGATTCGCTTGAACAATGGTCGGACAATGAAAAAGATAACGAGAGACTGTAAATCTTCTATTTTCAACCCCCAAATGCCCTAGTATGGCCGAGAGTGGGGAGAGTCCGCTCTCCCTCTCGAAATACTCTCACACGGCCACACGTATACAGCCTCTGCCAGGGAAGTCCTACTCACTGCCTTCTCGTGGCGGGGTTGTTGTTTACGAAAATGAGAGGACGAAAAGCGAATGTCCGGCGCTTTAACCGGATCACAAACCAATGGTGCACATGGGCTCCAGTATCCTGAGGGAACAAATGGCGTATGAGCCAACCGTTGGTCACTGGCTACCATGGGACTGCATCTCCTTACGATGCTCCACTGCCTTGTGGGTTAGACCTTTAGGTCAAAGGCTCGGGGTGTGGCGCCCTAAGATAACCACCTGCTTCGGTTTGGGCACCCGGGCAGTATCACAGCCCACACGCAAATGATGAAATCTCTATATCTATGGAAACTACTTTTCTCGCTTCGAATAACAATCAAATGATTCAAATGAATATTATTACTATTCTTCTTCTTCTTCTTCTTCTTCTTCTTCTTCTTCTTCTTATTATTATTATTATTATTATTATTATTATTATTATTATTATTATTATTTACCTCATTATTCACCCTCTTTTATACTTATACAGCGGCTCGCCTATGGTGGGAACTCGGTTCTATCTAAACGTTCTCAAGTCACTGACTGGTTGAAATTTGTATGCTACAACCAAATACGAATACTCAAGCAGTTTTTCTGAAACACGTGCATCATTCAAACTGGCTGCCTTCAACGTTCGCACATTTATGCAGGTCGGACAACAGATAGGGCTGGCTATGTCTTTGGAAAGTCTTAATATCGACGTCTGTTGTCCATTTGAGACTCGTATTCAAGACTGTGTGAAGTACTACAAATTCGCTCTCCATCTGTCGCTTCGAAAAGCTTGTTTTACGTGCGCTTATCCGGGGACCCTGTGGCATCTTCGTCTGGTCTTGCTGGCGTTGGTGTCGCACTAAGCGCTAGAGCTGAGGCAGCACTAGTCGATTGGATCCCCATTAACAGTCGGTTATGTGCTGTTAGATAAGAAAGTTCCATCAAAGTGAGAAGAAATCGGCGTGAGAAACGATGTCTTTTCGTCATCTCCGCCTATGCCCCGACAGATTGCAGCCCGGATGCAATCAAGGATGAGTTTTACCACCAGTTAACTGTTCTCCAGAAAGTGCGTTCGACAGATATTGTAGTACTAGCCGGAGACTTGAATGCTCAGGTCGGGCGTCTAGGCACAGAAGAGAGTCGTTTAGGTGGCCGATGGGGACTCGTTGGTCGCAGGTCAGATAACGGGGACCGTCTACTGCAACTGTGCACAGACCACAACCCCTTTCTGGCTAGCACTAACTTTCGGCACAGTCATCGCCAATGTGCCACCTGGCGTCCTCCCTCTGCATCTCAAGCCTGGACTCAGATTGATCACATCGCGATCAGCTACCGCTGGCGTGGTTGTGTAAAAGACTGCCGCTCCTTTTGGAGCACCTATCTGGACTCTGACCATGCCTGGTCTGCGCCAATCTTACCTTACTTTTCCGTGGCCAGCAAATTGATCGTCATAAACGGATTGATGTCAGTAAATTGGTTGCAGCTTATATTGCAACTAAGTATCAAGCCAAGCTAGGTTTTAGGCTAGCTACCGTCCTACCGTAGAGTATAGATGAACATTGGCTGCAACTGCATGACGCTATGAAAATGGCGACTAAAGCCGCTTGAGGCTTCGCAAAACGTCCCGCTTATAAGCACCGGGTTTCTTCAGGCTCCTTACAATTCATCGAGACCCATCGGTCTACTCCGGTTGACCGTGAGTTTAACCACAAACGAAGGATGTTACGTAATGAAATTGGACAAAGCTTGCGTAAGAACAGAGAATCCTGGTGGTCGGAGCGTGCTAATGAGCTGGAAGCAGCAGCTGCATCTGGTAACAACCTGAAGCTCTTCCAGCTCATCCGAGCCACTGGCAGCAAGAAGTCTGGTGTGAGTGAAACAGTCTGCGAGGATGATGGGATTCCAATCACTAACATCCATCGACGACTTGGACGATGGGCAGAATTCTTCGAAGGGCAGTTCAACTGGCTTGCTGCTCCGGCAATATCGGTCGGACTGTCCTGCCCTGCATGGCCGGTGACGACTGATCCACCAAATGAGTCAAGGGACTCCACCTCTTGAAGTGCTACAAATCACCGGGTCCAGATGACTTACCTCCGGCCCTTTTTAAACATGGTGGTGACTTTTTGGTTAAGGAACTGTCTGAGTTGTTCACAAAAGTTTGGCAGTTAGAGAGTGTTCCAACATCATGGAATGAGTCGATAGTTGTCCCTATCTTTAAAAAAGGTTCACATCATCTATGCAAGAACTATCGGGGGATCAGTCTACATCCGGTTGCGTCCAAACTATTGGCTTCCGTCATTCTTCGTAGATTGTTCAAAACCCGAGAAAAATTGACTCGCGAGGATCAGGCTGGTTTTCGTTCTGGTCGAGGATGTATTGATCATATCTTCACCCTCCGCCAAATGTTAGAACACCGCCATACTCATCAAAGGCCAACAATCGTAGTGTTTCTTGACATCAGGGCTGCCTTCGACTCGTTGGACGGAACTGTTCTCTGGGATTGTCTCTTGAAGAAGGGTATATTTTATCGTATAATTGTTAAATAACTAAGCTATTCATACTCATGTCCCTCTTATTATGAGCTTTATTTTGACCTATGAACTGTTCTACGATTTACCATTATTGAATTATGCCTTGTCTATTAATCACTATCTCCCACATTTGGCCAAATCTTGTACAAATGTTGTTTCCTGTTTTATGGTACGATGTGGTCTGTCTAGTTGATATATAAACCGTGTATGCTTAAAATAGATGATTCATATCGCAGAGGCTGAGGTTGGTGTTCTGGATCTAATTGGATGGGATAGGCAGCAAGCAGGACCGATAAGTACTTTAGACTGCTCGTACGGGTTTCGCGCGTCATTGGTCCGATCGATAATTCACTGCTCCCTAATTGGCGGTATCATTACGTTATCATTAACAGGGCACACGGGCCACAAGTTACAACAATAACCACCTTTCTCCATTGTTCCATTCAAGCAGTGGGGTTAGACAGGGTTGTCCAATCTCACCATTCCTCTTCAACTTTGCCATCGATGACATTCTGGAAACAGCTCTGATGAATGTAAGTAATGGTGGTGTGGATCTGTTGCCTGGAGAAAGACTTCTCGACCTTGAGTATGCGGACGATATTGTCTTACTGTGCGATAATGCCCAAGGCATGCAATCCGCACTTAATCAGTTGGCAATCAGTGTCCGTAGGTATGGTATGTGCTTTGCACCTTCGAAGTGCAAAGTACTTCTACAAGACTGGCAGGATTCTAATCCTGTACTCACCCTGGATGGTGAGCAGATAGACGTAGTTGAGAAGTTCGTGTATCTGGGTAGCTGCATAAGTGCTGGTGGGGGTGTGAGTGATGAGATCAATGCACGTATAGTGAAAGCCAGAGCGGCTTATGCCAATCTGGGCCACCTTTGGCGCCTTCGTGATGTTAGTCTGGCTGTAAAAGGTCGGATCTACAACGCGTCGGTGAGAGCAGTTTTGCTCTATGCTTGTGAAACCTGGCCTCTCCGAGTTGAGGACGTTAGACGACTCTCTGTGTTCGATCATCGCTGTCTCCGAAGGATTGCTGACATTCAGTGGCAACACCATGTCAGTAATGCAGAGGTTCGGCATCGTGTGTTCGGGCACAGAGATGATAATCAATTGGTGTCACCATCTTGAAACACCGACTTCGGTGGCTTGGACATGTTCTCCGAATGTCGTCCCAGAGAATTCCACGTCGTGCATTATTTGCCGACTCTGGGACTGGTTGGAAGAAGCGGAGAGGTGGTCAGTGCATGACATGGTGTCGTGGCATGAAAGAAAGCTGCAAAGGACTGGCTTGTGTTGGTCCTTCACGACTCCCTGGTTGGGGTCCGAGAGATGGTGCTACACAGTGGCTAGAGACGTTATCAGATATGGCTCAGAATAGAAGCCAGTGGCGATCCTGCTGTAACCTTCTTTTACTTTCTTCATAAAAGTGGTTGCGTCTCCCTTAACTGAAAGATTTCTTCCGATTGTACCTTTTTGTTCACTCATTATTACTATTATTATTACTACACTACCTTACAACAACCTCTTCGTTATTGTTCTCTTTTTTTCACGCTCCTTACCTTTTTCTTTCTCTTCGAATTCTCATTGTTTTGTGTGGCGCATATATATTAACGCTCTTTTGTACCAATATTTATGTGTTGAAATAAAATAAATAAGATAATAATAATAATAAATTTTTTCATCAACACAAATAACTATTTAACAATCAATTGAGCTGTATATCATTCATTCAACGCTGAAGAAAACTACTGATATGTTTGATTTACATGTAAAAAATAATTTTATTGACTGTAATTAGGCATCCAGATTTCATTAAACTAATTGCTAGTTTATCCCAGTTTTCGTGCAGATAATCTTGGTCACCTAATTATATATATACATATATATAAAAAGAGATAGAAAGATTGACAAAAATTATATTTTCTGGCAGGATTCCAACACATACAAACCTACTCTTCGTAAAATCAGTTTCTGTCCATACAGAATGATTTATTTTTATACCCTAATGATTGCATATTTTCGGCATTCTTTATCGTCATACTGTAAGTTATATTTATATGTATATATTTGAGAGATAAAATATATTAAGATAAACTCTATCGTGTATTTTCCAGAAGTAATTATTATTTGTTTAAACCAAGACAAATTTGACCTAGTTCCTGTAATTTACATATTTCTCAGGTTAAATACTCGTTTTTTCATCCCATAATTTGTATTATGGATAATATCAGTTACAACAGTAAAATAATTTTATGAAACCTTTAGTACAAAAATTGTTTGCTTGTTTAATATAGCTTTTCTGGAAGAATTAGTTGTAAATATATGATAGCATTTCATAGGGTAAGTTTCGTTGCTTTGCCGATTTCATTAGTAGGAAAATAGTTCACCTGGAAAATAAAAAAATAATAACTTGGGTGATACATCGTAGATATTACTTTATACATAATCGAAGTAACTAAACACATCTGACGTGTGTTACATTTTAACTTAAGGTACTTAAATACATAGTGATTAAATATAAGTGCAATTGCGAAATTTGATAAATGAATCAACTTTTGATCAGCGGTTATAATGATATAAACCTCAATTGAAACAATAACATCAAGTTGATTTTATTACACCAGTGACTGAAGTGAGATTTGATCAATATAAATCTGTCAGTACTAAAAGGGATAGGCAAACATGACAATGGTTACTACTACTGAGTTATTAAACAGCCCATCAGTACCGTAGCAGATATCATGAAATGACCTTAGTCAAACAACCACTAAAAACTATAAAACACAAGACAAAACCCTCATTTTTAAATTTTAAACCTCTGATTCAGTATCCAGTGACTTGTGTGTCCAACTTCAATTAATTTGCAATAATATGTAACTATCATTGATTATAATTCGCAATATTTATTTCATATTCGGCATAAATGGACCATCAATTACTATTAGGTTTATTCAACGTTATATTTTTGGTACAATATAGAATACTCAGCACAAAGTATTTCAGCAAATTTCCGTTTCTTATTTCTTGATCGATATTGACGATAAATATTGAGTGATCACTGGTTCGATATCAGCACTTCAGAAGTCGCCGTCTGAATAATATTCATTCTTTTCAATGCATATTACCAGTCACCACAATGTCTCCGATAGTACATTTTTCTAACTTGTACAGCGAAATGTTGTAAAGTTTTCACAAACGCACCTGAACAGTTTATGCGGTTAGGGGACGTTAGATCCCCAGTACTCACTTGGAAAAGGACCTAATTTTGTAATTTTACTTAGAAAATTCGAATTTCTTCGTTTTTGCGCCAAAAGCGCCCTTTTCACCTTCACGTCGTATTTCCAACTTGGGAGAATCATAAACGCTATTGGTCCATTGTGTCTTTTAGTATGCCTTTTTTTTACGCTTCCCAAGGATGGTTTTGTGTTACATATATGCGTTTTGATTTGTGTCTGTTGTTATCGCTCGTGCTTCTGGACTTTTGCGGAATATACTTCCCCGTGTCAACTTCGAATTCGCTCTCTAATAGCTGGGCTGGGACGCAATAGAATAGTTGGTTTATTGGTCTTTGGTCACAAGTTTTTGTTCCGTTCTCAGACTAAAAGAACTCGTAACCGCTTCAAACCTAGCACAGACATAATGGTGTGTTAAAATAAACAAGGAAATAGATAACTTGTTGAAACATCTAGAAGGCAGGAACAGGTAACCCAGATAATCAAGCAGGCCACGAGTAGGCCAATTGTGGTTTCCTACCGAAACTGTGGAAATAATCTCACAATAAGTCTCTAGTGATCACACAGTTGTTATGACTACGAAGAGTTTTCATAATTCAAATCACTAACCAATCATCTTGCAACCACTGGAAACTAGGAAGAACTAGACAACTTTTCTACAGTCTCCACAAACCTCCTATTTTTACTTAGCTTAAATAAGCACAGTGGTAACATTTCTAACTATAACATGGGCATACATTTCATCACCAGATTGCAGGTACACTATATTATTGGGTCCCATCCAGAATGGAATGTAGGTTAAACAGAGTTTCAAGCCGATTTTCTTTATATATCACACACTCTTGCTCTGACAAGTAAACTTTAAACTACCCTAGAGAGAAATATCTTCGTCAGAATGGAGATTTGTAGACATTATAGTAATTTTAGTAGTTGAATTCATGAGCCGATCTATGATAACCATTAAAATTATTACAATCTCCACAAATCTCCTCACTGATAATAATCATGTGCATACCAATGACTAGCTTCAAGATTGATTTCCTGAAGTTCTAGTGGGTAGTTGTAACCAATGGACTCTAATCCGTGTCGGTTGGAAACAGTTATCCACCTTAAACAATGGATGAAGGGTTCATGGATCGATTGAAGTTAGACATTAACACCGATAGATACCGAATCAGTGGTCTAGAGACCGAAGGTCCTGGGTACGAGTCCCTCGGGTGGGATCGTGGATGAGCACTATTGAGGAGTTTCATTCTTGGAAGAAACGGCCATCCAGTGCTCCCAGGTTTCCAATGGTGTTTTAGCTTAGATCGATGTATGAATTCAACTGTTAAAATATTTTTGCACTAATGCATTAGATGTGATCCTAATTCTTCCAATGACAAAAACCAATGTCACTTTCCGAAATACCAAGTGGTGATGAAAAGAATAAATTTGCATTATCTAATAGTGACTCTATCAGTGAATTGAATTCTATTTAAAAAGTTTAAATTAGTCATGTCGAAAATTTATAAACCATTACAAGACTTCATTTAACACTACCATGGAAAGGACGTATCTTGGATCCCATATGACAACAATTAATACAATCCAAATTATTATAACCTGTACTGAAGTAGAGTTAGTTGAAAATAGTCCCATAGAATAAAAAGTATTGAACATTTAGGAATTTGAATTTTTAGGTGTAATTGCATATATTCACTGGAAAAATTGCTTTCTAAAGTCATAAACAGTTTTGTAGATGCTTTTACATATACCTCCCAATTAATGTACATAAACCCACTGAAAGACCTAATAAATAGTATTGTCTGACAACATTCGAAACATCATGTCTATGTAAACATCTTTATCTGTTCAGTCATCTCCATTCTGTCATCATTTCTGATTATTCATCAACAACTTGATTTATTGAAAAATTTACTTTGAACAAATGGAAGATGAATCAAACTTTTATGGATTGTTTCAAGTGAAATATACTTTATAACACATTATTATTCCATTTGTTTTTGGATTTTCCGTGGTCATATGTATATAGTTTACATTAGTGCTTTAACTTTGCAATTAAAATTATCAATCTTCTTTCTTGTTCTTCACTGGTTTCGTTGGTGAAACATAGTTATACATTTGTGTGTTGCATCATTAAAACTTGTAAATGAAACAATCATTTATTTCAAAAGTTTTCTGTTTACGGCATATAAGTTGATTGAACATTTATAGATCTTGTACGCTTTTAAACTCGGTGGTTATGTAAAACACTATTTTAATTTAACGGTAATTCTTATCAATGATAGCTGGGCTCCTGTTGTAAACAGGAGAGCACCAACGGATAATTTAATCAATTATGGAACCCTTCGTACCCGTTCACCTATGGCTAGAACCTGGGACTTTCAAACTACACAATGTTTAAGTTACTTTTAGACCGCTACGTTTACATGTGAAGATCGTATTTCCAATTTCAATCAATTCGGAATACAGCGAGACGAATCCTGTCAAGCGATGTATAATTAATCCTGTTCCACTCAAAATTTACGAGCATGAACTCCAGTAAGTGGTTTCAAATAATACCACCTGTTCAAAATCGTTTACCTTCAGTTGTTCTTCATCTGTTTACGGTCTGTTTATGTATCTATCCCTTCTATCGTTTCTGTTAATCATTTACATTTATACAAATTTATGTGCATGTGTGTCCATGGGAATAATGTTATCAAATTCACATGTATGTATGTATGTAACAAAACAAGAGAAGACAATGTGAATTCGAACAAACAATAATAATTCATTGAAACACTAAACAAAACTTTCCACCCTTCATAAATCTACATTTATTTATATGGATATGAAAGAAGATTCTATTTTTATTTGCCAGAAAAAAAGTAAAAAACAATTGTCCTAACTTAGTATTTGTTACTTTTTAAAGTTTTATTTAGAATTATTATATTTAACTAGACAAATGTGCTGTATAGAAGCATAGATGTCCGCGCTCGTATTCACACACACACACCTATATTACCTATAAAAATGTATCGTATAGAAACAGAAGTGTTGAAAAATATCTGGTAATTAGATGGAAAAATTTCCCTGAATGGAAAGACGGAGAAATACATATTAATAACAGTAAAAATATTATATTTTACTAATGAGTTTTAAGTTTTATACAAACATGTAACTTGATCTAACATTTGGTCTGTTGTGCTTTTTAGTACATATATGTGTGCTTGATAGTCGCATTATTGTGGATAGGTGGGTGGGCGATTGGTTATGCACGTACATGTATAGACCATGTAGACAAATACATGACGAGAAACGGAGGTGAATTAAACTTATGATATAAAGTAAAATAAAAAAGTTTCTTAATAATTGAACAACTTATTAAAAAATGAATAAATAAAAATGATAAATTATCAGAATAGGGTAACATTTAAATGTAAAAATACAACATAAATTAATTTTAGTAGTAGTAGTAGTAGTAGTAGTAGTAGTAGTAGTAGTAGTAGTAGTAGTAGTAGTAGTAATGTAAATTAAACTTACCTCATACCATTCAACTGGCTGACTCTAACCTAACAAGCAGTTCATGTCCGATTTTCTTTGTAACATTATTTTCAGAGTTCAGGTTATCCGCATAAATTTTCTCAATGTACAACAAGTGTTCCGCATCTAGAATTTTCGTCCGTTTTCCAGTTTATTTAGAGTATGAGCGGTGGATATCGAAGTATAGTTTTCACTTAAAAATATTAAAGATTTCGAATGTCTGTTGTTATTTGCAGTTACATACTGTGAGCATTTCAGTGTAGTGTACCCTGATATCTCGATGAAATACACAAATATATTAAAAGTAAGGACTTCAAATGAAATTTACAAATAGAAAAATCACTTTGACGCGCAGTACTCATCCATTAAATGAAGACAAATATATCTGAAATGTTGGATATAATACACTGATTGATCAGTGCAGATGACCTCAGTTATTTTCAGGGTTTCACAATTGACTTTTATGTGTGGCATTACATATCAAATGTTAAGTGTCATTCAAAAAGATAACTAATAGATATTTCAGAACAGCTTATGATTTACCGGCAGCACCCGTTGATAAGCACACATAGGACTAGACGTTTGTTTTGCACTTTCTAAGGTCGGTGAGTTGATATATTATGGTTCATATTTTCAGTTTACAGTCCATTAATAGTCCAATCAGAAATAAAATAACAATCCATCTATGACAAAGAATTTAAATTTTACTACATTGAAAATAAATAAATTTGGAAATGGCGGTAAGTTAGGTTGTCGACTGGCTGAATCATCAGAGATGATTTGTTCTAACATGGTTAAAACTCTTATTTCTGGTGAATATATACAGTTAAAAGTAGTTGTGTAATAATGAGTTTGAATAAATCATATATATATATATATATATATATATATATATATATATATATATATATATATATATATATATATATATATATATACCCTAGAGAGAAATATCTTCGTCAGAATGGAGATTTGTAGACATTATAGTAATTTTAGTAGTTGAATTCATGAGCCGATCTATGATATATATATTATATATATATATATATATATATATATATATATATATATATATATATTGCTACAGATCAAATTGATTTTAGCATTCATATTGTCACATTTGAATGAATTGTATGATTAAAATTACCTTAAAGGCATCTAAGTAATTTTTATTCTCAAGTACAATCAATGTAGACTGAAAAAATTTTAAAAAGAAAACCTGATTTATTAACATTACCTATAAATTAATTCAAAAAAATTAAGAATAAAAGTGATTGTTTAATGTAATTCGGGGGATATATTATCACTTGAAATTATCACTTAGGAAGTCCTTAACTTTCAAAATATTAAGTAAATCATAGTAGATAAACAAAAGAAGAAATAAATCCGTAATCCATTGATAAATGTCTATGATATGTTGCTTTAAATGTTTAAAGGTAATCGATAAGAAACGTTGCCTGACATAAGAAACTAGTGCTAGTCACCATATTCTGTCTGCAATCTTCAGAGAATAGATGCTCCTCATACAATTCTAATCCATTATCACAAATACTCATCTTAATATTGGGCTAGTCAGGCTACCACTGCTCTTCCATATGGATTAAGTCATTCAAACCAATATATTAGTATATAGTAACCAATATCATATTTGTCTAGTCTTTACCTGCTCAACGCCTTTTGGCTAATCGTCTCCAGTTTCACTAATTTATGATAAAATATAAAGTGATCAAAGTTGCTCATGTTAAATAGCTGTTTGTTAAAAGAGCAAAACAGTTGTTCTGCTATTCTTTTTCGTGAATTTTAATTATTCTTCAGTTTAAGACCACATTATAAACTAATTAGTAAATCTATCAACCACCCACTAGACGTATAAGCCATTAGATACTGGTCCAGTTATCCAAAGTACCGGTGCTTACTACGAAATATGGAGGTTCTGAGTTCGACGTCCTGTGACAGGGTCATAGATGAGCACGGCTGGGGAGTCTTCTACCAGTGAGAAACAGAGCCATCTAACGCTTTTGATTTTCAATTTGTCCGACTCATGTTGGTTTATGATTTCAGCATCATTCAGCAATCTCCACAAACCCCGTGATAAATACCATATTATTGGTTATTCTTATTTTACGACTAGTCACAACAAAATAATTAATGTACTCAAAGAGGGTTTTTTGAAAATATTAGCAGTTTAATAGTTGAATTAATGAGTCAATTAAAGTTAGCCAACCATGGAAAACCTGGAAGCACTGGACGGCCGTTTCGTCCTAGTATGGGACTCCTCAGCAGTGCGCATCCACGATCCCGCCTCCCGAGACATTCGAACCCAGGACCTGTCGGTCTTGGTTTAACTTCTTAACAGCTTCATTGACATCCTATGGTATTAATGACCACGGGATCGAGCAACAGTCCCAAGAGGCGGTCTCGTTGATGCGGATTCCTCAAGAGTCCCGCAATAGAACGAAACAGCCGTCCAATGCTTCCAGGTTTCCTTGCTGATCTTGCTTTTATTGATCTCAACTAATAAAGTTACTGGAATCTCCACAAAATCCATTCTCGACATCATCATCAAAATCATCATCGTATGCTCACTAGTGACTGGCTTCAAGTGATATTTCCGGGTGTTCTAGTGAAAAGGAGTGACCAGTGGAGTTCAACTGTGTCTATTGTGAGATAGTAACTGATAGAAGACAATGTTGGATGTGTCGCTGAACTTCGTGGATTAACTGAATTTGGACATTAACACGGTTGGATGCCGGCTCAGTGGTGTAGAGGTTAAAGGTTGGTGAGAGAGACCGATGGCTCATGGGTTATATTCTCTCGAGGCGGTATCGTGGATGCGCGGTCCTTAGGGGTCCCGTAATAGGACGAGACGACCATTCAGTGCTTTCAGGTTTTCCATGCTGTTCTAGTTCCAACTGACTCACTTATTCAACTATTTCATTCATTAGTATTCAACATTCTGATTTGATCAAAACATAATCATGACAGTTATAAGGGAATCAAATACTTCTATTTATTCTCCAACTTATCCAATAATAGGTAAATGTGAGTCGATCATATCTGTAAGCCTTCATGTTGACCATATATTTTCAGGTCAAAAGCCTAGGTATAATATTGTACAATGTTAAAAGTGTAAGAGTAGATTAGTGCAAGAATAACCAATTACAATGACACCAGATTGTTAATTGAACTATGCCTTTTGTAATATTTTAACAGTTTTTAACAATTTTATAAAACAGTAGTCAATAATAATCTTGTAATAAATGATAACCAGTGTGTTTAACTTGTTTTTATCAGATTTTAAAACTGACATTTTATCTTGTTTGGGATTTGTTTGTTTGATTTACTTTCATTAGAGTGTTATTACTTATATTATGACTTAAACCTAGAACCTATCAGTTCAAATAGTGAGCCCAGATAGCTACTATGTAACCTAGATAAGAATACATAGGAGATTTTAAGCGAAAGGTATTGAGTTCGAGTCAAAGTGTAAACATCAACACTGGGATGAAAGTGCATCTAACTGATGAGTTCAAAATAGGACAAAAAGTGAATTCTGGATTCCACTACTAGTCACATACCAAATAGACTAGAATTTTTAAAAATTCTATTCAAAAGCAATTCACTTATATATACGTACATATAGTAACATAGACGGAGCATTTGAGATTTTGAATATCGACAATGGAGAATTACAAATCTTTACATATAAAACAATCATTTTTATTATCTAATTTTCGATACCATGTAAAACCATGATGACTAGCAGCAAATATCCTATTGTTTATCTCTTTTTATTTTAGATACTTGTCAGTTGCATATATTTGTAATTCAGTGTTTTTATAATCTGACTGAAATTCAGCCTCACCATTAATCACTTCATACCCAATTTTATTTTTAAGTCATTAATTTATTCAATCAATGTAAAGTTAATCATGAATTATCGATATTCTAAACGGAATTGATCAGTCTCTTTACCATAATTACTATTATTTGCAAAGGTTTTATAAAGATGGGTTTGATCTGTAAATAGTATTTTGTAGGTCTGACGGGAGGCCTGCTAAATATCTGGGTTATCTGTTCCTTCCATCTAGATATTTCAACAAGTTATCTATTTCCTCGTTTATTTTAACACATCATTATGTCCGCTAACCTCATAAACTGTTCAGGTGCGTTTGTGAAAACTTTACAACATTTCGCTGTACAAGTTAGAAAAATGTACTATCGGAGACATTGTGGTGACTGGTAATATGCATTGAAAAGAATGAATATTATTCAGACGGCGACTTCTGAAGTGCTGATATCGAACCAGTGATCACTCAATATTTATCGTCAATATCGATCAAGAAATAAGAAACGGAAATTTGCTGAAATACTTTGTGCTGAGTATTCTATATTGTACCAAAAATATAACGTTGAATAAACCTAATAATAATAATACTCATAATAACAGGCTGATCTCAGTTCTGGTAGCAGTAAAAACCAAGAATCACCGGACTACTGTTTCATATTAGTACGAGATTCCTCATTATTGCTAACAAATCACCCAACGAGGAACCTAACCAACCTAGGATTTCCAGATTTTACGATGGATACTTAACTAGTAGGAGCACTGGAACAGCGTCCAATAGTACAACTTCAACTTCAATCAAATAGTGATCTTACGTGATGACCATTCGATGTCATTGATGAGAAATATTTCTTATAGGATTTGTGTGAACTCCATCAGTCACGATTTCTCGTTAGGACTTCAAGAACATCTTGAAGTTGTTAATTGCTGTCTTTCCAAAATTTCTGATTACCACTAATGGTGTGGCTTTTGATTATAGTTGCAAAATAACTGCCTTCTTCTTGTTTTTCAACGGTAAAAGATTTAAATGACTCAAGTGCTGAGGGGTCCCATACTAGGACGAAACGGCCGTCCAGTGTTTCTAGGTTTTCACTGGTAGTCTACAATTGATCGGTTCATGATCTCAATAAGAACTCAACAATCTCCATAACGCTCTACTGATAATAAATGGCGTAGTCCATTAAATAACCATTATTATCCTCCATATTACACTTAACTCACCTTAAATACAAATGAGCACAACATAAACTCATGTAATAATTTCCACCCAAAACTATAGTCCTTATCGTTTCATCTAATCGAACAAAGAATCAAATCTTTATTAAACCTATAAACTGTACATTTATCCAAATATCGTACTGACATGTATTTATGATATCAACACACATACACATATACTTGTATTGAATCCGAATCACCACTCATCAAATATTACTTATTTAACTTACAAAAACAAAACTGTATTTAGTGTCTTCTCTCCAACTTTAATTGGACGGAAATCCTTTAGAACAAAATTTCTTTGTGGTAGATACATGTACAAAAATGATTAAAAGATAATAAGAAAATTTTAAAAATCCAGCATTTTTCTTAAAGAATATTGGAAGAAAAATACACCTTTTGCATAAATGACATAATGGTGTATATGCGTATCAAAATCTGTAGACATTCTGCGATTTTCTCAAACCCCATATTACTAATGATAATTATGCGAAGACTCAGTAGTGACTAACTTTTAGATGCCAGTCCAGGAGTTCTAGTGAGAAGCCACGACCAGTAGAGCTCAACAGTGTCTGGTGTGAGGAAGGTACCCTCAAATACAATGAAAGACGGCTACGAAATGTCGTGGATTGACTGAGAGTAGATTTTGTACACTACTGAATGCCGGCCTAGTGTTTTAACGCTTAAACGTGCACGTGTAAGACTAAAGCTAATAGATTCGATTCCACTTGGCGAGGTCGTAGATATGAACTGTTAAGGAGTCTCATACTAAGATGGGACAGCTATCTTGTGCTTTCTGGTTTTAAATGATTATCTAAGATCAGTCCGTGATTCAAAATTCTCCTTAAATCCCTTTATATTTATACATCGTTTATTTTAAAATGACTTTTAATTATTTGGAAAAAAACCAAAGCAGATAACTGAATTTGTACAGATTACCTTTGTGTATTTTATAGACTTTGTCTTGTTTTACTCCTGTTTCCAATGGCAAGCAATATCATAACCAAAATAAAAGGAAGCGTAGTTTCTGTATATAAATTTTAAAAAAGTACACATTTTTAAAAATCATAATAATAAGTGTATAGTTCGTGACTTAAGTTTCCATGCAAAATGTGGTTCATTGACCGTTAGGCGGTTGTAGAAAGTCGACAAGATACCTCGCTTGACATGATTTCCTTGCTAGTTGGCACTTGGCAACATAGCTTACCTACAGTTTTGAGGAAACTGATAGTCTACTCTGTGAGGTTCGAACTTACATCAAAATAATTAATGGTGTTCACTTTTAGTATTCATGTTCATGGAGTTGTATATGCGTATTTATGTATTTATTTGTCTGTCCATCTCTATATGTTAGATATTTAGAGATAGTCAAGAGAATTCACTGAACCTGCGTTTCCTTCCTAACTGACAGTCATCAGCATGGCATATTTGCAGTCATAAAACGATTGATTTCTCTCATCCATGGGATTCAAACCTGTCACCCAGTGACACAAAGGAATTACTGCAGGGATAACTCGGATCACTACTGACTTTTTGTAAGACTGATGTATTTACCAAGATTGGTCACAAAGTAGTAAAGAATATCATTTTCATTTAGTCTTTATAGCTGATCATATTCTGTTGATCTAGTCATGTAGGCTTAGGTCTCATAAAGACCATCAATCTTGTCAAATTTTTTGATACCCATTTTTAATTAATGTTAGCTAGTAATAAAACATAACGAATATGAAATAAAAGTCCACGGTGACTTTCAGAGATCAACAAAATTTTAACCAACACTTGAAACTAGACTATAAGACATCGACAACTACTAACAATATAAATATATCTGCAAACATTGCTGCACGCACATGGTCACATGCTTATTTGTATGTACGTATTTCGATTCACTTTGATGTTTCAAAGTTGTTTTAACAAGAAAAATTTACAGAATAATCAAAGTATAAATTCACCATCATTTTTGACATTTATTTATTTATTCGTAAAACTATTATTTTGTTTTTGTAACAAACAAACACGTAAACCTCTACCCAAATAAGAGTATATAAATAAATTTCAAAGAAAAATTATAACAACAATAATAATGACCATTCAATAAATTTATCACTTTCTCTGAAATATATGCATGTTATTTTGATTCACTATCTCATGTTATATTATCAAGATATTTTCTAATGTTCACGTATAATTTAATTAATTGGTTGTTGTAGTGTACAACGTGTTACTGTTGTTGCTAGAGCTATTCCCTTTAGTCAGTTCTGTGTTGATGACAAACGTTTGTGTCTTTTGTGAAATTTGTATTACCACATGATATTAACCAGTTTGTGTGTTAGGAACAAAACATATGCATCTGGATAAATTCGATTGCATTCGTTTGTTTGTATACACATATGTTTAATCATAATCATATCTTTAGATAAATTAAATTCACAGTCTTTCTTCATCTCTATTTCTCTCCCAACATCATCCCTTGATACACATATACACATAACTTCAGAACACTATTCCCAATAAATGTGACGAACACACCTATATCAATACATTCAGATGAAAAACAAACAAATAATTGAATGAAAGCTAGTTCTTTTAATTAAGTTCAGTTGCTTAGCTTTACCTTCGTTTTCTTTTTTTCCATAAAATTTCTTTCCAAATTTTATCCATCAGAACGAGAAGAAAAAAATTAGTCATTAAACAATGTTTTTCCTGAATTATTTTCCTTAAAATCTTAATTAATTTGTATACTAAAATAAAAGTAATAATAATAATAATTTATAAAAAAGCGATTGATAAACATAAAAATAAAGTAATAGGAAGATCGAAATACAGGAATTAGAAATAAACCCTTGTACTTATATCATTGTCCACCCTACACCTAAATTCACATACATCTACTTGCATATGAATGTACATGCGACATACATAAATGAATACAGTTTGTGTGTGAAAACTCATCTTCAATCATGTATGTACTAGTCAAAACATGACAAGTGTTGTTTTCGGAAGATTACATCAATGTTATTACAATCAGTTTTTTATAAAAAATAATTCATTATTTACTTGTTTATTTTAATTTTGTTATTTCGTCATCATATGTTTTCGCGAAAGCATGAAGTCAACGAGTTTCTCATGAATCGGAAAAAGAAAAAAACGAGTTTATCTTTTCTTTGGCTAGTTTCATTGTTCTGATTACCTTTATTATTATTATTATTATTATTATTATTATTATTATTATTATTATTATTATTATTATTATTATTATTATTATTAATGTCTTTTTACCTGTCGTCTTGCAGAAGAATCAAATATGGGAAAAAGGTGGTCAAGTGAGGTGTGAGTTTAAAACATACCTAGATAAAAAAAAGAGCGAAATATTTAAAGAAATGGTAAAGCGAAGCAAAACAGTGGAACATGGATGCAAATGATAAAAATGTATTTCAAAACAGAGACAGAACATAAACAGTCACAACAAGGCGACGACGAGGATGATAATGACGATGGTTAAGCAAAATAAAAACATTGAAGATTTTTTGTAAGTTTGTGATTTTAGACAAGTTATTACAAGGATTAATAAGAATAAAATAAATCCATGGATAGTGACATAAGTGAAAGTGCAGTGGTAACTGTATGTTTGTATAAGTGTTGAATCGATGAGATAATGAATTTTTAAAAACCCACACTAACAACAAATGGATTGATAATAAGAATACTATTGTACCCAGGTTGGAGTCCCATATTCTGGAGCATTTATCCCTTCAAGATTTACGGGTAAGAACTAAGTCAAAGGAGAAGACAACCAAAATAAATACTCAGACAATGACACGATAAAGGCCAACAACAACCAATGAAAATCAAGTTTGACAAGTTGTTGTTGTGAAAAAATTCATATGTTCACTTCGAAATTAAGTTTATGCTGAAGATGTTGTCCAGAAAGACAATGAAAACTTCACAATTAAATCATCCAGCTCAAAGAACAAAACTACATAAAAAAATTTTTGAAGTTGATAAGATCTCATTTCATCCAGGGAACAGTAGTTGAACGTTGTCGTCACAAAAATATATGAAGTTAGAAATATAAACCACTGAATCTCGATTCAAAGATCTGAAGGTTAAGCAAATGACAAGAAACCTGATGGTCTTGAGTTCAATTCCAGTTGGGAATTATGAATGCACTTTGTCGCTCAGAAGTACCAATTAACTGTCTTGTGCTTCATTATTTTCAACGATTGTCTAATTAAGATCACTCCACGATTTAAATGATAAAATACGCGAAAGTCATTAAATTAAATGGAATGTGTTTGATATTAGAAAAAATACGATAATAAATTTCACTGTGAACGGAAGAAGTAATTGTTTTAATGAAGTCATTTGCGTCACTAATAACCTTTCAAAGTGAACCTATAATGGAATGTCGGGGCACAGCAAACATTACAAGTTGACACATGTACATGTAATAGTCGCTACTTTCGAATTGATTGTAAAATATAGGAATAAAGAAATTTGAGTTTCAACATACAATCTCAGTGAGGTAGACTAATAATAATATTCAAATCATATCACCTATATAACTGTGTCGCCGCAAACTTTAATCTTTTGATGTGCTGAAATTCCTCGATCTATATGATACGTTAAGTGTTAGCGCGAGTTTTTTTGAATCAGTTTTGTTTTCTCGGTTTTCGCTACTGTTACTCAGGTCAGTTTATTTTTTCCGGTGTGCGTGCGCGCTTTATATGATAAAATGTTATTCTGTTTTGCTTTGAGTATTTTTTTTAGATACCAAACACCAGAATAATCGTTTTTTAGGTACAATAAATGTTGCTGTCACCTGGAATTTTCTAACTGTCCGCATACTCGTTCATGTGTCATTTATAATGTGATCGAGAGCTATGAACGAAAATGATCTTCGGTTCCTCATTCTCCTTAGTATTGTGGATAAACCTCTTTCATCAACGAGTCGAACTAATACTGAGTGTCCAGTTGTTGTGGATACCAGTGATGTATTCGAAAGGATTACGAGTTCCAGGCATCTAAAAACCTTGGACTAAGTCAGAGATGCCATCGATCTATCGATTATGATTTGTTATTGAAAATATGTCATATAATATTATTAGATGATTTGGATGCATTACGTGGTGCGTGAAAGCAGGCTGAACAATGAAAAGCCGGAAATCCGCTATCAGTATGTTATGTAGCTCTGTTGTTTCGAACATAAAAGGCAGCTGAAGTATACGAAAACCAAATGTACCTAACTAAAGAGGTATCATAATTATCGTTTCATTTGAGAAAAAATTCAACTTAAAATAGCGGAATATTGATAGTTAGGCCTATAAACACAAAAACAAACTATAACCTAGTAAGACTTACCTAACAGAGGACAAACGTATTGTGCAAAGACTGAAGACTATAGTCATTTGGACATAAAAACATAGTTTACGGCAAAACAAACTGAATTAAACTTAGCCTCAAACCTTTCTCCAGTAAAATTATTCACTGACAATCTACGTCAAAACAACCTCGACTATTATTAAGGTTTCTATGACTAAAGATATTATTCCAGCATGTGATGAATGTGTCCAGTGTAACGCAGTTTGACATGGGGAATAAAAATTAGTCACAGTAAAATTCACAGCATAATCGAGATTTTTAATAAAAATTGTATCATAATGGGGAAAATTCATGGACTACACGAACGTAAACATGATCGTTATTCTGGCCTACGATATACTGATTTGACGTGACAACGTTAAGTATATTTCCAATCCGTCGTACTGTTGATCATATAGTAATTAAATATCATTAAGAAATCGCCCTCAGACGACAAGCACCTACAGCGATAATGCCTTCATGACTGAAGAGCTTGAAATTTTTTCAGCCTTGTGAAAAACACTTTTTTGTACCTTGTAGATTTCCATCTCCGATGGTCAGGATTTTAATTTAGGGAGAGAACACACCATGAATTACTAGCGTACAGGTTGTGTGAATAGACTCAAGCAGTTGTCCCCTAGGTTTTATGGCAATGTTTTCAAACCTTAAAGACCACTACTAACTCAGTTTTAATTCACAAACTTCAAGAACAATTATTCTTTCTAAGGTATGAGTAATCAAGAAGTGGCAAACACCCACACACCTCTATCCATAAGAAAATGTTATCAGGAAAAATCACATTATTAATCTATTCTATTTCTAAATGAAACATAACAATTTTCCTTTTTTTACACTCTAAAGAAGCAGACATTATTTACTTCAATTTAACATTCTATAAAAAATGAACGTTAATTATTATGGTATTTACTAGGGGTTCTTAACTTGGAACTTTTAAACGTTTTGGCCTTTTACTTGTTACAAATGAAATAAACCAGCTTTACATTCAAAATTGAAAAAATATTTCGAATAGGCAAAATTTAACTTTCAATGATGTACGGTTCAAAGCCAATTATCCATTGTCCGTTTCAATGGATTATTTTATGAAAAACGTTTGATCATGTGGTTGATTACTCGTTCTATTTGTTGACTGATGTATTGGATAGCATTTAAAATTGAACATGGTATGTACGAAATATATTGTAATAAATAGAAGTTTAGATTTTCATTACTATGAGACATCAGCACGAGAACCTTGGAAAAATATTTAGTGCTTAAAATTTTTCGGAGTACCTCTTTCTGACATCTGTCTTGTTTTAATTAATGGTGTAGTTTATTTATTAACTGCTTTATTTAATCTTGCTCTTTAAGTAACATCTTCAGTTAAGTATTATTTTTCACCAGGTACAAATCCATATACTTGGCTTTCAGCAATACTTTAAATGCAAGGGATAGTGATACCTTCCAGTTGTCCGAACAGAAGTCGGTGAAGCATAGTTCGAGCTTGCCACTTGATGACTAAAAGTCGAACTCCAATACCTGAGATGCCGCTCGACATCTCAGAGACCTTACAAACCAAATATTGGAGAGAAGGGAGCGGAGAAGATGGTTCTGTAAGAAGCACCTCATCATCTTTCTTATCCAAGCATTTAGAGAGAGAATACACAACTGTATTGTATCATGGTGTTGAATCACCACATTGCTGGTAAGCTTGATTAGAATTTGATCAGTCTCCATTGGTATATTTTCATTCTATGTGGGTTGCTTTGGTATAACTATTTTATCACAGGTTATGTAAGTAGACAGGATGTTACTAGCAGTGGAATCCGGGACGCATACTTCGTCCCATTTTAGACTCGTCAGCTTGATGTACCTGCATCCCAGAGTTTATTTCCACTCCAAGACACAAACCCAGTACAGTTCGCTGCAAACGCCATAGAGTTATTCCCTCAGCTACTGAGTCAACATAACCACTCACGTGTGCAACGGGTATAGGATTTAACTACATTTGAAATGGTTTAGATTACCTCGTTACTGATATTTTGGCAATAATCTGATTAGTCTTGTTTGGTTTATGTGGATCCTATGTGGATTGCTTCAATGTAGCCATTATGACACATGTTAATATAATATAGATGGAATGTGACTAGCACTAGTATCGAGGGTACTCGTCACGTCATACTTTAGACTCTTTAGATGTATGCGAACGTATCCTGGTGTTAATAATCACACAAGGACCCAGTAACTTTCCCTTTGAACGCCCACTGAAGTATCTACTGAGCTATTGAGTTCAAATATCCATTAACCTGTTCAACATTTTTATTCATCCCAAGTAAATCAAATACTACGAATATTCTGTAATACCTTATTCAGCATAACTATATTTATTTTGTAATTAGAAAAACATGTTACAAAATAATAATTAGCCGAAAAGCCTTCATGATTGAAAATGGATATAATATATATATGCTATTTATATACATTTCATATTTCTCTGTTGAGTGTTTCTTACTTAATTCAAACAAGTAATACTGAAGACCGGTTCAGGTTCAATAGTGCCGGTTGAGAGTGTAATTAACCAAGTCACTTATACTAACCTATAGGCTAAGCAATAAACCAAATTATAATCAGAATCCCTTTGGTAGTTGGGTATGTAACATTCGCCAGTGGGGCCTCAAGACATGACAATAATTGTCGTATTTAAATAAATTTCAATGTCAATTCAAATAAATTAAATCATTCAAAATCATTCCGATGATTGATTGACGTATCACTACCCTAATTCCCATAGCTGAATTATAAAAGCCAGACTTGGTATTCAGGAAGGAAGAATGATACGTTTAGTAAATCAGATGTGAGGTACACGATAAGTGAGAGGTACTTATGAGTGCACGCTATTGGTTATACCTCTTCTCAAATTATGAGGAAACAGATACACGTTAGTGGTTGAAAGTTTGGCTTAATTTTCTAAGGAAAATAGATATGTATTTATGAATGAATTGTGGATATTTTTTAATTCAGATTTGTCAATAAAACTTTTCTACTAACTCGTGGTTTTCTCATTCAAGCAGCTGGTTAAACTAGAAGTTTAGGAAGCTTGTATATCAACACCAGAATTGAATAATAACCGAAGACGATATTTATACACCTTTACTGTATGATACAATTTTGTCGTTGAAAGCTGTTCGAATTATATCAGTGCCTAACTTATATGATAGCATAATAATGGAACTGTGAAAAAAACATTCCCAACTGAAGTTTCGATCCACTCCCAAGTTAATATTAGTAACTTACTCTGATCAAGACAGAATACAGTGATAACTAAATAGAGATAAACAAAATTTCTCTTTACGATAAATATATATATATATGCATGTCGATAGGCAGGTGAGTGTATACACTCGCACGTCCGCATGCATGCATTATGCATGGAAGCATTTAAATTAGTTAAAGTGCGTAAACGGGTCTAACAACACAACTCTATTTTTATAATGATGAATTCATTTCAAGACATTTTGTTTAAACTATATATTGAAAAAATCATTATAATTGCTTATTTATTCCAAACACAATTTTCAGAAAATAACTCTTTATATTAGTAGTAGTAATATAATTAATAAAACAATTTTTAATACACCGAATAAAAAAACCTATGTAACCTTAACACAATAAATACATTGTTCAAGTATATTATTTACACGTTTTACTGTCAATGTTTAATTAATCAATGTCAAACCATCCCCATAACAAACACATGTATATAACCTGCATTACATATGAACAAAATTCAA
The DNA here is from genome assembly GCA_944470405.2 of Schistosoma mattheei. Lineage (NCBI taxonomy): Eukaryota > Metazoa > Platyhelminthes > Trematoda > Strigeidida > Schistosomatidae > Schistosoma > Schistosoma mattheei. The sequence goes on from OX103943.1 coordinate 11,284,562, forward strand.
GTTGATTATCTTTATATATACCCATAGTATCAATTGTCAGAGTAATAATGCATTAACTCAAGCTACAAAAATTTCAAAATATTAACAAAACAGTCTATGGATTTTTAAAAAATGTGCACAAACACGCATACAAAATATTGAAGTATTGTTATGAAAGGACTAATTAGTTGTGTATATAAATATATTATTATGTAACAATAGTACATTTAACAGTGTATCACTAAATAAATAAATATTTTGATTAGAACTATTTCTCTTTACTAATAAATTCAAAGAACTGGTTTTCTCCTTTTGTTCTATTTACAGTTCTTTAAGTTGGTTTCGTTCTAGATTTTTTTAAATTTTAATCTAAATCTACACGAATGTGCACCTGCATGCATGAGTGCATGTGTCCGTGAGTGAAACTACACATTATTCATGCTTCTATGAACCTAAAGATAATGAATGATAGAGAGAACAACTGTATACAAGTGAGTTTAGGGAAAATAAGCGCAAAGAAACAGATGTCAAAGTTCATCCAGTGACGGACAATCATAGGTTATTTAGTCCTACCTTCACTTCTTTATTTTTATTAACTTTCTGTTCACATCAATTGTGTTTGTTTCCATATCTATCTATCTATCTATCTATCTATCTATCTATCTATCTATCTATCTATCTATCTATCTATCTATCTATCTATCTATCTATCTATCTATCTATCTATCTATCTATCTATCTATCTATCTATCTATCTATCTATCTATCTATCTATCTATCTATCTATCTATCTATCTATCTATCTATCTATCTATCTATCTATCTATCTATCTATCTATCTATCTATCTATCTATCTATCTATCTATCTATCTATCTATCTATCTATCTATCTATCTATCTATCTATCTATCTATCTATCTATCTATCTATCTATCTATCTATCTATCTATCTATCTATCTATCTATCTATCTATCTATCTATCTATCTATCTATCTATCTATCTATCTATCTATCTATCTATCTATCTATCTATATTAGATTTTCATATCATTTTTATTTGTAATAATATTATTTCAAATAATTAGTGATAATAACTTTATTGATTTAAGTCAAAAAACTAGTCTACTGATTTTATTTGAAATCTGTCAGAAATTCTCTCAAGCTATGTAATTAAAATTTTCTTTCAGTTCACTTGATTAATTTATGATTATTACTTTTTAAAAATATCTCTTGTCCTGAGTTTTCTGTACTACATTATTGTGGTTTTTCTATTTCTTTTCTGTAATTTAAGAAATATACATCTAGCTAATGGTGTAATCATTTATTTGCTTTCTTTCTTAAATGTACTCATGAACACACTGGCATACATATGTACTTCACACACATATCTATACACACATGTAAACATTGCTGTAAGCAGCGTTCATGTTCGTATGTATGCAAATTATCTACACGTAAATAAACATTATCATTATATAGCGCCTAGAAAACATATTGAAAACATATTGAATAAAATCGTGTAATGTATGATTTAGTCTTATCACTAATTAATAACCTTATGAATAATAATGGTAATATTAAACAATGTAAAACATAAATAAATAATATATTTGTAATATCCCAATGAGTAGAAAAATTAGATTTTCTGACGTTTATTTATTTATTCCCTGAAGAAGTGGCTTACACTGAGTCACGAAACGCCAGAAAATCTAATTTTTCTACTCATTAGAATATCACAAATATATTATTTATTTATAACAATCTACCCACTGCTAAATTTATTCGAAATCATCATATCAAACCTTGGTAATGATACCTATAATATGAAACATAGTTAATATATCTGAAATCAAATAACTAATCGAAAAGTGGAAACATGCTCAAGCTTATTTTGCCATTGAACGATATTTCCCTATGAACAGTATGCTGTTAAAGAGTCGTATTCTATGATGAAATGGATATTTAATCCTACTTCGTCATCCCTATCTTTACCAATAAAAGAAAATTTTCATAACACTTACCCCCACATTTACGTTAAGATATTAATCGATAAGATGCAATAATTTTTATTGAATAAAGTAATATAATCTGGAAAGTTGTTGTAAGTCTGAAATCACTGAACAGCTTTTAATTCATGGTTGAACTATTGTAGTACCACAAACACATGGCCATAACCGCTATCCAACCCAGGATTTTCATTACTTCACGATGATGACACCATTATTAAATCACTCACTAAATCTCTTTATATTTGTAGTTTCCGAATTATTTCCTGTGTGTGGAGTCATAATCACATACTGACTAAAATCTTCACAAAAGGACCATATCACTGTCCAATGCTGCCTCATATTTATTGTGCCTGTTCATGGTGAAAGTAAAAATTATATTAATTTTTGTGAATAATATGAATACACCACTGACATGAAATAATGGACATGGGTTTCGTGACAGTTAGGTCTCGCCAACTGAGTGTGGGTTAATTATTGTCCTCTGAAGGAATTGAAAATGTATCACTTATTGTTCTAATTAAAAAGATGTTACTTAGCCTAGTAGTCACATAACAGCTTGCTCGATTAACACTGATTATTTGATCAGTAGTTAATTAGTATGAAAAAGAAATGTAACAAAGCATGTTCTAAATATGCTTACTTTCTCGAGGTATCATAACATACTTCTACAAAAATGTAATGAGATCAAGTGCGAAATTTCTTCTGTTCTCATAATGTACTTATGAAGAAATTTAAAACTATTTGACGTTTTATTTTGTTCAAAGTAACTTAACACCATAATACTACTCATCAGTGATTATACCGAAGAACATGACTTCTAGAAACAATAATAGGTAAGCAAAATGCGCATAAATATGTGCATAAGTATGTCTGTGTATATCTATGCTCATATCTTTACATGTATACACTTCTATATGTAGTGATATGCATGTATATATATATATGTATATATATATATATATATATATATATATATATATATATATATATTAACAAATAATGACTGCTCTCGTATTTTAATAACAAAATTTAAGTAATCAGCACACAGAAACTGAAAACGATTTGAACATAAATTAACTAAATCGAAGATATGTGTTCGTTTTTAGTGAAATATTTTTAACTGTTTACTTATTTATATGTTTATTAAATCATTAATTATTTCTGTCTATTTTCCTTTGCTTTGTTCAGCTTTATTGACCTAAATATACAACCTCAAGAATACATATACAAAAGTAATAATAATAATAACGGTGTAATGAACTGGAAAATAATTCTCACATAATTATTAATGAGTTTTTAATAGAAAAGAGAAAAGTGAAGAAGACAGATTAAAATATTTCATTTTTATTTAAATTATCTAAAATACATTTAATTCTAGAATACTGTTTTTGTTAACTATGTAACTATTAAAGACAAATCTCACAGTCAAACTCACTGTGCATTATACGCATAGATAAAAATTGTTCTCTTACTGTGTAAACTATGTAAGCATTGAACTATATTAGTGATAGTAAGTACCAATGGAATTAATTATATATACACATATAAATAGATAGATAAGTAAATATTTACTTATTTTCTGAATATTTATTTATTGTTATTTATTTAAAGACATTTCGGCACTCCGTAAGAGATGCTTAAATGTAATTACTAGAATAAGAGAATAATTAGTCATAATATTAACAAATTAAGACAAACTGATAAATAAATTTTAAATGTTAAACATTCATAATGTGTGTTACTTGTCAGTGCATACGTGTTAGTATTTCTCAAAAATTTGTATGACTTTATTCTAAATAATTTATACATTCAGCTTTAGCGTAGATAAGTTATGAATAAAGAATATTGTAATATCGGTTGCAGCCTAAACATAGCTCACTGACATTTCAGATTAGAAAGCTGAGGGAAGTCAGGTTCAAGTTGAATATTACAAGTATACCGTGCTGATAAATGCTCACTGGCATGAAACTTAAGTCAAGAGTTTGCAGTCGATTATCTTCAACTATCTAATAACGTCACCTGAATTTTTCTCAATGATTACAAAACAGTTACCTACCTGTACATTTATAAGTATTCAGAGAGATTTTTAGGGGTCACCGCACTGTCACTTGTTAGTGTCCAGAGTTTCAATTTCGAGATAAGGTAGATTTGCATATTACATGCAATCTACACAACAAGAATTAGTCGCTCTATACTTTTGATATAATAGTTTTCTATTTATGATGAGAAAAGAGGCATTTTTCACCATAGTTTTAAATATCTTCAGCAATATTCAAAGATATTTCTAGAGAGTATTTTACGTGATGGCATAAAATCCATACAATTTTGAGTACTATAAAAAATTTACGAAATAATCCCAATAATCTGAATAATAATTTATTCATGCTGAAAGTCTTGTGACAAGTGCCTACCTTTTAGGCCATCGAGCCTGCATCCGATATTTAATATATTTAACTTGAATTAATTTCGAATACCGTATAACTATCTCTCAACTCTGCCTGGAGTCCCTCCGGGGGCTACTGCCGGTCCCAAGCCCGGATAAAGGAGGAGGGTTGGGCATGGGGTTAGCGTCCCCATCCCGTAGAAAACTAACTCGCTAAAAAAACGCTAACCAGAAAAAATTATTCAAACCTTTTAAACTCTGCCCTGGGAGTCAGAAGGTCTTCATTTAGAAGAATTATGACGCCTCATGATGAAAGCCGAATTCCTTCGGAAGTTACGAGGCCGATGCCCCTTCTGACAACCAGAGCGACCATTTATTTAGGTACATGGAATGTTCGTACAATGTGGGACACCGGAACAGCCTTCCAAATTGCTGCAGAAATGAGAAGATACAACCTAGAGGTACTTGGGATCAGTGAAACACATTGGACACAAGTTGGACAACAACGACTAACTACAGGAGAGCTCCTGTTATACTCCGGCCATGAAGAAGAAAATGCACCACATACACAAGGAGTTGCATTGATGCTGTCCAAACAAGCGCAAAATGCACTTATAGGATGGGAATCTCATGGACCAAGGATCATCAAAGCCTCGTTCAAAACAAAGAAAGAGGGCATTTCAATGAACATCATCCAATGCTATGCGCCTACCAACGACTACAATGAAGACGCTAAAGATCAATTCTACAATAGGCTGCAGTCAATCGTCGAGAAGTGCCCAACAAAGGACCTGACCATTCTGATGGGAGATTTCAACGCCAAGGTTGGAACGGACAACACTGGATATGAAGACATCATGGGACGACACGGACTGGGAGAAAGAAACGAAAATGGTGAGAGATTTGCAAACCTATGTGCCTTCAATAAACTGGTCATAGGCGGCACCATATTCCCACATAAACGCATACACAAAACCACATGGACTTCACCGGATCACACCACCAAAACCAAATCGACCATATTTGCATCAACAAAACGTTCAGGAGGACTATAGAGGACGTGAGAACCAAGAGAGGAGCTGATATAGCATCAGATCATCACTTGCTGGTCGCCAAGATGAAATTGAAACTCAAGAAGCACTGGACAACGGGGCAGACAATATCACAAAAGTTCAATACGGCCTTTCTTCAGGATACTAACAAACTCAACAAATTCAAGATAGTCCTCAGCAACAAGTTCCAGGCCTTTCATGATCTACTCAATGGAGAAGGAACTACTGTGGAGAGCAACTGGAAGGGGATCAAAGAGGCAATCACTTCAACATGTCATGAGGTCCTGGGTCACAAGAAGCACCATCACAAGGAATGGATCACTGTTGATACACTGGATAAGATTCAAGAAAGGAGGAACAAGAAGGCAGCAATCAATACCAGTCGAACAAGAGCAGAAAAAGCCAAGGCACAAGCTGAATACACAGAAGTAAACAAACAAGTGAAGAGGAGCATCAGAACCGACAAACGTAAATATGTGGAAGATTTAGCAACGACGGCGGAAAAGGCTGCAAGAGAAGGAAACATGAGACAATTGTATGACACGACAAAGAAACTCTCTGGAAATCGCCGCAAACCAGAACGACCAGTGAAAAGCAAGGAAGGCGAGGTAATCACCAACATTGAAGAGCAACAAAACAGGTGGGTAGAACACTTCAAAGAACTCTTGAATCGACCAGCTCCACTGAACCCACCCAACATCGAAGCAGCACCCACGGACCTCCCAATCAATGTTGGCCCACCAACAATTGAAGAAATCAGCATGGCCATCAGACAAATCAAGAGTGGCAAAGCAGCAGGACCGGACAACATTCCAGCAGAGGCACTAAAAGCAGACGTAGCGGCAACTGCAAGGATACTCCACATTCTCTTCAATAAGATTTGGGATGAGGAACAAGTACCAAAAGACTGGAAAGAAGGACTTCTGATCAAAATACCGAAGAAAGGCGATCTCAGCAAGTGTGATAACTACAGGGGCATCACTCTTCTCTCAATACCGGGAAAAGTCTTCAACAGGGTATTGTTAAACAGGATGAAGGACTGCGTAGACGCCCAACTTCGTGACCAACAGGCAGGATTCCGTAAGGATAGATCGTGTACAGACCAAATCGCAACTCTACGGATCATTGTGGAACAATCAATTGAATGGAATTCATCACTCTACATCAACTTCATTGACTACGAAAAGGCATTTGATAGCGTGGACAGAACAACACTATGGAAACTTCTTCGACACTACGGCGTGCCTCAGAAGATAGTCAATATCATACAGAATTCATATGATGGATTAAACTGCAAAATCGTGCATGGAGGACAGTTGACAAAGTCGTTCGAAGTGAAGACCGGTGTTAGGCAAGGTTGCTTACTCTCACCCTTTCTCTTTCTCCTGGTGATCGACTGGATCATGAAGACGTCAACGTCTGAAGGGAAGCACGGGATACAATGGACATCTAAGATGCAGTTGGACGATCTAGACTTCGCAGATGATCTGGCCCTTCTATCCCAAACGCAACAACAAATGCAGGAGAAAACGACCAGTGTGGCAGCAGCCTCAGCAGCAGTAGGTCTCAATATACACAAAGGGAAAAGCAGGATTCTCCGATACAACACAGAATGCACCAATCCAATCACAATTGACGGAGAAGATTTGGAAGATGTAAAAACCTTTACATATTTGGGCAGCATCATTGATGAACAGGGTGGATCTGATGCAGATGTGAAGGCGCGGATCGGCAAAGCAAGAGCAGCATATTTACAACTGAGGAACATCTGGAATTCAAAGCAACTGTCAACCAACACCAAGGTCAGGATTTTCAATACAAATGTCAAGACAGTTCTACTGTATGGGGTGGAAACCTGGAGAACTACGAAAGCCATCATCCAGAAAATACAGGTGTTTATTAACAGTTGTCTACGCAAAATACTTCAGATCCGTTGGCCGGACACTATTAGCAACAACGTACTGTGGGAGAGAACAAACCAGATCCCAGCGGAGGAAGAAATCAGGAAGAAGCGCTGGAAGTGGATAGGACACACATTGAGGAAAGCACCGAACTGCGTCACAAGACAAGCCCCCACATGGAATCCTCAAGGCCGAAGGAAAAGAGGAAGACCAAAGAACACATTACGCCGAGAAATGGAGATAGACATGAGAAAAATGAACAAGAATTGGATGGAACTAGAAAAGAAGGCCCAGGACAGAGTGGGTTGGAGAATGCTGGTCAGCGGCCTATGCTCCATTGGGAGTAACAGGCGTAAGTAAGTAAGTAATAACTATCTCTCAACGATGTTTATATGTTTACTGAAATGAACCCTGATATTAAAATAAGTTAGTTCTAAAAATAATTTAGGCTCTATACTTCTGATAGCTTTTTAAAATACGACCCAGTGTATGAGTAAGTTGTACGATAAATTTGTCCGATATTCTTCATTCTTATAGTTAACACCATGAACTAATATTAGACGACTATTAGAAACCAGGAAGTACTAGACAACTGCTTCGTCCCAGAATGAGTCTCCTCAGCAGTTCTCTGATCAATTAAGGTTAGGTTGTGATGTATACTACCAAAATTTAACAATCTCCCCAAACCTCTTACAATAATAATGTCCCGCTTTTATTAACACATAAATTACGACCAGTGTTGTAATATACCGTACTGAGATTTGTAGCTCAGGTAGAAGTCTGTGCTGATGATGTCGTTCAGAAAAACGGTTAAAGCTCCACGACCAAAGCATCCAGCTCAGAGAACAAAACTCCACCAAAATACACCGTACTTTAACACAACTAACTAAAGCTGAAAATGTGCATCACTGTAGCCTGTCATTAATTTAGAGATAGAAGGCTTATCGTTTGACCTGAAGATTTAGGATTTGATCACCGGTGCTTTCATAATGTGAGAAGTCACAAACTAAGACGAAGAACCAATCTGGTGCTTCATAGTGCTCAATGGTTTCCTCGTTAACATATAGAAAATTATTTTCACTTTGTAACTAATTTCAATTTTGTAACAATATAAGGTTACGTGAGTTTTACTACAAATAGGTGATCACGAGAAGCAGCGTTTTACTTATCTTTCAAAATATTCTCATTTATTCTTAAGAAGAATCGGTTCCGATATCTTTGACTGTTATTGAAACCATATGGGATACTACTAAAACTATTTATAAGTAGAATAACTTCACTTTGTATCAATATTATCGGCCCTAGATTGTAAATATTTCCTCGTAAAAACTGGTACAACAACGCTAACCTTAAAATATTATTCAGATTTAACGAAATTTAGGAATAATGTCAAGTCAATTCTGAAAAATTTATTTAAACATAGTGTGCTCATCACAAGATTTGAATGCCCTGGAGTTGGATTCTGTGTGAGGTGATTAGCATCCACGAACGAAGTCAAAATACGAATTCATCATCTCTTGGTTTTTGAATATTTATTCAGATGACATCAGTCCATGACGAAAACATTGAAATTTGACATTCAGTTCATTGGCTATTCATGGAACTTACAAAACATAAGAACAAATAACATGGAATTCACCTACTAATCACATATATTTATATCACAGAAGAAATATAGACATTAAATTGGATAGACATGTTATAAGTAGACAGATTAACATATTTTGTAAAGAAGGGTAGATAAACAGGTCAGTTTTGTCTAATTTTACATTGATTAAGGATAAACTTATTTAAATAGTGAATGATCACTTTCTTGTTGGAGGTCATGAATTCATGCTGAATAAAGCAGTTTTTGTTAATTATATTTGACGAAAAGTGCTTCTCTATTTAATTTTAATTCACCATATGAATTAGTCCGATGACAACAATAACAAATTTATTCTCTCTTCCCAGAAATTTTGTCGGTAATTGGTAAATTACATGATATGTTTGTGTTTTTATTTACTGACAGATTACTCTCACTCACTCACACCTTCTCACAACATCATGACACTTTTGACTTATTCACGAACTTGAGGAAAAATGTGCTCATTTTCGTAGTAACAATAATTTTAGTCGTGTTGACAATCATAGTAATTGTCAAACAAACTAATAATGGAATATAACTAGTTGAATAATTACATAGAAATTAGAACTTCCTTAAAAAATATGTGAATTTTTTCTGTAGACCAAAGAAAGAAATAATCTTAAATGACAGTTGTTACACCGGAATAACTAAACAATGAATATATTATGTTCAAGATAGATTGAATAAAGAAACAAGCATTAACCAATTGTTAATAATTATATTAGAAAATATAGTCAATATTCTTGTTTGTTTATATTATGAAGTTTACTTTTCGGGCTCTTGTTTGTATCACACAAATCTGAAAAAAATTTGTGAATCAAACTTTTCAAACTGCGGCAAATGTCTTTAGACTAATGTGAATTATTCAATTCGAAATAGAATGTGTAGTACTCAAAAAAACACCACACGGCTTCTTTTTTCATCTAAATTATAACAGTTTGAAGTGATTTACCTTGGTGTTTTTTATTATGTGTCTGGAACTCGTAAAAGACAACTACTCCTTGTTAACAAGGTTCAAAATTATCCTCCCTCATCGCAGTTAACATTAATTCGGGAAAAGAACACTCTTAATTATAGCTAATCTTTAAAAACTCGATAGATCTAAATAGTCACTAACTTGTTCAATGTGTACGATACATTCAATCATTATTTATATGCTCTACCTCTGATTTTAAAAATTCCTTTTGTTTTTATGAAGAAATCTTATATAAAGTATACGACTGAGTAAATATCTTAGTGATATAGAAATGAACTATATTTCTATGTCTGAGTATATATATATATATAGTATGATACGACTGCATATCGTCTCACAAACAAGCATGTGTTAGACTCCATAAACAAATAAACATCGGATATGCTGAAGCAAAATTTATTCAACTTCATAAAACAACGCAAGCAGTATTTTTTTACCTGCATTTCCGAAGAAAAGAAAAACACATCCCACCGTTTTCTCTTTTGTTTAAAATTTAAATCTCTACTTCGTTCTTTAAAAAAAGAACATTCCTAAAATATGAAATATATATATATATATATATATATATATATATATATATATATATATATATATATATATATATGTCCTTTGAAGTTTGTTATATGAAAGAAATAAGTAAAAAAACAGTGACAACAAAATGGTAAAACAAACAATACTTAATTCCGTTGTGTTTCTTTGGAAAATCTTCCTACTTAAACAAGTAATAATGGTATTAGTAGTACAAAAATCTTTAAGTTGAGGAAAAACATTTCGTTTTTTCTTTATTGAAAGCAGTTTTTGGGTAGAAGAAAACAACCATACAAAAAGAATTGGACAGAGAAAATAAACTGATAACCGGTTATTTCTTTAAATGAAAAAACAATTTACTTAACTGCATCACAAATACATACAAAATGGAGTTGTTCATGTATGTATGCATTCTCTGTTAGGTGTGAACGAAGACACACGCATACATCAATGACGATAATTATAATTATGATGTTAGCTGTAGTATTCTTGTGCGATCGCGCCTTCTGTACATTTTTAATACAACAAAACAAAGAAATGAATAAAGGAAAAAATTTATTATATGTGAAAATTATATTTGAAATATTCTCAGCGATTGAAATCTAACTAATTCCAAAGTTTCGTCCAGCTAACTTGTCTGGACTTCTTCAGGGTAATAATCAGAATCAAAATTATCAAAGAAAAAATTTATATTACAATTTCTCTCTCGTTATAACCCTCCTTTCTTAAAAATTGAAAGAACAGAATGGAAACAAAAGAGACATGAAACTTGAAGACAACAAGGAAAAGAAAAAAACACAGAAGGAAACAGTTTTTCATTTCACATATTTTTTATACAAAAACATATCTACATAGAACGATATTTTTTGCATATAAATTTATCTTTGTTATTATTAATATTTTTTGTGACTGTCCATTCATCCAGATACAACAACTAGAGGAAAGCGTTGCTTTTGCTATTAATGTTTGTATGTGCGAGTATTTGTGTATGCTTGATTATATATATATATATATATATATATATATATATATATATATATATATATATATATATATATATATATATATATATCGTAATTCTATTCATCTCTAAGCAACCAATAATATCTACGTATACTTACCTTTTTGTGTTTCTACTATTATATTTTATTAAATTCAATACTAAAAATGATCAGTAGGGAAAAATATAAAACAATGACATAATGCGAATTAAAACATTCCTACTTTGTTGGTTCATATGTGTGCGTTTAGAAGGGGGCTGAGAGAGTTGTACGATTGTCGCATTAACTTTTAGAATCCATTTTATTTATCATTACGTCGACATTAATAAGAATAATTGGAAGAAGTGAAGTCGGAGGAAAGAATGAGACGAAGCGGTAATATGACAATAAATATATATATATAAATGCTCTATAGGAGGAAAATTAGATTTCCCTGTTTATCGGATGAATTTTTCTCTTGAACTATTCTACTGTTCATTTGTCTTATTATACTGAGTCTTACACTGGGTTTTTTTTTACTTAAGAAAAATTAATATATTTTTCCAAATTCATTGAAGCTCTGTTTGCTTTGTCGTCACTTTCTCATTCTCTCCTATTTTCAGTTGATGTACAGTTATATGGGTGTGTGCAAGTGTAAATGTTTGAAATACTACATATTTTACACAGGCGTTCAAAAAAACGAGATATATGGTACTTTTTTGTTTGTTTTTTTTTCGTATGTGAATCCGCTATAGAGTTAGAAAATATGAAAATATTGTTTTGCGACGAACATAAGACCATTAATGTGTGTATAAGCATTACAATATGAAAGCTTTCACTCAAAAAGTAAAACACTTTCTTGTTTATTTACAACAAATATGGCCGACTTCAAAGCACACACATATACACATGTATGTATGCAAAACCCATACATTTAAACACAAATACAAACAATCCAGCTACAGCTCCTTTAATTTTGTGTTAATTCCAGAATAGAATAGATTTTTGTACTGCGAAGAAAAAATGTTATTTGAAAAACAGGTGTAATGTGCAAGTATACGCTTTTTGTAGTGTTTTGCATTTGTGAAGTAAACATGCTTTCATTATTCATTTATTTTAAAAAGACATAACTTTAATATATCAAGTCATCATATGTTTTAATCAAATGCACACAAAAACAGTTATAGAAATGTACACATATGTCACACATACAAATTGCATTTTCAAAGTCAAAAAGATTACAAGAACTGTATCAATTTATTTGTAACTATTTCTCGTTCTCTCCCTCTCACTCTCTGATTCGCTGTCTTCTTCAGCAGTATCCATGTACGTGTTTGTGCATGCAAATGTGTCTGTATACATTTAGGTAAAAAAAAATTATATATACATAAGTGTTTCTTTATCCTGCTTTCATTTTCACATGCAAAACAGAGAAACCTATACAAAACCGGAGAAAAATATGAAATAACAGCTGAAAAACAACGACTACATCAATAATAACAATAATAAAAATGATTAAAAGGAAGAAAAAAGAAAACTTCGCCATATTAGTTTTTAAATGAGAATTTAGAATTTATCTAAAGAAACGAATTTTTGGACTATTTGATGTTTTATATTATTATTATTATTATATTATTATTATTATTATTATTATTATTATTATTATTATTATTATTGTAAGAGCTCGATTAAAAAATACACGATTGTGAATGTAGAAAACAACAGGTAAATAAGAACCAATCTTTAGTTATTTTGTAGGATATATTCATCATGACTGTTCTCAGTTGAGGTATAATTGAAGGAGAAATTGTATTGTATAACTGTTTCGAGCTAGTACAGAACTCTTCCGTAGTCCCCACCAATGACCACACCAGGGTTCGACCCGAAGAGCACTAGGTCACACAGTGAACTCCCGACTCAGTGCTTCTGAGGGTTGGAATCTAGACTGCAGTCAGTTTTGATGTTAAGTGGTTAGATATAGCGGGGAAGAAACCTTGTATCTAAGGCCCACGCTTGTTGGGATTTGTCAGTAGGGCGTACAAATAATCTTTACGGAACTGATACATCATGTGGTACCAAACTTGTCTCACATGGTTTCATAGTCCGAGATATCACCGACAAGCTATCCGGTCTGTGGGTGACCTCTTGTATTGTTGAAATAATTGAAATGAATGATCACTGAATACTGAAGAAAATCATATTTACCCAGTCTTTTAGGGCCGACCAAATTATACCAATTCAGCTTGAAATAGTATTGAAACTGGCAGTAGTGTTTTAACTTAATATATTAAATATTCACTGGAAACATTAAAATAATACGAGTATTTCAGAATATTTATCATAACGATAAGTGCACAAAAAATCCCTCCATATCTTATAATCGACCAAGGTGGCAATTACCGACCAAAATAAGCTTTGCGAACGAGTGATTACTACTTACAAATCCTGACTACTGGTTACAAAGTTCACAATCACTAGTGATCAGAAGACAGAACTTGTCAGTGAAAATTCGTCGTTTTGTATAGTAAAATAACACATTTATATAAAAAGTATCTTAAACTAAATAATCCTGAGTGAGTTTTATTAAAAACATAAATGAATGTAGAATTGAGTTTCCAAAGTTTATTTACAAACCTAAGAAACTAAATCCTCGTCTATAAGGTTTCATTATTCCCCCAGATCATATCATAAAACGACACTAAACACATGTTTTCCCACTTTCATGGAAATTCAATGATGTACACATCATATTTCACATGGAAATGAACGAAAAACATTTAGGTCTTGAGACGAACACAACACTTATCAGGTACTGTAAGTATGAATCTACTCCACAGCATTTCTAAGTTCAGTCATTTCATGATGATATGTTAGATATTAGAGTCTTTAAGCAAGAGTCCAGCTATTACCGAAATGTCTTTGTTTAAGCTGAAAGTGTGAAACATTTAATTTCGATTCCGTGATTTAAATTTAACACATCCATGTTCTATATTCCATACTGTATGAGGTCTTTATACTTTTAAAGATTCTATCAAATAGAATTTAAGTAAGTTATCCAATGCATACTGTCTTTTAATGTCTCTCTAATTGAGCTCAATTCTTACAAAAACTATCTTCAAAAGTGGAATGATATCACAACCTACTATTTTAATAACAATTACTAAATAGGAATACATATACAACCTCAGAAACCAGGAAACAAATAGTCCTACAGTATGTGGAAAATATGTCGGAAATAATCATATGAATTTAAAACCCTTTCGGATTCAGCGTCAATTTTAAAACGAAAAAATCTCTTCAGTCCACTTTATTCAGACCAATAAATATAATAATGTTGGGACAGCTTTCAAGAAGCACAACGGAGCCTCCAGAGATTCTAAAGGAGCCGAGGAGTTTCTACCCAATCAGGACCTGATGGAACTTTCTGGATTACCAACGAAGCATACTACGATCGGAAGGTAGCATGACTTGCCTCCTTGCGAATTAGCTGAATTATAATGATCTTATGACCATCGCTAATGACTATAAATGTACATGTTTTTCTGTACATTTTTGATTCTTACCCAATAGTAACTCGTACTTTTTCTCATGTTTTCTGGTTTTACGACTGTGGGGTTCTATACGTTTGAGTGCCAATAGTTGTGTATCGTATTCTGTGTTAACCAAGAAGAGGACGTAACAAATAATAAAAGGAGGTAAATGCAATGTTATCTAATGTAAATACTACATTGGAGAGAGTGGACATCTCTTCATTTATGCATATACGAACAGATGCTATCAATAAACCTTCACGAAACTAACATCAATGCATGTAAATAACTATGAATGTAGATTCACCTCGGAAAAATCTGAATTCTAGAGCAAAGAAATTTAGAAGAAATTAAAATTATAGTATTCAGATCAATCAGTGGTAAAAACACACACGTCAAATAAGACCGGATCTATCAAATCATTCAAACAAGATCAATCAACAAAATAGTTAAATAACACTGGAACAAGACGTTCGACTTGAATGCGAAGACAAATGGAGGAAACGAAACCTGTGGCAACATCCAACCACAAACAAGGCTATAAAAGACAAATTGATTTAGGCCGGTAAAAAACAAGGGGACTCACTTATACACGAAGTAAACACCTAAGTTGGCACATTAATGATGATTGCTCATAACGTCAACCATGTAGCGCAGAGAATTCGACAATAGCTATATATATATATATATATATATATATATATATATATATATATATATATATATATATGCCTATAGCATTTCCAGAATTTGTAACATATTTAACGGGACTATAGTGGTATATTCACTAAGAAGCTAAGCGAGTGAGTAGACTGGTGTATTATACCATGTAGGATGTACCCTTATGTTACTAGTATTCTATCAGTGCATTAGAAGCATCGCCCGCACATCATAGGGCATTCGAGTAAGCAACTATGAGATTAGATGCACAGATGGTTAGGATTAGCATTACGTGTGTCAATCCACCAACCACCGTGACGCGCTGAAATAGGTTGTAAGAAGGCTAAGTGCGCAACGATCTGTTTCCTTCGGTAACGTATACACGGACTCGGACCTGTAGGTTCTTCACTAAAAGAACAAAAATATGTACCGTATTACTTTTAAGTGTCACTTATTACATGTGAACTAGATGCTAACAAGCTTGTATTTCATAGAATCCTCATGACGGTTAACTTGATAAGTCAAAATAACATCAGATTTACAAATCTGTACAAGAATAATTCCATTCATAGTGGAATATCAAACAAACATTAACAACAGGCATTCATTTACAACTCCCACATTAATGATGTTAAACTGTAGTCCTTCGGAAATCATGAGGCCAATGCCCTTCTAACAACCACATCAACAATTAATATAGGTACATTAGAATGCCTAGACGATAAGAGAGACCGAGAGGATTAATCAAACAGCTACAGATATGAGGAGATACAACTTGACGGTGCTTAAAATCAGTGAAACCCATTGAACCCACGTCGGACAGAAAAGGTCAGATTCGGGAGAGAGGCTGCTGTACTCTGGTCACGAAGAACAAAATGCTCCGCACACTCAAGGCGTTGCTCTGATATTGTTCAAGGAGGCACGAAATGCACTTGTAGAATGGGAAACGTATGGATCCGGAATCATCAAAGCATCCTTCAAAACAAAGAAGGGGGGTCACAATGAATGTTATTCAATGATATGCACCCACCAAGGGTAGCAATAACGATGACAAAGACCAGTTATATGAGAGATTGCAATCAATCATAGCGAAGTGCCCAGGAAAATACCTGACCATCCTGATAAAAGACCTAAACGTCAAAGTCGGAATGGACAATACCGGATATGAAGATATCATGAAACGACATGGACTAGAAGAAAGGAACGAAAATGGTGAGAGATTTGAGAATTCATGTACATTCAAAAAAACGGTTATAGGTGGCACAATATTCCTCCACAAATGCATGCACAAAGCTGCAAAGGTCTCACCGAATCACACTAGAGGGAGCTAGATCGGTCATAGCTGTATCACTAAAAATTTTAGAAGGTCAATGGATGACGTGAGAACCAGGCCTACCCAAGTGTTCCTCAAATTGTTCCACCCATTTGTTCCTCTGTTCATGAATCTCAGTGATTGTCTTGCCGTCTTTGTGCCTGACTGTTATCTCTGGTTTACTATAATTTCCTGCTAGTTTCTATGTTGTGTCGTATAGTTATTTTATATTTCCTTCTGTTGCAGCTTTTTCCTCTGTCGTTGCTAGGTCTTCAACATATTTCTGCTTGTCGGCTCTAACGCTGTTTTACATTTGGTTGTTCGCTTCTGTGTATTCAGCTTACACTTTGACTTTTTCTGTTCTTGTTCTGTTGTTGTTAAATTATGCCTTTTAGTTTTACCTTTCTTGAGTAAAATGTATTATTTACCAAAACACAACTACTGAAGTATGTTTCAACTTACGTATAATTTCGATCGAAAAACGTTTGAATGATACCATTTGAATAAATTATCCAATAGGATGCAAGATTTGATTTTATAATATCTATAAAATTGGCTCGTCACAATTAAATTACTATTTGGAGCACTAAAAAATAGTAAAAACCCGACTGACTGTAGCATTTAAACTATCATTCTGTAGACTGATTACTAAATGTCCTACGGACCTAATTAATTGGCCTAACTTATAACAATGTCATAGTCGCAAATTAGTTTTGGGGACAAAACTTAAAGGTTAAATTTAACGTTTAATAAGTTCAGTACACCAGTCAGAAATTACATTTACCTTCAATATCACTTATCGATCGCTTATAAACCTTCGAACTGTCAAATTATCAAAGTATGTAGGCAAGTAGCTAATTGCCCTTCCCTAATGTTAACTGACTTAAAATGTTTATTATTTTAAAATAGTTTCTACTTTGTAATTTACTAATAAGGCTGATAAATGAATAAAACAAGTAATGTTATTAATAGTAAAAATATCAAATATATATATATATATATATATTGCCATGTATTCTCAATGCCATCTGTTGGTTATATCACGAAATCACTACATAACTCTTTCGCTCTACATATCAATTAAGGAATCGGTTAATACTTTAACAAGCCAAATCCGATAACTCTGGAAAGGAAAAGTAAAGATATTTCACAGAAAAAAGAAAGGCCACATAATCATATGATTGGTATCCTCATTTTGCATTCTATGAAATTTTGTCTTATATTTCTCATCAATTCACTCATTTTATCAGTTACGTAATTACTTTAAACAGCAACAGTATGCTAAAATACTAGGATCAGGTATTTCTTAATGTGTGCACAAAATTCATACCGAAATTTAAACAAAGTTTCTGTAAACAATAGACAAAATATACACACATAGCAACACATGAACATATATACATACAAAGGGAGCCTATACGAAAAAACTAAACGTTTTGAACAGGTCAACGTATTAGAGTGTGTTTTGATGTCGTGTTTTGTGTTTTCGACAGCTACTCGTTGTAACGTCGAATAGAATCTTAATCATGTGACTTAGATTTTCCAAAAAGAAATTGTTTTGTAAATATTTATAAATGCTACATAACTTAGTTGGCGCCATGCTAGTATAAAGGAATATGTTCTTCAAAGTAACTGGTATGAAACATTAGTTTTCCTCCATGGTTTTATTTTTTATACAGATTGATTTTTACTTCGGTATTATGGTGTGGCTGGAGAAAAAATGGACAAGATAGTACTTTTTTTATTGGGAAAAATAGACAATAGAAAATACAACAATTTGACAGAGAAACAAATGACCCGGTGACAATTATTCACAATGAATGAATCTCAGTAAGGCAAAACACAACCACTGGCCATTATGGTGAGTGGCATTTATTTTTCTAGCAACATAACACAATTATATATCAGTATTTAAAAGTTGAAAAGACGGTAGAATTCTCAAAATCAAATGAGGAGCTGATCTACGCTAGATTACCACTGAAAAAACAAGAAGCATCTGTTCGCTTCTTTGTCTTAGTATAGGATTTCCCGAGCAATGAGCACCCACGATCCTCAACAGGGATCGAACCCAGGACCTTCAGTCTCACACGAATGCCCAATATTTGGACCATTGAGCCCTGAGTCCAGTGGTGTACAGGTCTAACTTTAATCAGTTCACGACCATCTCTTATCGCTGGTAGATAACTGTCTTAAATATTATTTGAAAAGTTATTTCACCAAGGGCCAAGGACTGAATAAACGTTTTAATACTGATACACATGCAGAACCTGATGCCTAATTTTGCAAGGCGATTCTCAGATCTAGTGAGAAGCTATGACCAGTGACGTTCAAGCAATTCAAGTCTGAGACAGTTATCCACTACAGAAAATGGGAGATGGTTACACAATATCATGAATTGACTAAAGCTAAACATGTGTGCTACTGGATACCGTCTCATTTGTCTAGTGCATGAGCGTCCGTGTGTTAGAGCGAAGGTTCAGCGTCCGAGTCCCCATGGTAGGGTCGAGGATGCCCAGTGATTCCTGGTTTTTAATGGTATTCTAGTTGTGACCGAATCCTAATTTAACTATGACAGTTATATCAACAATCTATTTAATGAAAAACGTCTGGATAAACTGGTTTTGTCGAAGTAATGTACACAGGAAAAGCATGTGTTAGTAAAGATTGTTCAAAATTCAGTCAAGAATATTGACAACGTGATAATTCAGAAAACGTCCTAATAATGATATAAAAATCATATTTGTTAAGCAACTTATTGGCTATTTACACTCAATGGTTCAGTTTATGATCGGTTTTCATTTAAAGCAAAAGTTAATATACTCAAATTTCACTGCGATCATCAACATTGGAATGCAGGTAAATCCAACTGACGAAAGTGCCCAATGGATTCCAATGCTATCCACAACTAATCTATTCTATTAATTCATGTTTCAGTTGCGAATTTTCCAATTCATTTAGCAGCAAACAGTATGCTGATAACCACTTATCATGCTTTATTCTTACTCTCTGTAAAATCTCAGTGAAAGGATTTGAAGTAAATCCAACGTTTCGCCTGGCAATCTAGTCCGAGCATTTTCAAAGAAATAACCTTAAAGTTGTAGCGCAAATCACAGTCGGCTTAAAAATAAGTAGAATTGACAAATTTGGAGATAAAAAGTAACATCCATAAGAAAAATAGACCTGGATAAAACGGAATGCAAAATCAAACAACATATTCACAAAAGTGTTTCTAAAGTACCTATCAGCACAATAAATGCAAATGAATTGATTTAATCATCTACCCAGCAGAATCATATTGAGCAACACACAAAAGTAAATATATAATTTAAGAAAACTAAGAAATAATCAATATTTATGTGAATCTTCCAAAGAGGTTTATTTAATTCATAGATATTTTACAGTAGAGACAATTGTCAATGTTTTTCAAATAATGACACAAAGTTATGGCTAAAGCCAGTGAACAATCTTCATAAATCAAATAAGTTACTGATAGCAATAATGACAATAGTAATGGTAACAACAGTAATGGTAATAATAGTCAAGGAACCACTAATGATTAACTTCAACATGGATTTCTTGAAACTTCAGTCCAATCTTCGACATATGTGAAATCAGTAATTCTCGAAAGTGAAACATTTAACTAATACGAGACTTATTAAATCATGTTTTCCAATCGAAGTTTGAAGCAGCGAATCACCAGATTTCTATTTAGTAATTAAATGATGTTTTACTTTACGAGATAGGTTTGTGGTGTATGTTCGATTCCATGACCCGATTTGGGTTTGGGCTACAGAGGCTTTTCAATCTAGTTTGAAAATGTTATTGAATCCTCTCATATTATCAGTGGCTTTTAAGCTAATGTTAGTCTGTAGTGATAAGCGCAATCAATATTTCCTCCAAATAACTAGATAAACAGTCATTATTTAAACATATACAAGAATAATATTGAACATTGAATTTTCCGCATATTACAAAATTATTAGAATACAATTAGAATTCACGTTAATTAAAGTTCAGACGCCCAGCTTTTCGCCGACTGATCACTAATTAGTGACCAATGTCATGTTTGTCTAATCCGTTAATACAGAAAAAATTATCGGTCAAGTTGTAATGTGGCCACTAGTCCAAGTGACTCTACATCGTGTGCAATATGTTGAGATGCTAGCTGGTTCTAAATACATATCAAATGTAAATATTTCATTATTAAAGGAGATCAGTTTAAGCCCAAATAATTCAGCGGCAACGTCTCATACTGTTTAGACGGGTAACTCTTAGTTGAATTCTACAGGAGCATCGGTTTCTTTCAAATCAAAGGTACAACCTTCTAACGAGCACCAACTAGCATGAAATCTATTCCCGGGACTTTTTGACGGTGATGAGTATCAGTAATAATCTATATATACATAAAATTCAGTAACTAATTCGTGTGCTCAATCACAGTCAGTTGAAATCAAACGTAAATTATCGCAACTATGAGTGAAGGATATTTGAATCTTTAAAGTATCATTGATCTTTCCAAGGTTACAAATACATCTTGATGATAACCACTAACCTACGTAAAATGCATGATAAAAACTTTATTCAGCTTCAACAATATGAATTCCATGCATCTTATACACATACATGCAGTATTAGGATTTTAAGCATTGAAAGATCAAATCTTTGAACTTAATTAATTTATAATTATTTTATAACGTTCATTCTTTTCAGTTTATATACATTTTCATACGATTATATTTTGATGAGAAAACTAGTATTTTGAAACTTTTTTTCATTACAGAAGCTACAACAATGGCGGCCTGCTTAAATATCTGGTCTAACTGTTCCTGCCATCTGGATATTTCAACAAGTTATTTGTTTTCTTGTTTGTTTTGACACATCATTATGCCTAATAGTCTCATGACCTATCCAGGTGCATTTATGAAATTTCGCTGTACAAGTTACAAAAGAGTCCAATCAGAGACAGAGTGGTTGCTGGCGATATGCATCGGAAAAAAACATACATTATTCAGATGTCGACTTCTGAAATGCTAATATCGAACATCAACAGTTATCGCAAAGATCGATAAAGAAATAAAAAACGGAAACTCGCTGAAATACTTTGTGCTGAGTATTCTATATTGTACCAAAAATATATATTGAATATAGCCACTAATGATAATAATAATAATAATAATAATAACAATAATAATAATAATAGTGTCGCAAACTAGATTTTGTCAGTTAATATTCGTTTGCTTGTTTGTTTGTTTAGGATCTTTAAAGTGGAACATGAAACACTGAATGGTGTTAATTTATTTATGGTGTCAATTAATTTGATAAGGGACTTCTGACTATGGAACTAATTATCATTAATTTAAGTCTTAATAGGTTTGATCAAGGGTATAGAAAAACAGTAGCTTGATTCAAGCCCAAACTCTCACTTTATTTGTTTTTTTCATCTTGTAAGTTTGGATGTACTCACCTATTAAATGAGTTGAGGATGGCTTTTTCGATTGCCTAAGTGTCAACGCTATTAGGTTTACATTACCCTGTTGATGTTGCTAATTCAGAAATCTTCAATTTCCTTTTATTTCAGAAGCGTATTGTGGAAATTCAATTATTTTCAATTTTAGTTCTGTGGAATCTCAGTTTGATAAATTTTTGTTAGATAGTTTTGTTAAAGTATATTCTTATATTTACCCTATAGATTATGTTGTGGACTGACAGTACTAGTAGGATCATTGAGAACTAGAAAATATTCAAGAACTGATTTATTTAAGTTTAAGATTATCATACAATGATCATGAACTAATCCCAAATGCGAAAAACCGAAGATCTTCAGGTATCATGAAGATCAAACTAACTTGTGACTAATGTTTAGGAATACAATTCATACTCAATAATCTATCACCAAAAATTTGATGAAAATCGTATATATATATTTTGATTTTGCGTAATTTATGAACTTATCATGATTCATAATCGACCTTACGGCGATAATTCAGACTACTTTTGCTACAGATATGTATTTTAGTGAAAATCAGCGTATATGCTTGAGCCTTTTAACTAGGTTTTTTTTAAATAAATGGTTTAAGAAACAATTTCTAATGGTTTACATGATATTTATGCATAAATGATTCAGAAGAGACAATGAAATTACATTCTGAGACAACGATCGAAGAACAGTGTAAATGAAATGCTTGGCATTTTAAAACGATTTGTACAACATAAAATGTCTGCTACTCAACGACAAGATGAAAGTGGGAGTTTATTTCATATAAATGAATGAATCCCTATAAAATTATATTTCAGATAAAATCTTCATCAGAAGGAGAAAGTGTTTACGGTCATTTATTTCACATCATGCCATTTTCGCTGTACACTGCTAACATTCTTTAAAAATTTTCAATACGATGTTCTGCATTAAGGTATCCGAAGGAGTGCACCAATCCTGCCCAACATTGACGTTTGACTCTGTTCTGTATCTCGATTCTGATTGGCTCGGTAGTATCGCTTTCATTCAACCTCTACCTGTAATTGTAAATTATCGAAAATATATATTTCTTTAAATTCTTTTCCCAACTGATCATAATATAAATATTTCATATAACTGGAATCGTTATTCACTACAACAATGGTACAGAAATTCATTCTCAAATATTTTTAACATAATATACCTTATTCACCATTATTACTGCCAGTTCAATGATCTGGTGAATTTTGGGTTAAATTATGGAAGTGAGATGTCAGGTTTCTATCTGACTGTAAAAACCGCCGCCCTATATCAACTCTTAAAGTTAAGTCACTCAAACGCTTCTATCAGTTTGGACTAGATTGAATAGAAATAAGAGTTAAGTACAAAAGTTCATGGTTCAGGAAACCAGTGGAACTAAAAAGAGAACAGCCAATTGAACCTGCTATATTCTGACGCCCTGCTAATTATCACGTGAGTAAAACGCCAATTAGAACACCGATTTATACGACCTTGACACTTTGCCAAACCAATAACGTGTTAACTAGTACGAGCAGCCTAGAGTCGACTCTGAGTCCCGATTGGTTCTTCTTACCATGGCCTGCTCGTTGAGTTCAGAACACAATCTCAGCTTCAACTGTATGAATCACGTATTTGAGATATTTGCAGTTTATATACAAAGAAGTCAGACCACATCATGCCATAAAATAGAAAATAACAGTTATACATGATCAAGCCAAAAGTGGTTGTGAGTGTGAGAGACTGTAACTAATAAATCAAGTGTAAATTAGGAATGCTAAATCGTATAATAGTGGTCAGTAGGTAAAATGGAAAATTATAATAAAAGGAATATGAATATACACATAATATAGTTACTTGAAAGTTATCCAATAAGAATATATGTAATAATAGTACATAAATAATTGCTAGAACTTACCACTCATTTATTCTTCGTTAGGATATAAAAGAACCCAATAGCAGAAAATTTGAAATAAGCATGAAGTATTCGCATGTTCAGTTTGTACGACAAACAAGTATAGTTTATTTTATTCAAACATTCAGTTAAATTAACTAAGTGTATGTGAATTAGGACTGATTATAATGCAAACAGTTTAAACTTTTTATCATAACCAAAGGCGGTCTGCTCATAACAATAAACCCTCATGTGTGTGATTTATTTAAACCAAATGATTGTGAATCCTGACTATGAAAAACCTACAACTAATATCGACGCTAAATATTGGAAATCTCAAACTGAAACACTACAATTCATGTACTCAGTATCTGGAAGATAAAAATAGAACCTAAACTCAGGGTAAAATTTTCCCATTAAATATGAATGAAAGGTACTGACCATTGAAATGTAATTTGTGGATAATTACAATTTAACTGCATTTTAAATGATTATGAAAGATTACACAATTGGTGCTAAAAATTCCTTAAAGTGAAAAAAATTATAGTAATGAATAAAGCTGTTATCATTATGAAAAAAACCGTTAAAGGATTGAATAGATTATTCAGGAATATACATTACAGAGCTACCACGGAATGGTTTAAAATAATAGTTGTGCATACTGCATGAGAGTTTCTCATTGTAGATAAGAATTTTTGTCCATTTTTCAACGAACAAATAATTCTAGTACACTTTGCTAGATCATATACAAAATATTGGCCATAGGTTTTTGATAAATCGATAACGGAATAAAATATCTACCCACAACAATTGTTTAGTTCTCAACAGTTTACCAGATGATTTCACTTTGTTATGATAAAAAAATAGATAAACTTTAATACAATATAATTTTATTCTTCTGTGTTCATATGCTATAAACATTTGAAATAGGATAAATGTTCATCTCATTAATATAAAATTACATGTAAGTGTATACATTTAAGGAGATGAACTAGATCTCATTGAGTTAGCCCTCATCGGAAAGAGCGTTCACCAGAACTAAACTGGAAAGGAGAGATATCTTTCAGTTGTACCTGTTGCATGTAGCAGTATGGTTTTGTGATGTTTGTAAATTATGTTTATATTGTAAGTTCGGTTGGTGGTAAATGTCACTTAGTTAAACCTGTTCAGCACCTGACTATTAACTACTGTGAATAAAATAAGTGTGCTCAGAGAGAGATTTGATCGATTTCTAATATAAATCATCAATAGGACAAACCAATCAGATTGCAGTTAGCTTATTGTTGGAGATGTTAGATTCGCAGAACTCACTTCATAAAGACCTTATTATTGTAATTTGACTTTAAAATTTTGAATTTCTTTGTTTTCGCGCCAAAAGTGATCTTTTTACCTTCATGTCGTATTTCCCACTTGGGAGAAGCTTAAACGCTATTGGTTTGTTGTATCTCTTGTAACGCTTCCCAAAGACAGTTTGGTGTTGTATATATACGCTTGATTTGTGCCTGTTGTTATCTCTCGTGCTTCTGGCTTTTTGTGGAATATATTTCCCTGCTCGAACTTGGACGTCACTCTCTAGTTAGCGGGGCTGGGAAGCATCAGAATACTTAGCTTATTGGTCTTTGGTCACATAGTCTTTGTTCCGTTCTCAGACTAAGTGAAGTCGTAATCGCTTCAAACATAGCACTTATCTTGGAATTTCACATGAAATTCATCAATCCATAAGGCTAGGAATAAACTCCATGTTGTCAAGTCATCTAATTGTATCGTAGTCAGTAATTACAGTTATGTTTTCGTCTATTTAGTCACTCACTTATAGATATTTTGGAATAATTTCTATTACAGAACTAATTGGCGCATGTCTTCTACTAAGTTGTAATTTTTCCTCCATCATGACTGACTGCCCTAAACTTGACACGTCCATGATGGAGTGGTATTATGATCATAGAAAACTTCACATTTTTCATGTAAGTCAGAAAAAATGACAGAGAATGAAACACATATTCTATCATGGATTACGATAGTGTGAATAATAACTACTTGCTTCATATTAGTTGGCTGCCAGGTGTAAGGTTAAAGTTGCGAACGAGTGTGGAGTTTATTCTCATCCCTAAATAACATTCTGGCATTTCGAAATGATGCATATTTCTGATGAAAACCCTAATTCTATTTCACAACCCTAACTTCTACTCATAATTCCTGATCCTAATTCCACACACTAATTCATGACTACATTTGGAACGTAATAGTTACTTAAGGCTTCATTTACTTTAGTATCTTTTTAAGGTCATTCGTGAGTTATACTTTTGTCAAATATTCATCTTATTATAAGAAAGAGTTTTTGTGGATATTATAGCATTTTAATAGTTGAGTTCATGAGCCAATTTAAGCTAGACATTATTGTTTTCTTCATCTTTTTGAGTTAAATTACATTAATTTGACAATGGAATCATCAACATAGTTAAGGACAGTTTGGTTCAGTCATAAAAGATCGATATTAGCTCGTAAATACCATGAATAACGGAACAGACTTTTTGATGAAACATTATTACAAGAGTCAAAGTTAACCTTAAATGCTAAATAAACATCAATTTTTCAAGTTCTGAAATCCACAATATATCACAAAAGATTTATGAAACCTCTAATTTTTTCTTCAAGATGAAAAAATTGATATTTTAGAAGCTAGAACCTAACAATTCATTTAGTGTTGTGTTATTATTTGATATATGATCATGTGATAGTATACTCAACAGATGGATTACTTAAAAGATTTATCATGTGAATGGCCTGCATACATTCGTAAAAATGCAGATGAATTGGTATATATATATCCGTTTCATGAGGACAAGGAATAAACATGATGACATGATAAAATGGTTATGATAATAGATTGCGCAACGTGTATAAAAACAACAACAAAATATGTGAGCGCAAACAGAAAGCTTTGTAGATTGGCAAGTGTGCAAAGGATTATAAAGTGATGAAGATGATTAAAATGTATTTTTTTCACAGATGAATTCACGAATCGATTTAAGCTAGACCACCACTGAAAACGTGGAACCACTGGACGACCGTTTCGTCCCAGAATGAAACTCCTCAACAGTGCGCATCCACTAGTGAGCACATGATTATTATAAATTTAGGGCTTTCATGGAGATATGAAGTGATTTTTAATATAAGGCGTTTATTCTCACAGTAAATCTGATTTTTAATAAATGATGTTGATTGATAGACTAAAAGGTGGCAGTTACAATTTGGTGCACCATATATAAATACAACTAAAGCTAAATCATTACGAATTTATTTAAAAATTGAACCTTAATGTTAACGAGGTGTAAAGGCAGATGACTATGATCATGATCATGATGATTTTGTGAATACAGCTTAACTGCCCGGGTTCTTGTTCTGCTACTTATTTTAATACTATCGAAATATAGATATAATACATAATTTATATAATAGAATTTAATCATGTCTAAATTTGTGAGCAAATGTATTTTAATTGTAGGTGAAAAATTGAAGTAATTAGTCTTAGGACACATTTATATCAAACTACACATACCTTCGATTTGCGTTGTCAAAATCTTCTGTTTATTAGAGAGAAAAGAAATTACTATTTGCTATTTGACATTTTTGTTTCATGAAAATATCCGATCTTTATTTCAACTTTACTCACTATTAAGTCAGTAAGTGTGAATGATATTTACCTGTTACTCATATTTGTACTAGAAACAACTTTGTGAGAACTGTGATTACTTAGTTATGGCGATTTATATTTTAGTACTTTAGAACGTATATTATCATGTGAGTTTTGGGGGCAGAAGATACTGAGTAAATCGGTTTACTGTTCTCGTCTTGTGATTAGGGAGGCTGGGAGTAGAAAGAAATTGCATGGACTAATCAACATTAACACGTTTAGTGAGCACAGTAAATAAAGCAAAGGTTATTGGTTTCATTGGAGTGAATGGACTGATAATTATGGAATCAGAATGGAATCCATTGGTTTAGTAATCCTATTAGGTGGAATACAGAAGCTGGATTAGTAATAGTAGGATTCAGTGACGAGTCCTAACTTACAAAAAAACCACTGGTTTTCCTACTTATTTTCTTTAGCCATACAAGATCCAAGCATAATCGATATTATTATTTTCGTTATCTGTACTGTTTAATTACACAATTGAGAGTTAATTCAAATATCTTACTGATCAACCGTGAGTCACTAAACCTGAAGGTCCTGAGTTCGGTCGTCAGTGTGGCTGTACGTGCACACTGTTGAAGAGTCAAATAGTAGGATGAAATAACTTCAGGAGTCCTTTATTTCTAGTGATACCCTGGCTGAAATCAAATGAAATGAATACAACTGATAAAAATAGCTCAGTTTATCTATTTTTGATTATTATTATATGTTATTTCTTCTTTGAAGAATGACCAGGATGACATCTTTCTAATTCATACTTCAACAATGATCTTTGATGTTATCTGTTTGGCTGTTATTATTCTTAGTTGGCTAAGTTTGTCGTACCCCAAGGTCATTGGATGTTACCGGACAAACAGAGCTCTTTTTAAATTCGAAATAAAAATGACCTCAGTAGCTAACAATGTAAACATAACAAATACTACGATGACTAAAACGACCAACACAGACAACAGCAAACAGATGAACGAACAAGAGAACTCATTAACATTCAAATCAATGGAATATATTTAATGACAAATCAGGAATCCTTTAATGAAAATTCATGCATGTATTTATCATCATTATTTGTAACCATACTTTGGTTATGACTTGGAAAAAACGCAATATGTGAGGAAAACATTCCGAAAAAACTTAGAAAAATAATGATCATAATAAAACAGAATGATCATTCGGCTTATTTGTTCAATACTAATATTATTTTTTAAAGTATGACAACTACTTACACTCACTGACTTAAAATGTGGCTATAATAATGCACACATAAACTCCAGCGCGCTAATGAGCACATACCTAAAGTTATGAACAAATATGAAGGTATATCTATAGACATCCACACACACACACGAAAAACGATTGATTAGTTTACAATTATCTTTACTCATGTTTTTCTCAGTTTATCTGTTGACATATTTCTCCTAGATTGAAATGAACAGTTATTTACAAATTATGCATGGACGGAGTAATAATAATAATAATAATAATAATAATAATAATAATAGCAACAACAACATCAAGAAATGTTTTCATTTATGTAGTCTCATCCACAAATATACACACACGGCAGATATCACAGAACAAACTGGTGGAGGAACAAGATAAAACAGAATGAATGAAAATAATTTTTCACAAGAAATCAATTTTCGTTTCTAATTTTGAATAATTGGTAACGAATAAGTGAGATTTTACTAGTAATTCTTGGAAAGAAAACGTTTTAACGTGTGAGATTGAATAAAGGTTATGTGGTGCCACAGTAATCTCAGATAAAGAAACTGATAAATGAAAATATACCAGTGTTTGCGTCACGTTTTACAAGAAAATAACAAATAAGTGAAAAATTATACACAGTCTGGCTATGAACTCGAACTTAGGAACTAAGGGATTTATTCTGTTGAGGAATAGATCTGCTTTCAATTAACTCCTAACAGACATATCATGAAGGTAAAATTTTATACAGATTGGTCTTAGTTATCATTGATAATTAGGGGGAACTAGACATTTGTTTCATTCGTGTGAGGCTTCTTAGCAGTGAGTATCCATGATCCCACTGCGGATTAAAATCCATATCTACACGACCCCCTCAATTCACTTTTGAAATTAATTGATCAAGTAGGATTAATTATTGTTGCACTGTTTGGTTCTTAGTGTAACTAGGTCAAGTAATTGACTGTAATTTATGAGTTTTTTATAATATAAAATAGTCAAACGGTATCGTGAATTGATTGAAGCTAGATACTGTACATCATTGGATAAAGGCTCAATGATTTAGAACTTAAGAATTCGCGCACGCAACCGTAGTTACTGAATTGTGGTCGTCGGTGTGCACTTTTGATGAGTCCCATACTAGAACGAAACCGTTGTTCAGTGCCTTTTGGTTTTCAACGGATGACTAACTCAACTAACTTGGTGATATCGATCATAAAATAGACAATGACAAAAACCCTAGATTGCAATAGACACAAATTTACTGTCGTTCTTCATAATCTCTTCTATAAAATAACCAACTAAGACTATTGTTTGGGTTTATTGGTCATTTTGATATTGAGACAGCTCAACAATTAGTCATGAAAATCAAATCAGAATTTTTAAGTCAAGCCCCACCCCGAAATAAAGAAATATCGGAAAATGGTTTATCATTGACGAATAGTAAAACGTTAAAAATTACTCAGTATGACAGAACATATAAATACATTCAATATAACTAACTGGTGTGCATAAATATGTGAAGATGATTGGACATCCAACTGCTTCAAACTAATGTAATATTTTTCTTATGGTTGGTTATAACATTTATTAAAAAAGCAACACGTTAACAAATGAATCTATCTATTATTAATATAAATCATAAACTGAGCTCGTCATCAAGTGATGACTATGGTCATAGATAATTTAAAGCTCGAAAGTGCTTTACACGGGAAACGTATGTTACTTGACCTTGAAGCAGAGATGTATGACTCATTCGATGAATACTTCAATTATTTAAGAGAAACAAAATAGGCTATTTCTAATTTTTTCATTTGGAGATAAATTTGAATCAAATACCATACTTTTCAACTATTTCGTGATTATGAAAATCGATTGTAATTCTGTCAAATATTAAAATAGGTTGACAATATATGAATTAGTGGTGCTACAAAAAAGAAGCAGAAGATTAGTATTCCAAAACGAATCAAATATCAACGTGTTTGAGAACTCCTCGAATAGGTCTTCAAAGGGAATGAAAAGGCTCAGAGCATTTTGTTTGGTGACCATACGTCCTAGAAACCTAGAAAATTGATGAATTTTATCCCACTCTAATTGTATGATTACCTATACTATCCTTAAGTTTAGCGTGCTTCCAGAAATCTCCAGAGATCAAGAGTTATCAATAATCCTATAAGTGCTGTTGTCTTCTGTATATAAACGAAACTTGACGTAAAGCTTCTGCACTTACTTAGAGCCTTTTCTTTACAGTTCGGAGCTCAAGTGTAAGACAGTTTTGAAGATATTAAAAGCGGCTATTAAGTCATTGTCAAACATTGGATTACATAGAGAATAAAGTTGAACTGATTTAAAGATGTCATAAGTATTCGGAGTTTGACAACACCTTTACCGGCAACACCTTCATAATCAAAGTATGCCAACCCAGTCAAATAAAAAGTTAGAAGTCAAGAGATTCGAAGTTATATTTGAAAGGCTATCGATATCTCGAGAAGCGTTTGATCTAAGCTACCTAACGGTTGTAGGAGATGAATACCATGATCTCGTGTGGATACGTGGCTGAGCACCTTCAGCCAGATGTGTCCATTAAAACTAATGAGTCAGCGTCAAATGTCGAAGACTTACAGAACTACCGCTACAGATTCATATAGTCAACAGGCAGCAGTTGAATGTTTTCCAGACAATTTGGTAATAAAAACAGAAAAACTAAAACAGTAAAACGTTTTAAATGTATTACATTAGAATGCATTCATCAATTTTCAGCCACTGTATTTTCGGTTATAGTCACCAGCTACAATTTTAAGAATGGTTCTCTTCATTAGCTGACTTCAGCTGGTGAACTACAAAACGCTGGATATTTGATTTATTTTCTATCAAAGATCGAAACCAAGACACTCTAATCTTTGGGTCAATGCGTTGCCGTTTCGTTCATTAGGTCAGTATACAACATGATATTCTCAATCAAATGGACCTATGATGTGTCAGAGATTGAGGACGTACATATCCAGTTACAATAAATATAAAAGACTATCTTACATTATAAAATCCTGTTTACTGACTACTTTGAACTTCATGTCAACAAACTAGTTCTGGTCTATATCTGGTTCACAATCGAATAGATGAATAATTCAGTCGAGCATATCACGTAATCTAGTGTTCAATGCTAACCATTCTTGTTTTTATTATAACAGAATGATCCAAATTTGCAACTCCAGTCAGTTTATATCATGTAGCGTGACTATCATTCTCTGTTGTATGTCATTTATCTTACCATAGACACGGTTAAACTCAACCACTACTTTTCAATGTAACAATTGAACTTAAAAATTAATTTCATTTAACAGATTTATACTTTATCATTTGTGATACTGACCAACGATTTGAATTTGCGGATGTTGACGAAGTTACGAAGACAATTTATTGGAAAGCAACACTGAAACCCATTTACTTGTTTACTATAAATGTGATACATAAACAAAAGTGTCATTCATATCTAAAGTTGAGAGCATCAAAATAATGTACTTTACATGACAATAAATAATTATTAATAAATAAAATATTATATAAATATCGTTGTGATAATTTTGATCGAGGAGATGACATTTTGAAATACGTGAAAATGACTGTTATCCTGGATCTAGTTAAATTTTTTACAATCAACAGATTAAAATGATGTGTTGGAATTGTTGCATAAACAAGTATGTATGTGTATGTGGACTATTTTCGAAACTATTCCCTACCTTCAAGATTGCCGTCTTGGAATCAATGATTTTCTAAGTTAATATCACGAAGTGATGTTAGTTAGACCAGCATTGAAAACTGAGAAGTACTGGACATCTGCTTGATTCTAGAATGCGACTCCTCGGCAGTGCACATTCACGATACTAACACAGGGAACTGAATTCAGAACAGTCAATCTCGCATCCTGTTGAGTCCTTCATTTATTTACCCAATAATATACAGGAGAAAACTTGTCTTGATCCAGGTTAAAGCCTTGATCAATAGGCTCACTGCTTCAACCTTGAAGCTAGAAATTCGTGAGTTCAAATTGAAACCAAGGGGCTTGGGGAGAGAGACGAAAACTATTTTATCACCCTATTGGTTGACAAGCGAGAGAGCGAGAGAGCAAGAGAGAAGACGAGTGAACTAGGACGCTACTCGATTTATTCCTGATTCCCGATTTGGACTTGTGTAAAAATGTACATGAATAAATAGATGACTAACACAACCAAAACGAACAAACAATCGGAGAAATACATTTTCAAACCGGACTTTTGGGTAGAAAGATAGAGTACAAAAGGTTACGCTTAAATTACAATAGCTTTGGAACAGAAAAGGGTATGACAATGAATCAAACATCAAACGAAAGCTTATGGTGTTTGGAAGAAATTAGGAATAAAACTAAATGTTAATATTTTACAAACTTTCAATTAAGTGAAATAACATCACCGAAAATAGATTCCGTTGTTTATCATGGCTTCTTTATTTCTTTGTTTTCATTGCACCCTCACCGTTTACCCCTTGACCATTGAGCCGACATCTAACGGTATCAGTGCATAACGTCAGTCAACTCACGATATTGGGAAACTGTCTTACATTCCCCACGGTGGATAACTGTCTCGCAAATCTAACGTTGGTTAGACTTCATTACTTAAAGCCTCTCACTAGAACTCCGGGAAGTTAATCTTAAGTTAGTCACTAGTGACAAAAAAACAATATTAATAATAATAATAATAATAATAGTAATAATAATAATAATAATGGTTATTATTATAGAAGTTTTATGGAGATAAATTCACTTAGTATTGTTTACTTGGATCTTCCCATTGATGTTTAGGACTGCAATTGATCAGTCTCTTACTGGCATATGTGCATACTGTGAGTATTGCCTTAATTCATAAGCATTACAAGCAAGTGGCTATCAGGACTCAGCAGATAAGTGGATAACGTGTTTGAAGAGAACGGTATTGGGTTCGGGTCCCAGAGTGAACACCAACTCTGAGATGCAGTTACATCCAGCTGACGAGTCCCAAATACGAAGAAACGGTTGTCCTGGATTCCATCGCTAGCTACTTTCCATCTTTGGAGATATATAAATTTGTTTGGTTCAGATATGGTAATGATTAAAATAATTGAACTGTTAACTATTTCAAGGAATCAATCTTTAGATGCCGAATTACAGTAACATCAGAAGATAGAATCATTGGCTCACTTACTGAGTAGAAAATTGGGGAAATAATGATGTAATTAATGGCCAAAATTTACAACTAAAGTAGTATAACCTATTAAATATGCCGTGTCGGGATGAATATTAAGCAAAGTGAACTTTTGGAATTGTCCTAACCTAAGTTATTGTTCATAATACTGAATACTTAAACAATTGTATCCTTGTATTCTTATACTTTGTTCTACACTTAAAACATTGTTATGTGTTTTACGTTTACTAAATTGTTGTTAATTTACTACAAATCTAATATTCAGTTCTCTCCCACTTTCGCGCAGTTATACCCATGTAACTTCTTAATTCTGTTGATATGTGGTCTGGCATTTGATCTATATTATTACATAAGTGATTCATAAACTAAAAATATATGAATAGAAATTGTCTGTTTTCTGAGTTGTGCTCTATTCTAGCTATCAAGCGAACGAGAGTGAGAAACAGCATTCTGGATAGATGGTGGAGAAGATTTGTAGCTCAGGTGGATGATTTTGGTGGAGTTTTGTTCTCTGAGCTCCACGGCCAAACCATCCAGATCAGAGAACAAAACTCCACCAAAATTCTGGATAGATAGTTATTTAGTTTCGCTCTCGGTTGTTATCTCACATCTATCGTGTCAGCAACTAGCAGAAGGACAGTAGTACCAGATAGATAGTATGGGCAAGCTAATCAATACTTAAACTAGATCAGTACAACTGTCCAACTGTCTCATAGTCCAATCTCACGGGTTCTTAATAACTAACAAGAAAATCTATTTATTTTCACTGAAACATCATGATAAGTGATCATAGATCTGTAGGTTTACATCCAAGTGTTCATGTTCGAATCAAGACGCTAATCTAATCCCCTCATTACAGATCTTCTGGAACTAGATGGTCGCCAACTTGTTCAGCAGTTACAATAACGCGTTAATGTTTTTTAGTGAAGAGAACTGGGTTCCGGTCCGAATGTGAACATCAACACTGGGTTGTGACACGTACATCTAGTTGACAAGTGCCAAATAGTGCGAACCTTGTTTTGAAGAACAATCCATCGATTTTAAATAACTCGAATTATAGTTCGCATTAAATCCATACAATTTCCACATATAAGTTAAATTTAAAGAAACATTATTTTGAAGGATACATTAATAATGAATCTTGAAAACACTTATTTCATTCAGTGATGTATAAACTGAATAAAATCAGTTTTAAAACAATTAGTTCCTTTAGTAAATTTCGATAATGTAATTAGAAAACGAGGGTTATCAGAATTATGTAACATATTCGCGCAATACATTTCAGACAATCTGATCACAAATATACTTCATAAGACATTTTATATGAAAAACAAAAGGTCAACTAGATAAATCAAAAAGTAAGCGGACAAAACGATAGTTATGAAGTGTTTTTAACAGTTGAATTCACGAGTGAATCTAAGCTAGAACACCACTGAAAGCCTGGACGCACTGAACGACCGTTTCGTCCCAGTATGAAACTCCTCAACCGTGAGCATCCACGATCCCACACGATGGACTCGAACCCAGGACCTTCGTTCTCTAAACCACTGAACCTGCATCCAGCGGTGTTAATGTCTAACTTCGATCGATCCATGAACTTGCGCAGCCATTCATCCATTGTCTGAGGCGAATAAATATCTCACATCTGACACGGATCGGACTTGACTGGTCACAGCTTTTCACTAGAACTCCAGGAAATCAAACTTGAAGCTAGTCACTGGTAAGTACATGATTATTATCAGTAAGGGGATTCATGGAGATTGTAGCATTTTGAACAGTTTAATTTACAAATTGTTTTTGAACGCATAAAGGAGGTTTCAGTTTCCGTATAGCCAAGGCTTCAACAAACATTGGTATACGCTCTTGAAAGCTTTTGTGCAGAACTTTAAAGGCTGACTCGATATCAATCTTATGACCTGTTTCAACCAAATGTCTATTTTGTGATCTTGTTTGACCATTTTGTGTATGTGTTCATCCACCCTTACTTACAGCTCACGACTCGCTTTTTGGATATCAATCGTGGATCAATCATATTTGTACTAGTGATACTATTGAAGGAGACACGAAGCTCTTAACGGAAATATTAATGAAAAACGGTTATTCACTGAAGTTTATAAACTATTGGAAGGGTAATGTTATGATGTGACCTATTTAGGTATGTGACCAATCAGTCTTACTTGAAGCTCATGCTTGCTCCTTCCTACATATGTGTTCCGTACATACATGCAAACTGATAGACTCAATAGGATATGACACAATGACTCACATGCTGTTTGGGTTTCTGGTGAAACAGAGACCTTTGCTTTTCAATAATAATGAATTCGGCTGCATAAAATGTCATATTGGTAGCTAATTCAAGTCTTTGTTTCAACATGAAGCTATTTGAGTCATCTTAAATGATAAAGTAATGTTGACTCACTTTTTGGGTTCCAAAAATGTTATAGGTCACATCATAACATTACCCTTCCAATAGTTTATAAACTTCAGTGAATAACCGTTTTTCATTAATATTTCCGTTAAGAGCTTCGTGTCTCCTTCAATAGTATCACTAGTACAAATATGATTGATCCACGATTGATATCCAAAAAGCGAGTCGTGAGCTGTAAGTAAGGGTGGATGAACACATACACAAAATGGTCAAACAAGATCACAAAATAGACATTTGGTTGAAACAGGTCATAAGATTGATATCGAGTCAGCCTTTAAAGTTCTGCACAAAAGCTTTCAAGAGCGTATACCAATGTTTGTTGAAGCCTTGGCTATACGGAAACTGAAACCTCCTTTATGCGTTCAAAAACAATTTCTTCATAATCTTAACCTACCCTGGTAATACCGATTCGTTATCCAGAGTTTTTTTCTCCTTGCTTTTGTGTACTTTATTATTATCGTTGTGCCGCCTACCTTTTGATTTATCTAGTTGACCTTTTGTTTTTCACATAAAATGTCTTGATGAGTATATATGTGATCAGATTGTTTGAAATGTATTGCGCAAATATATCACATAGTGCTCAAGACGTTTAAAATGGTGGCAAAAGTTTGTTTGCTGCAACCATAGAATTAAAATGATAGTACCAAACGTATTAAATGTTTGATTCTGTCTCTCTATACTGTATATGACAGGTAGATCGACACCGTTCTGAAATTTTCAACCTTAAACCCTAAGTTCTAAAATAAACCCAAGCTTGATAACCCTAGATTTTATGGACAAAACAATCAGATAACGCATCTTACATTTTGAGCTGAATTTATCCATTCATATGGCTACAAAGCATGTTTACATGATAGCTTATGTCAGTTAATGATGAAACCGTAAACTCAAAACCTTAATCCTAACCCTAACTAAATACAGTCAATGTAAAGAGAGTTAACAATCTTTTTGAATGCTTTTAAGGATTTCAGAAAATGAACAATCTAAATCTATTGGGATGAATTCATAACGCTGTATTTTTCACTTATTAACAGAATAGCCTGTATAAGATATCGATAGGTTTATTAATGTAAAATATATTTACACTTTGTAATATCACTGTTTTGTTTTCCATAAACTATCCATTTATCAAAATTGTTATCTGATTGGCTAAAAACTACCTGGAAATTCGTTGTGGTTGCTTTAAGTTCGTGTCTATTAGATAAACTCTTATTAATTTGTTTTATATATTATTATAAACACGAACAATTTTCTCTCCAATTATCTATGGAAAAAGTAAAAATGTAAAACTTTTAGACATTGTACTCGTCTACTTGTTGTACACTGCTAATAGTTAATTTCAGTATATTTAGAAAAATGTTTCAGTCAATCTTTAACATGTTCAAATATAATTGACCATTAGACTACTTTTTTAAGCTGGAGAGATAATAAGTTAGACTCAGTCGGTAATTCATAGCAGTGAATAAGGCGTTGATGTTTGGAGCAAAAAGTATTTTGTTTAAGTATCAATGTGAACATCAACGGTGGAATTTACTTACAACAAGTTGATAAGTCCCAAATAGGACGAAAAGCATGTCCTAAACACCACTGTTAGTTATTATTAAACTCCACAAAAATTTGTGGTTAAATGGTAGTCCGTTTAGGATATCGTGGTGTTTAATTGAACTAATGATACCTTTGTACTTGTTGCATGCTTGATTTCGAATTCTAAATACAATACATTCGTTCGTGCTTGTCTAGTACTTCTTGATCCAATCGCGTTATTTCTGGGACACTTAGTTCGTACTATAATTCAAATAATTCGATACATTATAGATATTCATATTTCGTATGACGTTGATCAGTTCCGGACTTTAACAAATCAAAGATAGAGAAATAATAAACTTTACAAACAAGATTATCAGTTGGACATTACCAGCGTTGGATACCGGCTCAGTGGACTGGAGGTTGAGCTTTCTCTCGCAAGACTGAAAGTTCTAGGTTCGATTCTCGAGTTCCGGGTCGTGGAAGTGCACTTATGACGGTCCCATACTTGAACGAAACGGTCCTCCAGTGAGTCCGGGTTTTCAATAGGGGCCTAATTTAGGTTGATTCATGATTTCAATAGAAAATTAATAAAGTTCAGTTTCCATTTTGCTGCGATAAATGAATTATTCAACTAAGAATATTTATCAGATGTTTTCTGGATTTTCAATGATTTCTTGTTTGATGTTAATCTTTAAATAAAACTACCCACACTATCCTTCATTATTTGTTGCTGATTATTACATTAGTTGAACATTGAACAATAACCAAATTTTATTCGATCTGTATAGTGTTTATAACATGTTATCGACCACATAAACAAGGAGCCACTATTCTAAGTGACTGGATATTATTTCTGTACAATATACTTATCAATAATAAACACTTAGAAAGAGCTGATAAAAATATTTAGATGTAAGTTTTATTCTAATTAGAACTATTAAACATGCATTTATTATTGTAAAGCAACAGATGCTCCTGGTGAGATTTGAACAACCCTCACTCAATGTGGTGGATAGATAGAGAATATTAATGAACTGTTTCAATCACAACTGATCTGGTGTAAGGTTGCGGTCTTTATACACTATTCAATTAAAATAGGGTTTGTTTTATTTTTAGTTAGTTTACATAAATATATATTTAACTTTTAAAGAGTGGGAAGTTTACACAACGTTGTCACGTCAAATCAGTGTATCGTAGGCCAGAATAACGATCATGTTTACGTTCGTGTAGTCCATGAATTTTCCCCATTATGATACAATTTTTATTAAAAATCTCGATTATGCTGTGAATTTTACTGTGACTAATTTTTATTCCCCATGTCAAACTGCGTTACACTGGACACATTCATCACATGCTGGAATAATATCTTTAGTCATAGAAACCTTAATAATAGTCGAGGTTGTTTTGACGTAGATTGTCAGTGAATAATTTTACTGGAGAAAGGTTTGAGGCTAAGTTTAATTCAGTTTGTTTTGCCGTAAACTATGTTTTTATGTCCAAATGACTATAGTCTTCAGTCTTTGCACAATACGTTTGTCCTCTGTTAGGTAAGTCTTACTAGGTTATAGTTTGTTTTTGTGTTTATAGGCCTAACTATCAATATTCCGCTATTTTAAGTTGAATTTTTTCTCAAATGAAACGATAATTATGATACCTCTTTAGTTAGGTACATTTGGTTGTTGTATAATTCAGCTTAGTTAACGTAATAGTTATTAAAGGAAATGATGGAGCACATAAGTTTAGTAACTAGAGTTGCTGAATTTTTCATTCGCGTTAATATGCTGAGGCGTCTAAATAATAAAAACAACTAGGATGAGATTCTGTAGTCCTAGAAGAGGAGTCTTTTACTTCCTAATTAAATGCAACTGGCTGTTAATCAATATAAAAAATCTGGCTAACTACTGGCAATGCCATTTTGTCAGACAATAAATCTCCTTGTATATTTTGCCGTAAAACGAGACAAATACATCAGAAGCAAACAAATCAAAGCTTTACAATATGGTATTAAGGACATGTTATGCTTTATATATGTTGTAATATCTGACCTAATCTTTTACCAATATTCATGAAGATGTCAGTTAATCACAATTGTGTATATTCTTCTTCGCATAAACATCTAATTTGTTTATTTACTTATTCCACGCACATATGTACGTTGACTGATTTATTTTCTGTTTTGTAATACAAGAACAGTGATAGAAGCTTGTTGCGATATTGCATGCTGATAATTTTATATTTTTGACTAAAGCCAATACTAATTGCTTATTTAGAAAGGGACAGGAGTGAGCCCTTACAAACTGTTATATCGTCAGAACTAAGTGACCATGGAACTATTTACGTAAGACCGTACTAACAGCACCTTTCCCAAAGTTTCTAAAAACCATGCTGGACGTTCAGTTCAGTCTCACAACCACTTCCACTACTTATGAGTTCCTTGTCTTAACCTTGTTTTTACCAATAAAAAAATAACAAGGACTACACTTACTTACCTACACTTGTTACCCCTCATGGAGGCGCATAGGCCGTTCACCAGCATTCTCCACCCAACTCTGTGACGGGTAATTCTTCCCAGATGCTTCCAATTGCAATTCATTGTTTTTTTAATGTCTGCTTACAATTACTCGCTTGTTGTGTTCTTTGGTCTTCCTCTTTTCTGTTCTCCCTAAAGAGCAAAACAATTTGGTGATTTCCATAATGTATGTCTTATCCATTTACAACGTCTTTTCTTAATTTCCTCCTCAGCTGGAAGCTGGTTCGTTCTCTCACGCAGTAGATTGTTGCTGATGGTATCCGGCAAACGGATATTGAGTATCTTGCGTAGACATTTGTTTATTAATACTTGTACGTCTTTAATGACGGTTGTAACAGTTCTCCGCGTTTCAGCTCCGTACAATAGGACTGTCTCGACATTCGTTTTGAAGATTCTGATTTTGATTTTGGCTAACAGTTGTCTTGAGTTTCATATGTCTTTCAACTCGAGAAATGCAGTCCTTGCTTTGCCATCCCGTGCCTTTACGTTTACATCAGATCTTTCACGTTCATTGATGGCGCTGTCCAGGTACGTGAAAGTGTCCACCTCTTGCAGATTTGTGCATGCATTTGTAGAGGAATATTGTGCCACCTATAACCGTTTTTTTGAATGTACATGAATTCTCAAATCTCTCACCATTTTCGTTCCTTTCTTCTAGTCCATGTCGTTTCATGATATCTTCATATCCGGTATTGTCCATTCCGACTTTGACGTTTAGGTCTTTTATCAGGATGGTCAGGTATTTTCCTGGGCACTTCGCTATGATTGATTGCAATCTCTCATATAACTGGTCTTTGTCATCGTTATTGCTACCCTTGGTGGGTGCATATCATTGAATAACATTCATTGTGACCCCCCTTCTTTGTTTTGAAGGATGCTTTGATGATTCCGGATCCATACGTTTCCCATTCTACAAGTGCATTTCGTGCCTCCTTGAACAATATCAGAGCAACGCCTTGAGTGTGCGGAGCATTTTGTTCTTCGTGACCAGAGTACAGCAGCCTCTCTCCCGAATCTGACCTTTTCTGTCCGACGTGGGTTCAATGGGTTTCACTGATTTTAAGC
Organism: Schistosoma mattheei; assembly: GCA_944470405.2. Classification (NCBI taxonomy): domain Eukaryota; kingdom Metazoa; phylum Platyhelminthes; class Trematoda; order Strigeidida; family Schistosomatidae; genus Schistosoma; species Schistosoma mattheei. The sequence goes on from OX103943.1 coordinate 11,326,525, forward strand.
ACCGTCAAGTTGTATCTCCTCATATCTGTAGCTGTTTGATTAATCCTCTCGGTCTCTCTTATCGTCTAGGCATTCTAATGTACCTATATTAATTGTTGATGTGGTTGTTAGAAGGGCATTGGCCTCATGATTTCCGAAGGACTACAGTTTAACATCATTAATGTGGGAGTTGTAAATGAATGCCTGTTGTTAATGTTTGTTTGATATTCCACTATGAATGGAATTATTCTTGTACAGATTTGTAAATCTGATGTTATTTTGACTTATCAAGTTAACCGTCATGAGGATTCTATGAAATACAAGCTTGTTAGCATCTAGTTCACATGTAATAAGTGACACTTAAAAGTAATACGGTACATATTTTTGTTCTTTTAGTGAAGAACCTACAGGTCCGAGTCCGTGTATACGTTACCGAAGGAAACAGATCGTTGCGCACTTAGCCTTCTTACAACCTATTTCAGCGCGTCACGGTGGTTGGTGGATTGACACACGTAATGCTAATCCTAACCATCTGTGCATCTAATCTCATAGTTGCTTACTCGAATGCCCTATGATGTGCGGGCGATGCTTCTAATGCACTGATAGAATACTAGTAACATAAGGGTACATCCTACATGGTATAATACACCAGTCTACTCACTCGCTTAGCTTCTTAGTGAATATACCACTATAGTCAAGTTAAACATGTTACGATCCCCATAATCGTCTTCGTAGTAAATAGGTTCGTGTTTGCTGAATGTAATATAATGCTTTTATTTTTCAAAAGTAAGTCATCACAGCTAAGAAATTGGAGTAAAATGACAATATACAGCAGATACACATAGCGTGACTTGTATTCATCGATTATACAAAATACAGAATGGGTTTATTTGCTTAGATGGTGTATTCAGTAAGGCTTCAATGTTCATATTGAAAGAACAAGTGGACTTACAATGTGAGAAATAGTTTCAGTCTTGAGGTGAATATTGCTGAAATCGAGTGTTCTAGGACGTACGGACCACTAAAACTGCAAGAACATTGTCGAATAATTATTCGATTAGGAAAACTAAAATTTGTGTGTTATTATGCTTGTTCAGTTCTGAATCGATATACTTTCATATCTTAAGGTGGGCGCCGATTGCGTATCACTTCATCAACTAGACTGATGACCATTCTTATTGTATCCCCCGCTGTCGTCAATCATAAAAGTGCCAGAGCTGTGTTGATTCTGTTGCGGAAAAGACTATACAGTATATTTCTTTCTGTATAGTCTAGAGACGGGAGAGCCGAAAGATTTGGATCTAAATCTACGATGGCAACATAAGTCCATAGAATGCAGCGGGTCAGAAATAAATCTATTTTATTAGAAGATGAATATAAGGTAAATGAAAATCGGGCATCCGTGAATGACAACACAATCACAATTGATTGATCACTGGGTGGTGATCAATGTCATGCTTGTCTAGTCCTTATTAGTGCAGATCGAATGCTATCGATCATGTTGCAATGTGGCCACCAGTCTAGGTGACTCGACACTGCGGGCACTATGTATTGAGATTTAGATGGTGGTTGGAGGTAGTCAACAGGAAACCCTGGACCCGGGTTTCGTGCTCCTTGGCACTCGTCAGCAAGGTGTACGCTTAATCTTGACATTGATAACCACCCAGTGATCAATCAATTGTGATTACATCTCAGTCCTACAGGAGGGTAGTCACGGCTCGGTTAGCTCAGTGGTAACGTCTCTGAATGTGAAGCTGGGTGACACGAGATCGAATCCGCCAATGAGCACCAGTTCCCTCAGGATTACAGGTACACCTTGCTGACGAGTGCCAAGGAGCATGAAACCCGGGTCCAGGGTTTCCTGTTGACTACCTCCAACCACCATATAAATGTGTTCATGTTGTTATATCCTAAAAGAGAATAAATGAGTGGTAAATTCTAGCAATTATTTATGTACTATTATTACATATATTCTTATTGGATAACTTTCAAGTAACTATATTATGTGTATATTCATATTCCTTTTATTATAATTTTCCATTTTACCTACTGACCACTATTATACGATTTAGCATTCCTAATTTACACTTGATTTATTAGTTACAGTCTCTCACACTCACAACCACTTTTGGCTTGATCATGTATAACTGTTATTTTCTATTTTATGGCATGATGTGGTCTGACTTCTTTGTATATAAACTGCAAATATCTCAAATACGTGATTCATACAGTTGAAGCTGAGATTGTGTTCTGAACTCAACGAGCAGGCCATGGTAAGAAGAACCAATCGGGACTCAGAGTCGACTCTAGGCTGCTCGTACTAGTTAACACGTTATTGGTTTGGCAAAGTGTCAAGGTCGTATAAATCGGTGTTCTAATTGGCGTTTTACTCACGTGATAATTGACGGGCTATAGGACATAACAAATACCATTTGTTTTCATGGAATCTGTCACCTTTAGAATACACGACATGTGCAATTGCCGTCGTTTACATCCACCATAGGACAGTTGCTACAACTTAAAAAAACCCTAATGATGACATGCTATTCTCAATGTACATCATTCTTTTTCTTTTATAGTCTCTAAGGGCTATAAACCCGGAGTACGTAGTCAACCTGCATAAGAGAGGTATTAAGCCCTCAGGCTCAATAAACCTACGTTGTGAATACAATGCCAGCTGGATTCAAATGACTTGCGTTTACTTCTTTGTCTTTGCCACGCGTATGTCTTCCACAAGCATTCACACAAAGAATTAATGTGACATAACTTGCGTTTCAATTGTTTATGCGAACTTTCAACACGGTTATTTGTATTGTTACCCAAAGTAGAAAATTCACCGTTGAAAGCTGCAGCCCAACTGCGTTTCTGCATCATCCAGTTTCTGTTTAAGTACGTGCTAATACGCCTATCACACACACTGATTATGCTTTGGATCTGATAAAACGGCGCCACCGACTGTTCACGGACAAGTTGGCATAAGTACTGCTTTAATACGGGATGAAGGGTCTTTTTAAACAAAGCTCTACACATATGAAATTAAAATAAAACTATGTGAGCTGTACAGTGAGTTGTTTTCATCGCAGATATAACAAATCATGCACAATCCCTCATAAATGTTTCCGTATTACGAGTGTTCGCCGTGATTAGTTTGAACTGATTCATAATCCATAGAACATCTTGCTTCATCCAGGCAAACATAACTGGGGTTTTGTGCCCACAGTTATTTGTAGCAACCAACTAAAGCAGTTTATAACTATTGACATTTGATAGGTAGAACACTTTCACTTACTTTCCTCTGTCAATGTTGTATGGAAATCACTTCAAGAAAACAATCCGCTCATCAGTACTGAATGCCATTCTCGTCATTTGGTTAGAATCCTCACCATAACATACAAACACTTTCCCACTACTTCATATGGTTGATATCACATCACTGAAACTCCTACAACCTAAAAAACGATAGATCTATGGGAAAAACGTACACCTGACAACTTCATGTTTCAAATTATTGACATAGTGAATAGTAACGGTCTTTCCAAACGTCTCTTCAACAATCTGCTCAGGATCACTACATTTGTTATCATCGGCATAACAACTTGTAACTGACCATCACTTAATCTCCTGAAACACGCATCACTGGTCAGATACTTTTTATCGCAAAGATGGTTGTGAATCATCTTAGATGAATCTATTATGTACCGGTTGAGATCATACTGCAAACGAAAAATGGCTTGGCAGCCGGTAAACTTTGATCTATATAGACATAGGTCTAATAACAGTATTTACCCTTTCACTCTCTAGCCATGGCTCTCCGGCTTCCCTATATGACCAAACAATAGAAATGTACAACATACTGATAACGGATTTCCGGCTTTTCATTGTTCAGCCTGCTTTCACGCACCACGTAATGCATCCAAATCATCTAATAATATTATATGACATATTTTCAATAACAAATCATAATCAATAGATCGATGGCATCTCTGACTTAGTCCAAGGTTGTTAGATGCCTGGGTCTCGTAATCCTTTCGAATACATCACTGGTATCCACAACAACTGGACACTCAGTGTTAGTTCGACTCGTTGATGAAAGAGGTTTATCCACAATACTAAGGAGAATGAGGAACCGAAGATCATTTTCTTTCATGGCTCCCGAAATTACGGACCGTAGTTAAATTTATTTCCAGTCCTCTTAAAGGAAGTTTTCAAAGAGAATAAACATCACATGGAAATCTATCATTATTTACTGTCCAATAGGCGAAGATTATATAATATTTTGATCCATTTCGAAAAAAAAATGACAAAAATATCGACGTGCAAATATAAATGTTTGATAATTAGGGAATAAAAACTTGAATGTTGAATGGTTAAGATTTTAGAATGAATTATTATTAAGAAAAAACCACCTTAATTTCCAGTCAGTCCGACTCGTTGTTTTTTCATGTTCAAAACAATTTAATGTTGATTATTTTTCGCTGAATGGAATCGATGTTTTCCCATGTAACGACATTAACAAAAATTGTTAAGTGTCCATTCATCAATTCAAATGTCAACAATGTTCAATCCAAACATTCCTAATTTTATTTCAATTCTGTTGTTATTTCTTGATTTTAAATTCCCTTTGATTAGAAAAACTTCATTCAAAAAATTTTGTATTTTATTTTAGGTTTTTGAAATAATTGGTTTTATTCATTGCGAAACAAAAATCATGAAAGAAACTTTTCTAGATCTGAAAAGATTTTTTAAGCGAATTATTTTGCTGAGAAAACAATCTTTGATGGTATATAAAGTAAGTAAGCTACTGAAGATAGATAACATGGCGTTTTGAATCATGATTTCGTTGTATCTGATACGCATCAGAATAAAGGATCAACATTCGTTATAAGACTAATATCCTTTTATATGACTTTAATTCATATCATTCATTTTCATAATGCAGAATATTATCATTGGGGCATACAAGGCGTAACTGGTAACTAATAGGACTGAAATGTTTACATGGATTAGTCACTGAATTGTAGTAGTAACCAAAATATCACGCTATTCAATCTTGAGCCTTATTCAATTATGATTTTCAATGTCATCATCAAACTAAAAAACAAAATAGATTTTCTCTAAATTTAAATAGGTGAAAGTAATCACCCAGAAGGCGACAGTTAAAGTTTCCTGATAATTGGCGTTAATCAATCAGAAATACCTTCAAACTGAAGTTTGAAAAAGGGGACCATAATATCAAGATACTAGGAATACTTCAATTTGACTGATAGAAATTTATCAAAACTAAGGCTAAAATAGCATCAAATCGGTCACTAATCAGTGATCTTTTAGTGCATACATTTAAATTCCATTCTTATTTGCATACGATACGTTCAGAAAGGTCACTGTTTGATTTCGAAAAACGTGGTATTTTATGGTTAACGTCACAAATTGACTTTAGTTAGACAACGAATAAAAACTGGGGAACACTGGGTAGACGTTTCATCCTAGTATGAAACTCCTTAGCTGTGGGAATCTATGATCCCATAAGGGGTCTAACTCAAGACGTTCAGGACTCACAATTAGAGCTTGGTTGACATCCAGTAGCTTACAGTTTTAGTTCTAATCAATTCACGATATTACACAAACATCTCAGAGAAACCCGACAGTTCTAGGTTCAGTCCCTGGTAGAATCGCAGTTGTGCACTACTAATGAGCTCCAGTGCATCTCGGTTTTCAATGATTGTCTAATTAAAGTTAATTTATGGCGCAAACTAAGAAAGCAGTATTTATTTCATAACGATTTTTTGTTAGAAATATTGTTGATTATAATTTCAACTTTTCTAAAAACAACCTAGCTGAATTTACTTGACAAATCAATGGTTGTGGTTTTTTATTTTTACTTTAGCCAACAAAAAACCAAGAAGAAAATTGTTTACAGAGTAAAATAAACAAAATACATTGATTGTGTTCACTCGAAAAAAAGCGAAAACGTAGTCAACAATATGCTTAATAGTAAAAATTTCTTTTATAGAAATTGTCTGTTTTTCTTCTATATAGAAAGTTAGTTATTTGTTAGTGTTTTTACTGAGACAGTTGATGAACAAGAACTTCCAAAATGTTCGATTTTTAGAGGAAATTTTATTTTGTGTATCACACCCGTATATTTATCAATTTTTCATTATAGTCACGAATCGATAAATGTTAGGCCGCTATTGAAAAACTGGAAACACTAAATGGCTGATTCGTCCTCGTATGAGATGGCCGTTTTTGAGACCGATTCTAATCTATACCACTTAGTGTTTCTAGCCATTGATTACAGCAATAACGCAGAACCTTACCAGGTATTCTGGACCTACTAACAGGACTCAGACTGAGTGTAAATGAACTTATAAACTAATGGGAAGTTTTGGTTCGTTTATCCCTAGTTTTCTTCCAATCTACTCTTACACCGAACAACATCTCCTTTCAAGGTAGATGATGTTTGTATCTCGAATACATAGGTCCTTCATTTATATTTTTATAAAATGTTTATAAAGTCTACGGAACACATATCTCTCTGCTTCGTTAATGAATTATAATTTCCCTATTTACGTTAAATATATATGTGTATAATAAAGGTTTTTAGAGTTGAAATGAATAAATTATTTATAGCAAACAGCTTAAAATTTTCCACTTAATATTATTTGTATGGTTTAATCTTATTAAATTTTTATTCTTAAATCTAATTTATCCCATAGAAGCTTAATTCATTTACAAGTCCCAACTAGAGTTATACGTATAAAAGTTGACTTCATTTGTACATGTTTTCCTTGCAAAAGGAGTACATGATATGATGGAATAGTTCAGTGATGAAAACTCCGAAACGATTGTGGTAATGAATTAGTAACTTTACTCATGAAATCGAGTTCAAAATAACTGTTCAATTAACTGGTTGAATATATTGAGGAATTTAAATCTGAGATTTATGTTCACCAATTCCCATCAAAATGTTCGTTAGGAGTGTCTCATAAAGTTAATAGAAAGACAACTAAGTGGTCATAAACATATAAAATCTTACCAATCAGTTTTAAGGAACTTAGATACTGATTTAAATTAACATTATCTAACGCTGTATTTCATATAAGATGAAACAAGTGAACTAATATTAGTCTGTAATATCTATCAAAGTATTTTGGTAAATAGTTTCCCTCTGTATCAGTTTTGGAGTTAACTTACTAATCAATTAGATCTGATCAATTATTCTGAATACACTGATAAAAATACTGATTTCAATAGATAATCTAGTCATTTATAACATGGCACTACAAAATAGCTGTTCACATTTTGACTACAATCATTTCGGAGTGACAAGAAAACGTCCCTTATTAATTAAGATTTATATTTACTATTGGTTAAAGCTATATAAAAAACTCTGTACGCTAACGTTTCAGGAATTTTTAACGTGTGCTGTATTAATGTTCAAAGTATGGGACTATTGCATTTTGTTCCACAGAATAATTTTGAAAGACAAAATCCCATTCTATTACTTGTAATACTTTTATAATATCAACATTATTACACAAAATTTACTACTCCTTGTTTTAAAATTTATATCTCATCAAAGTGACAGAATTCAGTAAGCGTTCTAATACTGATACATGAGGCAGAAGTAGTGACTAGTTTTGATAGGTAATTTCCAAAGTTCTAAGGATAAGCCGTGATCGGTGATATTTGACAATGTTGTGTGAGGCAGTGACTCACTGATTGAATTGAGAAATAGTTGAACAGGTTGGGAACGTAGGACATTGGGTGTTAAGTTGTTGGTCGAAAAGTTAAGCATTCGTTCCGAAACATAAAGATCCTAATTTCGATCATCACTAAAATAGTAAATGTCGACTACCGGGGAGTACCATGCTAGAATGAGGCATCTGTTCGGTATTTCCTGATTTTCAATTATTGTTTGACTAAGATTAGTTTATGATTGAAACTATGGAATTGAGCAATCTCCACGATATCCTTACACTGATGAAAACCTAGAGATAGTGAATTAAAAGATCCTTATGTAAGACGACCATACCTGGATAGGAGACTAGGCTAAAGGTAGTCTTTACGACTTGTGAAAGGATAACTGGTTCAGGCCAGCCATGCCACTAGTAAACGGAAGTTTTTCATTTATCTGGATAACTTGTCTTTGAGTCGGTTAATCTCCTAGATGCATATACTCTTTAACTTACTGTAAATCTTGAGTCTCAGTACACTTAGACATTTATAAGCTTTTTATTTCCATCTCAAACCATATTCCTAATATTTATTCACTATCATTGTCATTAGTATTACATTATTATACTTCTCATTTGCTTTATGTTAATATAAGAATGACGATTTAAGCTAACGTACATTTATGCCTAGGCCCTTATCTTGGTTATAACTGGTATGATAAGGTAGCCAAATGTGGCATATATCGTTCTATTTCTTTCTACTAAATCTGCAAACAAGTGTGATAGACAAAATATAAGTGAAAGCCCGACATAAAAACAAAAGTGATTTTTTTAAAAACTCAAATAATAAAATGAAAAGAAAACCTATAAATATAACAGTACAAGAAAAAAACAACTAAAAAACCCAAGGTATAGGAGATAAGTAAATAAATACTTGTGTGTAGAAAATTTGTTCGACTGTTTACTTATAAAATTCGTATATATATATATATAATATCAAGCAAAGAATGCATATATATAGACAGATAATATAAACTTGGAAAGCAAACAAAATGGAGCGGAACGATTAGATACCAGTATTGTTGTCGTTCAATGATCAATAGTTATTTGGATTAGGAAGAAAAACAATTTAAAGGTAGACGAGAACAAACGTAATGACAATGTCGACACGGGGAATGATGAACTAGTAAAGGAGTAAATGAAATGAATAGAACAAAATATCAGTAATAATAATAAATAGACAGATATACTTGTTTATTGGTAGGAAATAAAAACATATTTTGAATGATTACAACAATTATTGTATAAGAAAGTTTGCAGGTATCTCTGTGAAAAAGGTTATAGTATAAATTTCAAGCTAAAGGCACATAATTATGTGGATAAAAACGTAAAGAGAACGAGTGGAAGAAAGATTAAGGCACTTGATAACATAAAATACGAAATGGATGTTGTGCATGTACGTATGTATATATGATCAAGAGGTTACTTGGTAAGATATTATTTCACAGAGTAAATAATAAATGCTTTTTACTTTTTAATTGTTAATAGTATCATCGTAATTATTTGAACCTATGTCAATGTTAATTTTGAAGAAATTAACAGATTTTCTGTTATGTTTATGTGCATTTTATAGATAAGCAACACAATAAATCTGATCATGGAAGTCAACTTATTTTCTTTATAGTCTAGCCTAATCTATTTACTTAAAATGATTCAATCATTAATGTAGCCGACCGAGGACGTGAAGATAAATCTATAGCTACCATTTCATTGGCTTGTGATGAAGTTAAAGTTCTTTCTGTTGTTTCAGAAAAATTTGATAAATTTTTATTTCGTAAATCCCATTGTGTTTCATCCGTTATTTGACATGAATCAATTGTTACATGATTAGATTCATTGTATTCTTGATTACTTCTATAACTACTGACATTATTATTACTACTATTACCATTATTATTATTAGTAGTATTAGTGGTACATTGTCCTACAGTTGAACAAATACCTTGAACAACTGCTTTCATACAAATATCAATTTGTGCAGGAGTCAATTCAGTAAAATTACATCCTAAATTAGACATCGTAGACCAAGTTGATGAGTTCCATTGTGATGAAGAATCAGAACATTTCATACAATGATTATTTATTGGATTTAAAAATGATCGTGTATCATTACTACTATTAAATGGTTGGAAAGGTAAACCATTAGAATTAGATTTATTTGGTAAATTAACTAAGTCAGATGATGGAGTAAAATTTCGTAAATTTAAACTTGTTATTTGTGAACTTTGATAGATTTTAGATATTGACTGATTCATAAATTGTGTCGTTGTAGAGCACGTATCTGGTATACGAAATACACTTGGGAAATTAATAAGATTAGTAAAATGTTTTGAAGCTGAATTTAATGACTCTACCATTAGATTTGAATCGGTAAGTGATGTGTTATGATTCAAATCATTATTATTACAACTATCCGATATTTGTGAAGTAAACGAATTTTCAGATAAACGAGGATGCATATCACTGTCTGTAGAAGACGATGTTGTTGTTCCAGTGGTTATTATTGGACTAGTAAATAATGACTGATTAGATGGTACAGTATTATTTTTTAGTCTCGAATCATTAATTGTTGATAAAATGCACTTGGATTGATGACGATTAACAGCACTAACACATGTGAATTGTTTACCGCATATACGACATTGCATTTCTGTAGTGCGTAAATGCATCTGTAAATGAATAATTTTCATGTGATAACGCATACTACTTTTAATCTCATAGATTTTTCCACAAAATTTACAAACATATAGTTTTCTACCATTAATTTGACGTTCACATTCATCAATTAGAGCATTTAATTTATCAGCACTAGTTAAACGCCATCGTTTTGCATCAACTTGGGATTTATTTGTCAGTATTGTTGTTTGACTTTCATATAGTTCTGGAGAATTATTATTTTGCTGATCTAAAATATCTGAAGATATAGATCCATTTTCAAATTGTTTATCATTGTTTGTTGAAGTAGTTTTTCGAATTGTTGAAACTCGATTTTTTAACTGAATTTTAGAAATATTTCCTGTCATATTAATTTGTTTAATGTCATTATCGAACATTTCAGATGTCGTTGCTGTTCCAGGTACTACTACTACTTCTTCTAGATTAGCACATTTATCAGCAATTATAGAATAATTTTCATCTATATCAATTACACTAGATTCATTTGTGATTGGAGAAGAAAGGCATTTATTTGAATAGTTATTTGGACTATGATTTTCATTTACTGGACTAAATTTTTGACAAGAAGAATTAGAAATAGTAGATTCAGTAATGAAATTTCCATCACGATTTGAAGCAATGCCAGAATCACATAGATTTTCATCGCTTTCTTCTTCCTCTTCTTCTTCAATGAGCACTTTAAGTTGTGATTCTTGTTGATCGATTACTTTACAATCACCATTCTAAACAGATGAAATAACAAAGGATCATACTACATACAGATCAAATAAAAATGTGTTAAATGGGGTATTTCTCGTCAACAAGCATTCATAGATTTGGACAACAAGTATAATTAGATATAGGATATAATGACATAAAAGTTATGCACATATAAACTGAAAATTTAAAGCTTCTTAGTTGTTTTTTTTCTCTAACAACAGCGGGAGCATCAACTGTTTTGCATCCTAAGGTGTATTTAAAAATGATGAATAATGGAATGTGCTTAAACGAAAGTAAATTGAGAAACAGCTACCGCTTTTTTTCAAAACATTTACCTAATTAGTTGATCGAGTAATTCAAAGATCATTAATCACTTTTAATGAACTAACGCATCAATCTAAGGTGTCAGTATATGAAACAGAATAAAAAAGAACATAAAAAACAAAGAAATATTTAGAAAAGAGAGCAAGAAAAACACTAGTCGATGTGTGATAATAAGTTTTTGAAAGGAGAATGCATCACAATAATGTCAGTAAGGTTAATCTTCAGCTATTATGTTTACTATAGTCAGTCAATAACTTTTAATGTCTTGAGAAATCTAGCCAGGAAGTCTACACTTTTTATACATTTCAAGTCATCAGTTAATAATTTTGTTAATCATATTAATGATTGACTTTAAGAAAATGTTACGCTTGGCTTTATCATTATAAAAATGAAAGTTCAACTACCGATAACACGCACTAGGACAGAAACATCTATGATTAAATGTTTGTAACCATTAAAGTATTTGTACTTCAGTAATCATACTTCAATACCACACTGTAACACAAAGTGTAATGATGCGAGACATAATAAAACGTTATTATGCATTTAGATATTCTATAGGAATCGTAAATGAAGCAGAATAACATGTATCAAAAGATCCGCCTGGATATATGTCATTAAGATAAATTCAACTTCATGTATAAATGAAGCAAACTCTGGAACTACAAGCTACGCACTTTGGCTCCACAAAAAATAAGCTGTTTTGAGACAATAACATTCCAATATTGTCAACAATCTTCGCATTTGAAATGTCTAGTACACATTAGTACAATAATAAGCATAGTTAGTCACATTTTAATCTTAATTTCGGATCATAAATAGCTGAAGACTTAAAGAAGACAGGAAATACCAAAGTTACTTCCTAAAAATGTAGAACTGAACGTCGACCCAGTTAAACAAAGATATTTTACCACATCAAAGGGAACTTTTTTATACGTGCTGATATTTTGGAAAGTGAAACTAGCTTCAGACCATAAAACTGTTTTCAAATACTTTTTCTGTTGATTTTTCTCATTCTAAACGATGAAGTTATTGCAGTTAATATAAGGATTTAACCTTTAGATTTATCTCAGTAGTCCAGAAATCTAGCTCTTACACTCCAGTCTATGAATACAAACAAGTTTGAGATTCTCGGATCTGAACACGAGTATTACTATCAGGTGCCCATAGATGACTGGAGAATTTCGCAACTTAGGTCTCGAAACGTCACCAAACATTTAGTAAGAAAATGATGGCCACTAGTATAAAACGACAAAGTGTATTGAAAAATAAAATGCACGCAATCTGATGAGTTTTTAGTCATGAATAACCTTAACAAATCGTCAAAAGAATGAGCTACTAAGTACCATTCTAATCAGCATAGATGTCATAAAAATTCTATTTAGTTACCTCTTTTAGCCATAGTCATCCATGTTAGTGAACTATTGAGGCAGAACGCTACAACACATTGTTCCCAATTGAACTGGCTGTGTAAGATAATGCTTAATATATATGGTGAAGAGTAAGGAAATATTATATTACAAGCAGTAATACCCAACTTCAAAAGTCGTGGTATAAAGAGGCCCTTGAACTCTTTAGATTATGGGTACTCATTATATTCAAATCAAAAAATGTTTGTAACTCATTTCAAAATCCCGTAAGACCTATCAATAAAAGGTAGCCAGAGTTCAGAAGTAACTAGGTATTTCGGCTTTAAAACTTCCAGGCGAAATCATTAACCTCTCCTCAACTAAACAGAAAATGAGTTGCTATAAAATCTTAGGCTTCGGATAAACAAGACAATAGCTGTGTGAGATAAAAAGATGAAATTTGCGTACAGATCTGTAGGTTAGTTAAGTGAAAACACCAAAAATCCGAAAGATCATTTCCCATTTGTAAAATAAAACCACAGTCGATTTCAAATCTAGGTTTGAAAACTGTAAGAACCTATATAAACGACTTAACTCACTTCATTTGAAGATTGAGTTTTTATAGAACAATAGCTCATTGGGGAATCGTTTTTTATCATGAAACGTGGATAAGATGGGAGCCTACAGAGCGTTTGAAAGCTTTTTGACTCATCAGTTTCCCCTTTAGACGTTTTGCACATACTAAGTATTACATAACTGATTTTTTCCATTAAATGAAATGAAATCTGGAATGCTGACAGAAGTTCGTTTGATGACAACCTGTTTGCCAATACTGACGCATTTTGAACCTGTGAATTGTGTATATTTCGGTTCTCATAACCTTACCATTTTCGTGAATTTTTCCAGATACTCTGTATTTATTTCCTGTCCATCATGTTCCCCACACTCACCACCACTACACGAGCACTTCATAACTCCAAAAATGCACAAATTCTCTGTCCAACCAAGGTCACCAGTAGACATTTCACCGAAGTAAACAAACAATCTCGACGACCCGGAATATGTTCAATGTCTACAGACCATCTATTAATCCGAGATACACGACAACGTTTTCAGAATGAATAAAAAGTGTTTACAAGCTGAAACTTTCAACTCGAACATGTGTAGGCAATCTTATGGAAGACAAAACACTTTTAAACTTATGGTAGTTGAAAGTGATTCAATTCATGCAACACGAAATTTGAAGGTTTCAAAGCATTGTGCATTATTACTTCGAGAAAATAGCATGATATCACAACATATGTTTAATCATTAAGCATCCAGTAGCTGTAAGAATACCACACGCAAATTTTCTAACACGCTACTCATATCCTGAAAGACCACCTAACAAAAGTGATTGTATGTTGGCTCAGACATTACCTGTCGACATAACAGAACTTGTAAAGGATATGTAGTGAACTACTGTTATCAAGAGAACGCGATGGGTATAATGGAAACGATCGTTATTATAACCAATTGTACCAGTGATTGTTTTACTGTGATCTTTTGTTTAACTGTGCTAAAGACAGCCATATTACTACTCCATTACTATCCATTACTTTCCTGTGGACTGTGACCTTGTACGCTTGTACTCTCGCCCACTAATTCTGCTTGTATGCCTTTTGGCACGATCTCGGCATTCGTTCGATACCACGAGATCGCTAACAAAATAAATCTGGATACTCTCCATCTACGCCTTCTGGTTACTCTGGTACGCGCTTTCTTGTAGTGGTGTTCATAGTCAATCACGACTCCACGCCACGCTAAAGATACTTGCACGTATTTCGAAACTGTCATAAGTGCAGTGAAAAGAGGTTGGGAATGAAATCACTTACTCTTCAAACTTTTTGGTAGTCTTAGATTGATGCTGATAAACGTTGAAGATCAAAAACCGTCCTGCTTGTTTACACAAGCCATCATACAATAAACCTGTCTCGTATACTTGCCCTGCACCTTACGAATCGTGGCAACGCATACATGAGGATTATTGTGGTACGTTTTTTGACTTATATCACACTTCATTTACTACTGCTTCATATTCCGAATGGCAAGAAGCGGTATCCACGAACAGTCCCAGCAGAAACTTTACTCCAGAAGTGATGAAGAAGATATGTAGTCTTGGAGCTACACCCAAAGTATTGGTAATGGATAATGGAATCAATTTCGCAGGAAAATATTTCAACGGCTGGCTTACTGATATTTGATGCCGTCATCTGTTCACAGAACCATGACATCCCAAGTTTAATGGTTTAGCAGAAAATGTTGCTGGAATTTTGAAGATTGCTATCACATCAGTGAATTCAAGTACTCCAGACTGGCTAGAAAAATTTATTCATAATTTCTTTCGTCAGTATGGTAACGCGAAACACTCAAGAACTCATGACAGTCCATCTAAACCCTCTAACTGGTCCCAAATAAAAAACACATACAGACAGCCGTGTGGCGGACGTGGTGAGTAACTAACAAATATACTGTAAAATTAAATGCTTTATGTCATTGTAGCAATGCAATACAATCTCATACTGGGTACTTCCAATGCGAGTTCTTCTTTATGTCTCATCAAAGTTCTGGGTTTGTTGGTATTAGTGGGTTTCCGTTATTTTATTTCAAACTTACACAGCACCTGCAACAAAATGAGAGATTATCAAACTGTTATTTACTTTTCGTTAGATATGTAACAAAAGTCTTTCAGGTGGTTTTACTATTTTTATTCCCGAACGAGCTAAATACTTCAAGCGCGTGTCTCACTTTTAAACACACAATCCTGCCAACATTTAGTATAAGGTAATAGATGATATAGTCCCCACACAAAACTAGGAAGGAAGTAGGCATTCTGGCTTTAATTTATTGGGTTGTTGGGAAAAGACGTCGGGCCGCTTAGAAAAATAATGAACGACGACAAGCGCATACTATTTGTTGAAATATAGACTAAAATGGTATACAAGAACTTTCTGCTAGGCCTCAGATGATAGTAGACCTGGGTGGTTTTTCGAACTGTGACATCTTTCACAAGTTCTTGCTGTGTGACATATATTTGCGTTTATCTCGGGAAACCAGTATATGAGTTCTGCCAAAGGTTTCATTTTGTCATCACCCAAATGCCTACTATGGAGACCTTCAAAAGTTGATTTACGTAATGAAGGAGAGGCAATAACACGGTCTCTTAAACAGAATACCAACAGGAATAGTGGATATTAGGTCCACCAGGGCTAAATATACGTGAAATCTACGTTTAAGATTCGTACTACGGCCTTCGCCTATAACACTGAGTATATGCAGTGGTATTGGTTCCTAACCACAGGATCTTTGAGACATGTGTTCAATACATTGAATTTGTCGTTAGCAATTAAAACAATACACTATCGTTGAACCATAGCAGCTGAAGAATGTGCTTAATGTTTTTCAGGATGATTAATAAACTATGAGGATTCACAATCTGCAACAATAGTGAATTGCTTTCCAAAGCACAGCTAATTGTCGTTTCTGAGTTTGCAAATAACCTTGTCCAGAATCAGTAAGTCCGCCTAAAGCACAGATTACTGGTCTACCTTCCTGCTGCAAAACCGTACAAATACCCACAGGCGATGCATCAGTGATAAGGACAGAATATACACTAGAAGAGTAAGATCTAAGAATAGCATCAGATTGAATAAACTTGAGAAGACTTCTTAAGTATGGCTCTGCTTCTGCATCCCATTTATATGAATTGATAGTTAGCACTTCAAATAGACGGTTGACGAAACTGGAAAAAAACGGGATAATACAATACCTAATATTGGATGCCATCCTAAAAGGTTTTTCGGGGATGATACATTTGTGATTGGAGCTATTCGCCTGGTAAAACCATAAGCGTCAACTAAATATCAAAGACACTCAAAGCCAGGTAAACGAAATGAACTTATGTTTGGATTCACACCAACTTCTTTCAAACAGACGATGTAGTATAGCATTAGTTCACTCATTATGCGTTAATTTATCAGGACCTTATTAATATCATCTTGATAAACTTTAATACTTTTAAGATCACTGACTAAATTATTCATCGCGTCTTGAAATATAGCTGAAAAACAACTTCAACCAAATGGAAGCCAGTTGCGTATGTATGATAATTAGAAGTATTTGAATTACCGTATTAACTAGGAACACTCAAAATAGTGCAATTTAAACCAAGTAGAACTAGGTGAGCACGAACTAACGTATTGTATTTAGAGTTCAAAATCAGACTGACCTCAAGTACGAAAAAATCATTACTTCATACAGTCAGCACAACCGTCACAGCTTAAATTGGAATCTAAGTTTCTGTAATCCATTGGAAGTTTTCACCTTAGGTTCATCGTGTGTCTGTCGGATTGTGTTGAATACAGAATCTGTATGATCTAAAATATGGGACGAACTCACCGAGGTCCTGGAATTGTATATGATCAACATATCGGCTGTATACCAAAATCACTGGTATCTGGAATTCGAACCACAGATTTTCCAACACTATCCTTCCCCATGGAGTAATGCTGGGACCTTAAGTCGCAATGTTCTGAACAATTTGACGTTTCCAATTTGCATTATCTTCTCATGTCTCATACCTCCATTATTATATGTGAGTATTTGGGAATACACACTAACGTATAATTTGAGGCATTCCTTCATGTAACTGTAGTATGGCGCCGAGTTGCGGTTGACTATGATCACTACTACAGGAAGACTACGTGCCAATTACCAGGTCAGATCCCTCTGTAGACCAAATATCAGAAGGCAATTGAAGGTTGTAGCAAGATGTATTTATTGACGATCTCGTGGCGTAGAAGTAATACCGACATCGTGTCAAAGTCTACAAGCGTGACTACTGAGCGTACACGAGTCTGTGCAAAGTCCTAGACAACGGAAGAATATGTGTTATTAGTACACTTAAGCAAAGAGGTACAGTGAAACAATTACTGGTACAATTGGTTATAATAATAATTGTTCCCACTATACCAATCGCGTTTTCTTCATAAAAGTAGGTCTCCAAATAACTTTGACTTGCATAAAAATATAATTCGTATTCCTTTCGCGTTTCATGTTGGAATACCCAGGGTCATTGTTCCAGTTATCAGGTAAAATGAAATGATATTATATATATATATATATATATATATATATATACATATATATATATATATATCACCAAAATATGTGATCCGTCGAGACTTGAATAACCTACAAAACAATCAAAAAGAAAAATACTCATTGGGATAATCTTGGATTTCATTCGAATTTTCTGTAAGTGCAAACTCCACACCTGTTGGTTGTGAGATTCCAGTTTGTTACGCTCAAGGTTTTGCTCGTTCCCGTTACTGAAGTACGGTATATCTGTGTATTTGCAATTTAGGAACCCAAATCAACAATAAGACCAAACTCCAATTTAGGTACATAGTTTATTTGCAATTTACAAATAGTGCACCCAAATGTCATTCTAACAATAATAATAACAGATATGGAAACAAACCACCGATTTTATAGGTTCCCGGAACGAAAACTCCCAAATACCAAGCCGAAGACAAAAAGAAACCGAAGTGTCCGAAAATAATGACATAAACAAACAAGTTCACGAGTTCAGTAAAACAAATACATCCAAAAACACAGTGAAATCATCAATATCCAATATAAAGGTTCTAAACAGCCAAATGTCTTCAGTTCTCTCATAACATAGCTAGACATGACAGTTTCCTGAACATGCCTCGTGAAATTTTAGTGTGTGAAACATAATCGTCTATATTATGCTTCAAAAATTTTAAAAGGCCTAGAATAAAATTAACTTTTGTTGCCTTACAAAAAGAATTCAGATTATTTATGTGAAGACTTTATAGTCGCGTGCACTAAATGGAATAGAGGGATGAAGATTCGGCAATTCAAGTACGGTGCCAACCAGAATTTCTTCAGGAGGTGCGTATTCTTTGACATCATTGATAAGCAGTATGTAAGGCATTTATTTATTGAAGTTAAATAAGAACAGATAAGACATTTAATTCCTCAATCTATTTATCCTATTGACAGAGAGTTCCCATTTAAACATCAAAATTAAAACACGAATTTCAGCGAAGGGATCTCTTTTCAACGAATTTATTATCAAGCCGTACAATCGTATATATATGAAAATTTTGTTTTCGTAAAAGTACTAATTCCGTGAGAAAATGCGAACACAGTTAATAAAAAGGTTATAATACTAGGTTGCGTAATACGAATAATAACAATAGATTTAGTGAATATAATGATTAAAATGTTTTTTGTTATAATAACTAAAGGTCATAGAGGTGTAAAAATAAATAAGATGATGAGTATTCACGAATAAAACAATGAAAATATACGACATAAGTAAAGGGGGAATGCAGTAATAATAATAATAAAAACAATTGGATAATCGAAATACTTAAGGCCAAGGTAACGATAACGATAAGACGTACTTATTTTGTATGTATAGTTCTGGTTTAAGCTCCTGGATGGTAAGAGCTTCGGCTATTTTTAAAAGTTGGATGCGAAGAAATCTGGGTAGATTTGAACGAATCATATAAACAACCTTAAATTCGTTTTTTGGACCTGTAGAATGGTTACAGTCGATTAGGTGTTTAAGTGTAGAACTCCTAACTACGTCCCTTTCCCCCTTATAGAACCAAGCTGGAATATGTTCCCGTATCCGAGTTGAAAGCGAGCGCTGGTTACGGCCAATGTATCTTGGTCCACAAGAGCAGGTGAACTGGTAGATGCACATAGAGGCGACCAGACGCGGAAGCTTGTCTTTTATGGACATAGAAAATAAGTTCCCACTCGTCAAGGCTATTCGCAATTTAGCTGCATTAAATGTTCTTCTAATAGTTGTTGTTAGATGATTTTTGATTACGTCTGATGTTCGATTACCTTTGAATTCCAGACTTGTACAAAGGTTTTTCTTGGTAACGGAACAATTAGATTTCTTGTCACAAATACTTTTATTCATATTCTTTTCTATGAACCGTCCTGGGTAACCATTTTCCGTCAGGGTTTTCTTGAGCAATTCGCGTTCCTCGTTAATGCATTTGTGGCGGTAAATAAATCCCGTAAAAAACGGGTAGCCCTGTAAGTTTTCGACATTGGATGCTGACCATATGTTTTAGTGGACTCATCTAGCTGAAGGCACTCGGTCAGGCATCCGCACCAGATCACGTGTTGTAACGTCGTGCTCAACATCAACCGCAATCTCTAGCCAGATTAGATCAGAGAATTCCGATATATTGGTAATCGCCAAATACACTTCCGATTTCCTCGACTCTGTCTTTTGATTTCTCTCGGTGGGTACAAATCATATTAGAAGGTGTTACTGGTAGAAGCTTTGTCAAACACTGAATACCTGTGTCATCTTTACGTTCCTTACTGCATATATGATATATTCGATAACATAAAGAGTAGATGAGGTTTCTCTTTCTACTTAACGGGACCCAGCTATAGAAGTTTGTTAGCTGGCCATTCCATGTTTGTTTTCTAAAGATGGATCTTTTTAAAGAACCATTACTCCTCATCAGACGTACATCGAGAAAAGGAATTGATTGGTCTCGTTCCCTTTCTAACGTGAAGTCTATGGAAGGGTGGCATGAGTTAAAGGTGTGTAGAATATCATCTAAATCAATATTATTGTCACGGAGAAGCAGCACGGCTTCAGAATAGGTTACTCTTGTCTCACCAACTTATTAGTGGCTCGTGAAAGCTGGTGCGCTCTTAAGGACCAAAAGCTACATGTAGACGTCGCCTTCATTGATTTCAGTAAAGCTTTTGACAAAGTTCCGCACAACCGGCTGTTATATAAGTTAAGAAAAGTCGGGATTGGAGGCAATTTATTGATGTGGATAAAAGACTTCTTAGTTGGGCGTCAACAAAGAGTGAGGGTGAACTCAAAGTTATCTAGCTGGGAAACTGTGTTTAGTGGAGTGCCCCAGGGTACAGTTTTGGGGCCAGTGCTATTCCTCTTGTATGTAAATGACCTTCCTTATCTCCTATCATCATCGGTCTTGCTATAAGCTGACGATGTCAAGATATGGAGAACAATACGATGTAAGAGTGATAGCTTAGAACTTCAAAATGACCTGAAGAAGTTATCTGAATGGTCTTAAACATGGCAGATAAATACTTCCAAGTGTGTTGTGATGCATATCGGTCATCAAGGCACAGATACATACACGATGAATAACATTGAGCTACTTGTCGTTCAGACATATAATGACTTAGGAGTTATCGTTAGTCAAGACTTAAAGACTACTGCACACTGCCGTGCAATAGCCGCAAAAGGTTTTAGAACCTTATGGTCAATACGCAGAGCTTTTAGTCATGTCGACGCCAAAACGTTTTTGACTTTGTATACAGTGTTCGTTCGTCCTGAACTTGAGTACTGCATACAAGCTGCTAGCCCCTGCTTAAAAAAAGACAGTGAGCTTCTGGAAAAGGTTCAGAGAACAGCAACTAAGCTGATTTCCGGAATATCGAAGCTTCCGTATGAATTTCGGCTGGCCAAGATGAACCTTTTCCCGTTGTCATATCGCAGAACTAGAGGCGACTTGATTACAGCTTTCAAATGGCTTAGTGTCAAATTTGCACCTGATGCGCCCTCATTTTTCTTGTCTTCCAAAACTAGAAAACGACCAACTAAGCTCAATGATCAATCAATTTCGCCTATACGTCAGATATATGGACGACACGTTTATCGTTTATGCAAAACACCATTACGCCGAAAGTAACGCGCAATTTAAACTGCGGTCTTTCAGTTTCAGTTTGGGAAGGACAGGAGGCTCGATGGCCTATGTTAGTCCTGGCAATGGTGGTCTCTCAGTTGATCCAACTTTCTTTTGAAAGAGTCGACGGATGGAGCCTCAACCACGTGCTGAGGTAGTGAATTCCACTCGTTGATGATTCGATGGGAAAGTCGATAGTCAACTGACAAGTAATTTGTTCTCGGCTTATGAACATTTTTGGAGTGTCCTCGTAAATTCTCTGTTTTGGAAGTCAAGAAAAATGAGGGCGCATCAGGTGCAAATTTGACACTAAGCAATTTGAAAGCTGTAATCAAGTCGCCTCTAGTTCTGCGATATGACAACGGGAAAAGGTTCATCTTGGCCAGCCGAAATTCATACGGAAGCTTCGATATTCCGGAAATCAGCTTAGTTGCTGTTCTCTGAACCTTTTCCAGAAGCTCACTGTCTTTTTTTAAGCAGGGGCTAGCAGCTTGTATGCAGTACTCAAGTTCAGGACGAACGAACACTGTATACAAAGTCAAAAACGTTTTGGCGTCGACATGACTAAAAGCTCTGCGTATTGACCATAAGGTTCTAAAACCTTTTGCGGCTATTGCACGGCAGTGTGCAGTAGTCTTTAAGTCTTGACTAACGATAACTCCTAAGTCATTATATGTCTGAACGACAAGTAGCTCAGTGTTATTCATCGTGTATGTATCTGTGCCTTGATGACCGATATGCATCACAACACACTTGGAAGTATTTATCTGCCATGTTTAAGACCATTCAGATAACTTCTTCAGGTCATTTTGAAGTTCTAAGCTATCACTCTTACATCGTATTGTTCTCCATATCTTGACATCGTCAGCTTATAGCAAGACCGATGATGATAGGAGATAAGGAAGGTCATTTACATACAAGAGGAATAGCACTGGCCCCAAAACTGTACCCTGGGGCACTCCACTAAACACAGTTTCCCAGCTAGATAACTTTGAGTTCACCCTCACTCTTTGTTGACGCCCAACTAAGAAGTCTTTTATCCACATCAATAAATTGCCTCCAATCCCGACTTTTCTTAACTTATATAACAGCCGGTTGTGCGGAACTTTGTCAAAAGCTTTACTGAAATCAATGAAGGCGACGTCTACATGTAGCTTTTGGTCCTTAAGAGCGCACCAGCTTTCACGAGCCACTAATAAGTTGGTGAGACAAGAGTAACCTATTCTGAAGCCGTGCTGCTTCTCCGTGACAATAATATTGATTTAGATGATATTCTACACACCTTTAACTCATGCCACCCTTCCATAGACTTCACGTTAGAAAGGGAACGAGACCAATCAATTCCTTTTCTCGATGTACGTCTGATGAGGAGTAATGGTTCTTTAAAAAGATCCATCTTTAGAAAACAAACATGGAATGGCCAGCTAACAAACTTCTATAGCTGGGTCCCGTTAAGTAGAAAGAGAAACCTCATCTACTCTTTATGTTATCGAATATATCATATATGCAGTAAGGAACGTAAAGATGACACAGGTATTCAGTGTTTGACAAAGCTTCTACCAGTAACACCTTCTAATATGATTTGTACCCACCGAGAGAAATCAAAAGACAGAGTCGAGGAAATCGGAAGTGTATTTGGCGATTACCAATATATCGGAATTCTCTGATCTAATCTGGCTAGAGATTGCGGTTGATGTTGAGCACGACGTTACAACACGTGATCTGGTGCGGATGCCTGACCGAGTGCCTTCAGCTAGATGAGTCCACTAAAACATATGGTCAGCATCCAATGTCGAAAACTTACAGGGCTACCCGTTTTTTACGGGATTTATTTACCGCCACAAATGCATTAACGAGGAACGCGAATTGCTCAAGAAAACCCTGACGGAAAATGGTTACCCAGGACGGTTCATAGAAAAGAATATGAATAAAAGTATTTGTGACAAGAAATCTAATTGTTCCGTTACCAAGAAAAACCTTTGTACAAGTCTGGAATTCAAAGGTAATCGAACATCAGACGTAATCAAAAATCATCTAACAACAACTATTAGAAGAACATTTAATGCAGCTAAATTGCGAATAGCCTTGACGAGTGGGAACTTATTTTCTATGTCCATAAAAGACAAGCTTCCGCGTCTGGTCGCCTCTATGTGCATCTACCAGTTCACCTGCTCTTGTGGACCAAGATACATTGGCCGTAACCAGCGCTCGCTTTCAACTCGGATACGGGAACATATTCCAGCTTGGTTCTATAAGGGGGAAAGGGACGTAGTTAGGAGTTCTACACTTAAACACCTAATCGACTGTAACCATTCTACAGGTCCAAAAAACGAATTTAAGGTTGTTTATATGATTCGTTCAAATCTACCCAGATTTCTTCGCATCCAACTTTTAAAAATAGCCGAAGCTCTTACCATCCAGGAGCTTAAACCAGAACTATACATACAAAATAAGTACGTCTTATCGTTATCGTTACCTTGGCCTTAAGTATTTCGATTATCCAATTGTTTTTATTATTATTATTACTGCATTCCCCCTTTACTTATGTCGTATATTTTCATTGTTTTATTCGTGAATACTCATCATCTTATTTATTTTTACACCTCTATGACCTTTAGTTATTATAACAAAAAACATTTTAATCATTATATTCACTAAATCTATTGTTATTATTCGTATTACGCAACCTAGTATTATAACCTTTTTATTAACTGTGTTCGCATTTCCTCACGGAATTAGTACTTTTACGAAAACAAAATTTTCATATATATACGATTGTACGGCTTGATAATAAATTCGTTGAAAAGAGATCCCTTCGCTGAAATTCGTATCTCTTCTATTGCTATGCCTTTGAAGCCTGATGTTAAAGCCTCTAGAATATGTGGGATTACAGATTAACACTGAATTCCCGTTTGAAGTGTCAAACATGGACGATCATTGATGTTGATTAAATTCCTAATCGACTTCGCGGCTCTAAATCTTCTTCGAAGGTTTATTTAAATGTTGTATACTTACAAATTTTCCTAGAACAACCTTCTTTCATTCCAACAACGATTGATATTCCTTTTAGTCTATTCAAAAAGTAGTGTTTGTATGAACTAACGATTGTATGGTATTTGATCCCTAATTGATTGCAAATTCTAAATACGATACGTCAGTTCGTGGTCACCTTGTTCTGTTTAGTTTGAATTGCACTATTTCGAGAATTCTTGGTTAGTACAACATTTCGAACACTTCTAATCACCATTTTATCCCAGCAATCAACCGTTCCCAAAGTTTAATTTCCAAATGTCCTAAAAATTGAACTCCGTGATCCGTTCCTGTAGTTTAGGTAAGGAGTCTCTAACCGTTTGGTCATTTTGTCACACAGTATTATGAGATTTTCATATTTCTTGATTCGAAGCTGATGCGCTGTTCATGACTGAATAAAAAATTTTTTCGAATTTCATGATGTGGTTAAATTGGTTTGTCGCGATGAAGCCTGTGATCGAACAGTTAGACATACATTCAAATATTGATGCTTTTGAGGTTTATATGGAATGGTTCGAGATCTGGACTGTGATCAAGGGAGATGTTGAGGATGATAATATTGTGGCCCATTTCCTTACGTTCATCGAGAAAATAGCCTAATAAAGGCTTTTGTATTTCTACAGAAGCCTGTTCCACTTTCCTATGCAATCCTCAAGGAACTACTACTATACCAAGACTCCGTGTAATGCTCAGTAACATTATCAGTGCAGAGAAGTTACTTGCTGAAATCAAATGGTGATGTAAAAATACCGCCTAATATACCGTATTCTGAGCGTGATCCCATCAGGAACATTCCCCAAGAACCTCACGAGACGCTTAACCGAGGATTAAATATCATCGGGCAAGGTGTGTCAGAAGACACGAACCCTGACCACACAGAATCTGATGTTCGGGAATGGAAATTCATCAAAACGTTTTTGTAGCCCAAAAACATGTTGGCTCAACAAGTGGTGAGACTAGCTATGAAGGAGGGCGATTCTAGAACTCGGCTGATGAAGAATAGCCTTCCCATCCTCCCATATGGCGGCTTCAACTCTCGAAGCGTTTCGTGCCAGCAAACGCTGGTTGCCAACTGGAACCCATAACCATCCGGATAGGCCACGTGATGCCAGGATCAAGCACAAAAGCAAGTTAGAACCGACCATTCCACCTATGGACTCTCAAGACCGTGAAAAAAATGTGGAGAGTGGCTACCAACTCGAAAAACCTGTGTAGGTAACCCACCTATCCATTCATATAAGGCTCATATAGATAAACAGGACGGGAAAGCTCAAGCGTTTCAAATTAAAAGTATAAACTGCATATATACGAACGCCACGGTTTTACCGAATGAAATGGATGGGCTGCGTGAAATCAGTAACGCTAATAACACTCATCTGACAGAAATATTTGAAACATGGATATCTTCTCAATTCATGAACCAAGAGTTACCAACACTCGGGATTTCTTTGTTTTGCAACGACAAAGAACAAGAATAGATGGCGGAGCAGCCTTGTACCAGCAATTTGACTTTGAAGTACTTCAATTGCACAACCAAGAGTTTGCCAATGTTGATGAACCTGCATGGCGTTCAGTAAGATTATCTACCACCTCTAAGTGTCCAGTTGGAGTCAACTACAGGAAGCCTACTACCGACATTGAGTACGACAGCTGTATTCTGGAAGGATTATCTCTCTCCACTCGTCTCAGATTTACTCATATCTTGGCTCTTGAAGACTCTGATCTTCCCAAAGTCCATTTCACGGAACATTCGTACACTCGAAGTCAAAACTCTGCCGAGGCTCGGACCTTCAATGTTATTGAAGATCTGGGACTATGCGAAAATATGAAGTCGACAACTCGTTGGAGGAACAATCAGACGCCATCGCGCTTCGACAGGGCGTTTACGATCGAAGAATTCTTAATTGACGCCGCCGACCTTCTGACAGAACAGTACTCTCGAACATTTCAACCAATCCATACTGACTTTATCGATGAAAGCTTCATCTGTAACCCAACAGGACTCTCAGCAGTGAACTTGCGCGCTGAACTGATTTACCGGAAAAGGAAGCACCTAATAAAACACTTTACTGGTCTGGATATAGTCCATTATGCTTTACTGAGTGAAGTAGCTCTGCAAAAGCTTGGGTTGGTTGGTTAAGAGTTCACCTCAAACAACTAAGCAAATATCAAAACAGTATAGTTCAACTATTCATCCACTTTATTTGGTATAGGCGTTATATTTCCTATTATCTTATATTGAGTGTTGAGAGGCTTTGTTTGTCTGAACAAATAATCCTAAGCTCCACTATGACTGCGGGAAGGTCTAAATAGAGACCTATTCACTACTTGTCTGGTTTCTTCTATCAATAGCAAGAGGGTTACCTAGAGGCACGAAAGCTCCAACCTTAGCAACACTGCTTCGCGTGATGTTCTCACATTCGCTAGAACGAGGTGCAATATCGGAAAATTGAAAGCTGGCTCACATCACACCAAGTTTCAAAGGGTGTCGACAAAGCAAACCTTCAAGCTACCGACCGGTAGCACTTCTTTCGAGAGCCTCAAAAATTATGGATTCGCTGATGTGCGACGGTATGCTCAATTATTTACTATCCATAAACTTTTCACCCCAACAGCACCGCTTATTAAACGGTTACTTTTGAATAACCAACCTGCTGACTGCGGTGGACAGATGGACGACCATCCTTGATCGCAAGGAGGAGGTTGACGTCTTTTGCATTGACTTCTGAAAAGCTTTTGATATGGCCATTGTAGAATCCTAACTAAGGTTTGGACTGAAGAACAACTGCCTAGGTAGTTTGGATACACGCTATAACCCAGTCAAAACCAAAACATGGTGATTGAGTAAATGACGGTTCTAGATTTCATTAGAAATATAAATGCATATCACTACCTATACAAATATTACCACTCAGTTACTCAACCAATAATTGTTCAATCAGTAGCTAAATTTAAATTACAACAACTAAACAAGTTGAAAAAGAATGTAAGAAAATTATCAAGCGCAACAAACAAACGTCACTCTATTCTTTCTGGATAGACCACGTACAGATTCGTTCGAAAGATAATGTTTGGTTGCATTATAACAAAAAGTGTTTCCAATTTTGCAAGAGTGCTTCAATTCACAATCAAAAATGCACAATTCCAGCCAATGCAAACAACACAATCAAAGGGGAAAAGATATGACTGCCGCCAAGACTAAGTATCAACTAAAATAACATAAATGCAGTTAAGGAAAAACATAGAATCTCAGTGAAGGCATAAGAAAAATAAAAGAAAATATATTGAAATACAAATATTACCATCTCAAATGAAAATAAAAAAAGACCAACAAAATGTACAACTGAATGAACCAACAAGAATATTTTACAGGTGTACACATGGCGGGATTTTCACACACAAAACCTTGAAAATGGATCATCTATCAACAATATATGTCTTATCAGTAAGCTCAAACGACTGGGTATCAAATCACCTTTGACCGATTGGCTCACTTCATATCTAAAAAATCAACATTTCAAGGTCAGGGTTAACTTCACTTTCTTTCGGGCTGTGAGATGTCCTATTGGGGTTCCCCAGTGTCCAGTACTAGGACCTCTTCTTTTCTTGATTTATATAAACAATCTTTCACAGCGGGTACCGTCAGATTTACTACTTTTCGCTGATGATATGAAACTTTGGAGAGAGGTACGCAACTAAGAAGATAAATTGGCACTTCAGAAGGATCTGACTCAACTTAAAAGTTGATCAGGCGATAACGGACTTACCTTAAACTCTAAAGTGTAAAGTAGTCCATCTGAGACATGTTGCAGACCACAACTATAACTCAAGCAACTCCTCTCTAAAGGTGTCTCGATTTGAAAAAAAAATCTAAGAGTGTTGGCACCCTATGATTTGATGTCTTACGCTAACTGCAACGAAACCGTCTTCAGAGCAAACCTTGCACCAGTAAAGTTGATGCGCATTTTCGGCCAGTTCGACAGAAGAACTGTCCACATAATCTTCAACAGTTTTATTCGTTCCCACTTAGAGTACTGAAACTTAGTATTTCCTCTCTCGATCCAAAAGGATAAGGACACTCTGGAAAGTATCCAATGGCGAGCCACCAAATCACATCGGGGACTCAAATTTAAGCCTTATGAATAGTGCCTCCAATCACTGAACTTTCACCCATTAGAATACATGCGTTTCAGAGGTGACCTCATAATGGCTTACTGCATCCTAAATACTTCTGAACATCCCTTAAACACCTACTAAAGCTCAGTTCCAACGAAAACCTTAGGAGTAACACTCAGAAACTGGATGCAGAGTACAGCAGAACGGACTCTAGACACACCATCTACTCCTTAGGAGTAGTCAAGTGCTGGGATTCGCTGCCGGCTACGCTGGTACAAGAGACGTCGCAGGAGTTCTTTAAGAGAAAACTTAACATATTCTTAAGGGCTAAGAATAGTATCATACTTTGATCTACCAATTTTCTTCTTTTTCCTCTTCTACCAATAATATACATAGGTTCCTGTCTGAAAGTATTAGTGATCCATTGCTACTAGATAAGGAAGCCCGTTAAGCGAAAGCTTCTATTACGTCTAGAACCATTTGATGCTGTGATCAGATTTATGATATTATTTTACCAGATATGGGGTGTTTTCACGATTCATGAATTTCTAGTGAGATTATTAACAAATGTGTGCAAGATATATCGAGTGCATCAAGTTCTGATCAGAACTCGGATGTTATTTCATCAAATGTGGTTTATCCTTATGATTAATTTATTTTTAACGAAATCTTAATTCGATGTGGAGAACAAGCTTTAAATAAGTTAAAATCTGATTACAGTCCATGAAGTGTCGCGCCAGATGCTATTTATCCTCGAAATGGATTTGTCTCTTGTGATATCCCTAATGAATGTGACGAGTATGTTCCGAATCAGTCAAATTCTGGTCACATTTCTGATGTTATTATGTCAGATGTTGGATATTCTCACAACTAATGTATGTCGTGTAGAATGCCCAGTCAGTGGCATGATGAATCAAAAAGCACAGTAAGTTTTCCCGAAGCAGTCGATTTTCTGGCTACGAATATGTCTGGCACACGTTTGGTCTTGAACTTGGTTGTTATGGTGGCTTCTGGTTTCTTGGCTCGACGTGGTTCAGTCCTACGTCTGCAGCGCATCCTGGCCCGGAACCCTACGAACGCAATCCTCAGATTCTGGATACAAACCATTCTGGTGCGGTACGCTAACTCGAGTAACAAATAGAGCACGTTTCTCCTGGTACCATTCTACGTGAAAGACCATCGGTGACAATTCGTGGATCAACGATCGCTTCCTACAATCACACGTTTGCCGAACAGCCCCACAAAAGAAACCGCTCCGTTCTAGCGAGGAAGGGGATCATGTAGTGGCCAACTTTTATGAAGAGAACGCGATTGGTATAGAGGGAACAATTATTATTATAACCAATTGCCCTGGTACGGCCGAGAGTGGGGAGAGTCCGCTCTCCCTCTCAAAATACTGTCACACGGCCACACGTATACAGCCTCTGCCAGGGAAGTCCTACTCATTGCCTTCTCGTGGCGGGGGTGTTGTTTACGAAAAGGAGAGGACGAAAAGCGAATGTCCGGCTCCTTAACCGGATCGCAAACTAATGGTGCACATGGGCTCCAGTATCCTGAGGGAACAAATGGCGTATGAACCAATCGTTGGTCACCGGCTACCATGGGATTGCATCTCCTTACGATGCTCCACTGCCTTGTGGGTTAGACCTTTAGGTCAAAGGCTCAGGGTGTGGGCCCCTAAGATAATCACCTGCTTCGATTTGGGCACCCAGGCAGTATCACAGCCCACACACAAATGATGAACTCTTTAGGTCTATGGAAATTACTTTTCGGTCGGACTGTCATGCCCTCCATGGCCGGTGACGACTGATCCACCACATGAGGCGGAAGTCGGCAAGGAAATCCAACTCTTGAAGGGTTACAAATCACCTGCCTCAGCTCTAGCGCTTAGTGCGACACCGACGCCAGCAAGACCAAAGGAAGATGACACAGGGTCCCCGGATAAGCGCACGTAAAACAAGCTTTTCGAAGCGACAGATGGAGATCGAATTTGTAGTACTTCACTACAGTCTTGAATACGAGTCTCAAATGGACAACAGACGTCGATATTAAGACTTTCCAAAGACATAGCCAGCCCTATCTGTTGTCCGACCTGCATAAATGTGCGAACGTTGAAGGCAGCCAGTTTGAATGGTGCACGTGGTTTCAGAAAAACTGCTTCAGTTCTCGTATTCGGTGGTAACATACAATTTTCAACCGGACAGTGACTCGAGAACGTTTAGATACAGTCGAATTTCCACTAAAGATGAGCCGCTGTATAAGTATAAAAGAGGGTGAATAATGTGGAAAATAATAATAATAATAATAATAATAACAGTAATTGTAATGATAATAATTTGAATCAATTGATTGTTTATCGAAGCAAGAAAAGTAATTTCCATAGACCTAAAGAGTTCATCATTTGTGTGTGGGCTGTGATACTGCCTGGGTGCCCAAATCGAAGCAGGTGATTATCTTAGGGGCCCACACCCTGAGCCTTTGACCTAAAGGTCTAACCCACAAGGCAGTGGAGCATCGTAAGGAGATGCAATCCCATGGTAGCCGGTGACCAACGATTGGTTCATACGCCATTTGTTCCCTCAGGATACTGGAGCCCATGTGCACCATTAGTTTGCGATCCGGTTAAAGAGCCGGACATTCGCTTTTCGTCCTCTCCTTTTCGTAAACAACACCCCGCCACGAGAAGGCAATGAGTAGGACTTCCCTGGCAGAGGCTGTATACGTGTGACAGTATTTTGAGAGGGAGAGCGGACTCTCCCCACTCTCGGCCGTACCAGGGCCTTTGAAGGCCCAATATCCTGCGTCTAACCTCACTATTACTTACCCGGTGATCCCAGCAGATGCGAGCAATATTTCTAAGACATCTGTGATCAAATACTAGTAACTTACAGGTATCCTGCTGCACAGCATACTCGTCCCTTTATTGATAGACAGATATCTCGCCTTCGCGATAAGTGACGTAAATTGGCAAAAACCAAAAGCGGTTTCTGAGTCCGTGTAGATATTTCGTCAGACACCAATCAATTAGAGTTGTTCAGACTTTTAAGATAAGTGAAGTTGTCGACGCATCCGACTACTTCACTCCCTATCCTTAGTTCAGGTGTTGATGCAGGCCAGTTCTGAAGCAACAACTCGCATTTAGAGGAGGAGAAACGCATCCCAAACATCCTGGCATTGTTGCTCAGAGCCACCAAAAGACTTTGCATCTTGTCAGAATCTTCATTAAACAAGACTATATCATCTGCGGTTCATGAGTCTTTGTTGGGCGCCTGATAATTATTGAGGCTGGTATTTTATATGCTATGTTAGTCAAACTAATCCCTCTATGGTTATCACAGGATGATTTTGACCCCTTCTCATACTTTGGGACAATCAGTGATTGCGACCGGTCAGATGGGATTACGTCCAACTCCCAGATTTTAGCTCAAATATTAGTCTACCTAATCGCTCATCGTTCTAAACGTCTGAGCTGAGAGCAGATAAGAGTGTCGTCTTTTTCCGAGATAATATCACTTACAACTGACTTCTTAATTTCAGTTTCTTTTACTAGTCTGAAAAGCTGTCTGATGTTACCTACAGCCGTCGCCTTTTCTATATTTTTACTTTCGTTGCCAACCACTGCTCAAAGGTCGTTCCTTGGACTTTTGGTTAACCAAGATCTGATTTGTTTTCACTCTTTATCGTGATCGGAGACTGATGGGATCAGTTTAATAGAATCTATCAGTGCAACAGATGCCACAGTTCACTGGTTTCTGGTAATCCTTTAGTTCAAATCAATAATACATGTCGCTGCTGTTTCCACAATTGTTCGTATATCTTTCTGTTAGAGGGATATAGATTGGATTAAAGCATGTCCCATGCGTCCAGTAAGACTCAAACAAATATGCGCTCGTATTAGAGTATGATCAGAGTCTGAACATGTATTCCGGAACGAGCAACAGTCTTCCAGCGAGCCTTCCCCAACGATGACTGATGACAATGTGGTATATTTAAGTCCATCATTAGTTTGGTACAAGAGGACGACATGTTACACGATGTCTCTCCTTATGCTTAAAATTAGTGCTTATTAGAAAAAAAAAAACGATTGCCTGAACACATTTGCAGAAGACGATCACCATTATCTGTTCGCTGAGTCGGAATACTGAAATACCCGCCTAAATATCTTTTTGTTTGTTTCAAGCTACCTATGTGAGCATTAAAGTCACCTGCTATGAGCACTATGTTTGAGTGTTTAGATTTTTAAAATGGTTCAGATAGCTTTCTGTAAAAGTTATCTTTCATTTCTTCCGTGCTGCATACAGTAAGAGCGTAAGTGGGAACGACGAAAAGGCAACAACGTGTGTCCCTATCCTTTCGAATTCTTTCGGAGCCGTTTAACCAAACAGCACATAGGCAACTATCAACAGGGATCTATTCTAACAGTTATTCTGCCCTCATAATTAGTGCTATGCCTACACACTCCAGTCAACTAGAACTAGCCATCGGATTGCCAGATAAAACGGAGGGTGTATCTCGTCGGCTCCCTGTTTTGGATAAATGAGGTCAAGTGAATGATCACACTACGATCCTGTATGTGTGATTCATAGACACAGTATACATAAATGGTACGAGATTCTAGGGTCTTAGTCAATAAGGCCTGCTGGCCAACTGGACATAGGGTACGTATGTTGAAGGCTCCAATGTGTAGTTTGGTACGAAGTCTCAGTAAATTGGGACAGTATTCCGCGCATTAGGATCGTTGGCCATGGTAACACTTGAGGAAGAAGTATAGAATTGATAATTGAGGTAGGGTTAATAACAAGAAACGAAGAGGGAAATTGAACATGATTACAGTGGTCTTGAGTGCTGTTAGAGGTATGAGGGCGGTTATCACTCCTCGGTTGTCCATACCAAGGAAGGGTTCTTTAGAAATACCTATAAAAGAAATCGGGTTAGTCTTGGTGACCTGAGAGCGTGACCGCAGTGTGCAAGGGTCAATTGCTTTAGGCCGGTCACACGCGACATTTTTGTAGGTAATTTTTGTTTTAGCTCCGTACTTGGTGCAACCGTACCGCTGGAGACGGATAGCCGTCGGATAAAGCGCACTGGGTAACTGTTTGGTTCTTTTTGAGAACTCAACAGTGCCAATTCATGACCTTCGTGTTTCACTACGAGGACCATATTTTTTTACCACCGGCAATTAATTTTGTGAACTTTGATTGTGAAAACAATAGCAACACTACTAACGCACGAATAGATACACAAAGTAGAAAAATATGCAAACTTATTTCTCCCACTCCCATGTAAATAATTTATTGAGTTCCATTATTTTCTTACCAACTTTTTTGTTACCAAAAACCACTCTATCAAATTCTACAAATCTTCGACACAGATCGATTTCATTTAAGGTACCATGAGGTTGTATCGTTTGAGGATGATTCAGAAATTCTAAAAAGTAGGCGCTCTCTACGAGTTTTCACGATTCTGGGCCCGATCCCTGATGGAACTGTGGATATGTACTACTAAAATAGTCCCATACTAGGATAAAACAAATGTTCAATGTTTCTCGGTTCTCAGTAGTACCCTGAATGAGATCAATCTGTGATGAATATAAGCTATAAATCAGCCGTCAGTCAAATTAACAGTTTATACAATACGTGCAGAAACACACAGACACATTTATGTAAAAGAAAGATAAGAGCTTTAACTCACCTGACTTATTCTTTGTAACATTCCGTAGCTAAACTTAACCCATGTGCACTAGCCCAATCACTTAAACACAAATGAATCCAATCATGTAAGGATTTACCCCATATAGGTGAAATGTGAATGGAATTATTAATTAATTAATTTTTTTCACAATCATAGCCAATAATAAAATTGAATAGTCGTGCATTTAAACGATGTAATAAATGTGCAAATAAT
The DNA here is from genome assembly GCA_944470405.2 of Schistosoma mattheei. Lineage (NCBI taxonomy): Eukaryota > Metazoa > Platyhelminthes > Trematoda > Strigeidida > Schistosomatidae > Schistosoma > Schistosoma mattheei. Next base: position 11,361,106 of record OX103943.1, read on the forward strand.
TGAACAATGAAAGCTGGGTTCACATAAACTGAATGAAGACAATTTATTATTTCACTAAGTATTTTCAGTGTTGTATTATGCTAAAATAAAAAAGCGAGAAATACAATGATATTTGTTTGTAACAAGAAAAACAATGTTTGATTATCAACATCGATTATAGAGCATCAATAAGAAGAGGCGGATTACACAAGATGATGTGATAATATATTAAGAATACATAAGAATGAAAATGAATTTCCCAGCAGAATCGAAGAACAAGGATATAATATGCGGTGGACAAAGCAATTCGAGTAGGTACAGATTTAAAACAAACTGCTTTTAGTTGCATAGTGTGAGTTGAACAATATATGGGAAAGTTTTATATCAGTGTCGATATAACTGGAATATGAGGGGAAGTAATTAGCAATGAGACACTATTCAACCAATAAACAGGCAGCAAATATGAATAATTAATCATGATAAGTTAAGAATTTAGGGTCAGAGTTGGAATTAAGATAAAGTCTCACGGTTAGTATATGTGTAACATGTTCTAAAATCTTACCTATGACTCTATATCTGAAACAGTACACAATAATTTTGAACCATGAACTTTAAATATACATCTTAATACTAACTTTTAGTATCTAGTGTTGTTGTCGTTACTGAAACTAATCTCCTACGTTTGATGGACAATGTTATGACCTTGAATCGATTTTACCCTGTCGATACTTTGTTATGACTTGGCCCTGATCCGTCTGGTCTAGATTACGACCTTGGCGCGATAGGCTGAGCGGCTTAACCTTGAGTCTAGTACGCGTGAGTTCGAGATGGGGTAGAACCTGACTGGCTGGCAAGCACGCAAGTGAGAGAAGACAAGACAGTTGGAACACTCCGAATTCTGAATTCGGATTAGTGCAAAAGTGTACATGGATAAATAAGTGAATATCCTGACCACAACGTACGATAATTTGGGAAAATACAATTATGCCCGAAACTGGGAATTAGGATAGAAAATAAGGTACAAAATATTATGTTTAAATTACAATAGTTTCGGAACAAAAAAGGGGTATGGCAGTGACTGATACATCGAACGAAAGCTCATGTTCTGTAGAACAAAATAGGGATAAAAATAAATATAAGTGTTTTACAAGGTTTGAATAAAATGAAATAACGTCCCAAGAAATAGCTTTCGTAGTTTGTCTGGGCTTCTTATTTCCCTGTTCACAACAGACAACATTCAGGTTTGATATATGGGGAGTGACTTAAAATAACAAATATTCCAGCCAATACAGCTCGACTGGTTCATCACAATGTACAAGCCTGATCACCAAATACATCTAGGTAGCAACTACGGTGGATGATTCAATATAACATAATTCCTAGCTATAATTTGGCTGATAACAAAAACACTGTGACGACTATACTTGCACATTTCATGCATTAAATTTGAAAACAAATGATTTTCAACAATTTAAACTTTATCAGAAGTACATAAACTCATACACATATATATGTGAACAAATTATACAACATTTAGTGGCCCGTGGATCTGACTCCAAGATCGTACGAATGATTGTTATCGCCTATGCTCGTATACAATCGTCGACTTGAATCGCGTTAGTCAATAACGGAATTGAAGAAGTCGAATAACGAGAATTGACTCGAGAATACATATATTTTGTATATGAAGCGAACGAAACATAGCAAAGCAAAATGACACGCAGGGAGGATGGCTGGGAAGCCAACTCCATTTTAGTCAAGCGTTACTCAATACTTATAGTCAGACAAAATAAAGCTACAGACATGTGAATAATATGATAAGAAGGGCACACACATATACGCTAATATAAAAACAGTCTAGATTGATAAGCGAATGATTGACAAGGTCAAAATATGACTTGATTAGAACGAATAAAATGAGATGTCCGAAAGCTAGAATAAGGTATATGGGCTTGGCACAATAACTGACACTACAAACACTACTAATGAATAATCATTTTAACATATGTATAACACAATAAAATGTTAATTTTCATTATGTAAACTGAGAAAGAATATAGTTCTTTGGAGTGAAGAAGATAAAGAAGTGAATGACTGATATTTTTATACTTATTGTTTTCGGTAAGTAGAATCAGACAGGAAGGAAAACAATGAAAATATCGACTATTGTATGTACTTATACAAGTGTGCATAGTATGTACATGTACACGTGTATGTTGTTACTTGAAAGATGACATAAAAATTGTCTATAAAATTCATTTAAATAAGTAAATATACACAAACATAAACACGTACAATGATAAAATAAGGATTGCAATTTCTAAATTATTGATCACATTAATAAAATTTACTTAGTTTTGTTCAAAACAATTCAAGAGTTATAGAAATGTTTATCGTTAAAATAGTTTTAGGAAATAAAACTTGGTTACGAGTCAGTGCTTATTTAAAATAGACATAGCTTAATCTTACAAGAATTTGGTAAGTTTCATTACAAATAGATCAGTAGTAATATCTTCAATGGAGATGCGAGTTTCCGTCTAATATGAAATATTATTTTTGCTCTTAAGAGGACTTTTTGTTAATTGCTTCGTACCTTAAACCACAAAGAAATATTATGAACAGTTCCATTTATAAATCAAAAAAAGTAATAGGTTTACAGCGAACACTTCGATAAAAATAAGTAAGCAGCCGTTTAATTCAACTTTCATGTTATCACAAAAGTACGAGTCTTTTATAAACATTACTAAATTCATCAACTCATAATAGGAAACCGATTTCTCCATCAGTCATTTACAATGTAGAACCAGGCACATATATGCGCCGGTCTAAGTTGCCATACCTCATCAGAGCAACAAGATGAACACCAAATTCATAGAAGCAGTTACTTCAATAGTAGTAATATGTATTTTAACAAACGATTGTATATAGGGATATGACACAGAGAGAAAGGATTAGTTCGTAGAAAGATGTGAAGTAATTTTAATCGCACGATTTAAGGGAAGACAAAGAGTGTATACACCGACGCAATTATGATCGATTCTGAGCTATGTCACCAAGAGTCCCCAACCATTGGTTACGATAGTCACGTGGACCCCAACCGAGTAGTCTGCATCCACCAATATTAGTTAGACGTGATAAACTGTTTATGGTGGAAAACTAGTCTATTTTGAATACCGACCATTCATCAGTCATTCATGTGGCACATGTGACCAAAAGCCTAGGTTGCCGTATAATATCATTATGGTGATAAAATGTTAACACGATGAGTTGTACAATATAAAAAAGTCGAAGTATTGTTAATATCAATGATCATAGGATAGGGAATGAGAAGTATTGAGCACATACAACAGTCATAAAAAACAGCACGATGAATTGTATAGTGCGTCAATAATTTGCACAATATTTGGGTGTGTATTTTGACAAAAGGTGAATATAAGCTTCAAACTACCTTTTAAATTGCCACTATTTTTTAAAAAGTTGAAATTAGAGGAATCATAAATAAATGGAACGACTAATCAACTATTAATATTTATCTTAGTAACATAAAACAAGAACCATGATTAAGGATTTGGATTATTTTTTCTGGTTAGCAGATGATCTGGCCCTTCTATCGCACACACAAAAAATGCAGAAGACGACCAGTGTAGCAGCAGCCTCAGCAGCAGTAGGTCTCAATATACACAAAGGGAAAAGCAAGATTCTCCGATACAACACAACATGCACCAGTCGAATCACACTTGACGGGGAAGATTTGGAAGATGTAAAACCTTTACGTATTTGGGCAGCATCATTGATGAACAGGGTGGATCTGATGCAGATGTGAAGGCGCGGATCGGCAAAGCAAGAGCAGTACATTTACAACTGAGGAACATCTGGAACTCAAAGCAACTCTCAACCAACACCAAGGTCAGGATTTTCAATACAAATGTCAAGACAGTTCTACTGTATGGGGCAGAAACCTGGAGAACTACAAAAGCCACCATCCAGAAAATACAGGTGTTTATCAACAATTGTCTACGCAAAATACTTCAGATTCGTTGACCGGACACTAGTATCAACAACTTACTGTGGGAGAGAGCAAACCAGGTCCCAGCGGAGGAAGAAATCAGGAAGGAGCGGTGGAAGTGGATAGGACACACATTAAGGAAAGGCATCCAAATGCGTCACAAGACAAGCCCTCACATGGAATCCTCAAGGCCAAAGAACACATTACGCTGAGAAATGGAGGAAAATGAACAGAACTGAAAAGGAAGGTCCAGAACAGAGTGGGTTGGAGAATGCTGGTCGGCGGCCTATGCTCCATTGGGAGTAACAGGCATAGGTAAGTAAGTAAGTAATGATTAAGAAAGAACGAAAACTAGATAAAATTATGTCAATAATTGTTGCGTGTGTGTTACTTTCTGTTCTGCCTTTCTATCGTTTTGTTCGGCTGACGAGTAACATACATAGAATGAAAAGTGAATCTTGTACCCTAACTGCCAGCTTCAATTCATCTATCCTATATATATGTAAAAAGAACTCACTTTACTACTAAACACTTCACTATATTGTTGTTGCTTCTCTGAACAATGACGATTCGAAGTGATCCGTGCTCTTTCATTCATTTCGTTTAATTCGACAGAACTGTTATTATTAATATTATCGTCCAGTGATTGTTAATCAGGGAAACAGCAGTCAGGTGAATCATTAGATGTGTTACTATCAGTCGCACAGTTTTCATGATGATGATTTGATAAAATTTGTACAGATTTAGTCAAATACAATAATAATTGTGGTATCGCAATTAAATCTAATCGAAGTACACAAAGGTCAGCTAAATAGATAAATGCAGTTTGGACGATTTCAGCCAATTGTTCTTTCAACTGATCCCATGACGTAGTAGCAGTATTTGACAATTTAACAGCGTTATTATCATCATGATCGAATGTATCAGGACTCCATTGGCACAGTTCGTCAACAGACAACTTTATACAATAGTAAAAAAGGATGAGATGAATGATGATATATTGGGAGAATATACAATGAGAAAAAAATTAAGTGCTCATTCTAGGTGGTTAGAGGGAGTTAGTAGGAAATATTGGTTGACCTACGGGATTCTGTGCAAGTTATTAGCCGTTAGCATAGTGTACTTGCACTACTGAAGTGATAGCCTTTACTAAATTTGAATCTGGGTCACTAAGTTTCATAGTCTGAGATGTTGCCAGTGAGTTATCTAAGCTACAGTTGAACTTCTGTAGCATAAAGATAAATATAACCGATTGATTATTACATGGTAACATTCAAAACCTGGAAGCACTAGACGACCGTTTCAGTCTAACATCAATCGGTTCATGATCTCAATGAAAAAAAACAAACGTTTATTTAATTCAAAGTAGCCAAAATATTTAGTCAGAAATAAGACAGTTTAGACAACCAAACTATTATAAAAAGTTAATTATTTCGAAATATAGATGATGAAAGCTATTAGAAATATATCAAAACGTTATCTTATGTTCAGATCTTATTTACTATTCTTGGTAGAACGCAACTCACCATCAGATAGTAAAATTATCCGAAATACGTAAGATGATAATTCTCAAAGCTAACTAAAACGTCAACGGTAATGCTCACGACCATCTTTCATTGCCTACAGTGGGTAGTTATCATATAACCGAAATTGATTGCGGTTTATTATTAGAATTGGAATTCGCTCTCAAAGTTGATCACCAATGAGGTCATTATTATTATTTTTTATTGAAACCATGAACTGATCAAAGTTAGACCACCATTGAAAACCTGGCAGCACTGGACCGCCGTTTCATTCTAGTATGGGACTCCTCAGCGGTGCTTAACTACGATCCTGCATGTAGAGTTCGAACCCGGGACCTTAGATCTCGCGCGAACTCCAGGCCATTGAGCAGGCATCCAAAAGTGTTAATGTCTACATTTGTGGTCTAAAAATGATCGGTTCATGATTTCAACAACCTCCAGAACCCCTTATTAACAATTATTATGTGAAATTATAGCCACAGAGTAGGCTGTTGTCCAGTATATTTGTCCTATAGCCGGTAGAAGAATATATCTCCTACATTAAAAGCGACACAGACTGACTACCAACCCGTTGAGGCTGCTGAAACTCTCAAGACACAGATCAGTCCTGAGGTAATATCTTCCATTTAGAAGGATCGAAATGCATTCGGAACATAAGTACTTATGGAGAAATTGAGTAAAAGCATAAATAGTGGGGAGTTTCGACGTACTCTTGAATTTCACATGAAATATATTCTATCACCATTGTGATTTCATCTCTGATACGAATTATATCTTTCATTCTACTAATAACTGGTTTTATATCGTTAACACTTTTTCTAGAAATTTCAAGTTCATTTTACTAAAATAAAGACAAAGCCAAGTCCAAGCTTAAAAAGACGATGTTTTTTTATAAAAAAAACATATATAACGCTCTTTGACTTTTACGGACATTTTCAATTTAAATTCTACCAAAAATAATTCATTATACTTAAGAAAAACAAACCAATTCTTCTTCAAATTTTAAATAAATGTATATATACGTTAAGTGTGAGAGAGATGGATTAAAATAAAATAAGGCGAGCAAGTAAGTGAACAGACGAAATCGACCGTGTGCATAAACCAATAACTCCACACGGATAAATACACACATGAGAGAGAGGTACGGTAGACTCTACCAAAAATGTAGGGAAACACTATGTCGTGAGTCGACAAAAAATCTAGAAATCAAAATTAACTTCAAAAGAGGTACATTCAAGCATTTGTTGGCAGTAAGATGATGATGATGATGGAAAAACAACTAGTACATATTTAGTGGGGTAGAGTGAGTTGATAGATCATTTTGTACAGATACAGAGAGAGAAAACATCCGCTGGATAACCATACATATCATAATCTAAATGAAAGAAAATTTAACGAGACCTAATAAGAACATTGAAGGAAAATGAATACATGAAGGCGAAAATTTTCTTTTAAAAAAGAACAATAAATGATTGATGGGGTGATAAATGAGTTTATTTTGCAATTTTTCTTTCCATGTATCTATGTTTGAGTGTGCATGAAGGTATATGTGGTACCAACCGGTTACAATGCATAGTATATAAAAGCTACTTATTCATCATTTTGAGTATCTAAATTACCATTTGTCAATTTATTTATTCTGTGTTTGTTTGGTCGTAAAATTCTCAGTAGACGAAAATAATAATGACAGTATTAACAGTAAATTACTAAACATAAAGACGTAAAAGACATTAATTTACAAATGAAGGACTAACATAAGTTCATGTACATAGATATTTGTGCAACTGTGCGTGAAAAACTCTTACATTTGACTAACGAAATAAATAAATAAATAATAATAAACGTGGTAATGGATAACTATTGGATATTACGTCATAAGGAGCATAAAACGACCTCTTAAAAACCCACAACTTTTAATTGATTTTAATAGTTGGATTCATGAGTCAATCTAAGCTAGGCCGCCATTGAAAACGACCGTTCAGTGCTTCCAAGTTTTCAATGGTAGTCTAGCTTAAATCGACTTATATATTCAACCATTAAAATTACTAGCATCTTCAAAAATCTTCCATTCTCAATTGGCTGTACAAAATTTTTGTATGAATGACCCACTGTTGTATAATTTAAAAAATGAGACCCAAACTAAATACTGTTTGAAATGGAAATTTTAAAACGAAGAACAAGTGTAAACAAGAAGTGAATGGATAGGCAGTGAACACGTAAAAAACAAAACTTCTAATGAATTATTCATCAATGACATTAAAAATAAGATTTTTAATCGTAATATTATGTTGAAAAACAATAATACAATCAAAAGCCGGTAAAAGTATGCTATATTGGGGACCTTGAGAGACTTACCAGCAAATCAGGAAACGCTACGTACTTGTAAGACAAAAAACGACGAGACTATAATATATGGACGAACTAATGGCTAATGATTTTGACAAAAAAATCACTCCTGTTTAGAAATTTGAGAAACTCAGGGTCGAGATTTAAATTAAAAAGGGTAAGATGGTAGGAAAATTGTCTTGCCTCACTAATCAATTTTGATTCCGCACTGAACGACATCAAGTGCTTTAACACACAATATGCCTCAGGAGTAGGTATGTTCTACAATTCATTTCTTCGTTGTGTAGATATTTCCATTGATTTCAAACATCTTAAAAACCAAATATTACCAATTTTCACTTGGTTACTACATTTTTTTATTTACCACTCCACTTTAAATTTCGTGCAAAATATGTAAGTTGTTTAAATTCTGATTATTTAACTACCGGGCTGTCAGTATACCATACTTTTGCCCACAAAAAAAGCAACATATCGTGACTTGATTGGTCGATAGTCAGCCAATCAGAAGTATGGGGTTGCACTTGTTTTCTCAGGAAAAGAACCAATAATAGATTACACCGGGTCTAATGGATAACACTGACTGGTTTGATGACAGAGCACACTATCCTGTAGGATTATTCAGATTGTTTTATAGCATGAAAATACACCTGATAAGCCATTAGGATTAGAGAGCGATACTTAACTAAGTAGGTTTCCATGACTAAGGGTTTACACATGAATTAGCGTGGCAGTGAATGTACTTCTCAAAGGCTTATGATCGATACTTTGAAATGACCAGAATGTAGTAATTGTTTACAGAGAAACATGAGGAGACTATTGTACACAGGAAGACCTTCGTCAATAAACTTGGATAGTTGACAGAAAATAGACTTTTCAATTCAACAGTCCAAAAAAACTGCTAATTGATGAACAAGTGAGAAACGCACAAAACACGACACTGAATTCCTTAATATTTAATATCTGGATTTATACGTGCATGTTATAAATATCAAAACAAAACATGAGTTATTTCATTACAACGCATCTATCTAAACACTTGAAAAATATCAGTTTTGATGCAATTATTTTTTGAGTTAACAAAAAAACATACCTTGAAAGTTGCATTGAAATCAATATCACAATAGATTAGATGAAGTAACTGACTAGCATTAGCTAACCAAGCTGTGACAGATTTTATCAGACCAATAAATTTTTGGTCTACATCACTCAACAAAGGCGGTGACAATGATTTCGTTGTTGTTGAATATTTGCATTGAATTTCTGTAATTGAGTAGTCTAAATCAATTCTTTTTATGGATTCATATATATACAATTCAAAGCTATGAAATCTATTAACAGCGTTCATTAATAGACTCAGCAAATGATGTTGTCTACGTTTGAGTTGATTTAAGGTCAACTGATTGTTATTTGTCTGTAAAAATAATGAGGAAAAAGAAAAAAAGAAATATGTTAGTGACAAGAGTTAGATGGTAACATAGATAAGAACATGTTGCCGCACTATTTTCTGGGATGGCATTTTTCTTTGTAGGAATGCGGCAGTATCATTGTAGATAATAGTTGTATAAGCGGAACCCATACTGGTGACAGTAAAATTTTGTCATCGGACTGTTTGCCAATTTAATCTTAATGACCTCAAAATAAACTGCTTCTTATGGTGGAACTCAAGTCAAATTTACCAGCTAATATGCCTGGATGAGGTCACCACAATGGGCAGACGCGACCACCACATCAAGATGGAAGCTATAGTTGGGAGATAAACAAGGAATGTGACAAGAGCTGAATAAAATGTGATGGCAGTTTCTGAAGATATGTACGCATAAACATGCAAAAAAAATTGATTGGCAATACTTAAAAGAATTTCATATCATAAATGAGGCAGAACTCAATAAGAGAACAATACAGGATAAACTTATCAAGGAATTATTTACATTATTTTTTAGTAAATCGTTGTTTTCCTCGGTTGTTTTATTACTAACTACTTTCGGATCCGAGTTTTTTGCCAACTGTTTCAACTCAGTTGTTTCCCAACGATTACACTGCCGACATATAGCTCGTAGCATTAAATAAACACACATAACTGGACCTAGAGGACACAGACCAATAGTTACATCGGATTGATTATTATTATTATTATTAGTAGTAGTAGTAGTAGCAATAGCAGTTGTTGTTGTGGTAGTAGTAGTATGATGATGATGAGAGTTTCTTAGCTGATGTACAAATTTTAATTGCTTAATAATAATCCAATCTAATAATTTTTCCAAAGTTGTAGGAGCAAATGCCACAAGGTAAATGATCAGAAACGGCGGCTGTCGTACGAGTTGAACCTGGCTTGTTGTTATGAATAGGTGGATAAGTTTTTGTTATTACTGAAAAAAGAATGATTAGGTGAAAGGCATTGTTCTAGAAATTTCGGAGAGTTACAGAAAGTGTGTAAAACACAAAAGGTTAGTGTAAATCCAATATATAAAACTGTACCAAAATTCCTTATACATGAAAATTGTGTGATTTATGTGATTTACCTAGAATATTATTTATAAGTAAATATTATCTCAGCAAACTATTTCTTTTATGTCTTTTTTAATTAATTAATTAGGAGCTATTTAGCATCATTGGAAATCAGAGCGTAGGAATTCTCAGTAGTGAGTATCCACGATCCTACAAGGGAAAATTTAACTTTAGTAAGCTCAAAGGAAAAAATCCCACTTATGTCAGCACAGAATTGTGTCGAAAATTAGGATTATGATGCCGTTATATTGGAGAGTCATCTAGTGAAATCTTGACCTAAACTGGGAAAACTCGAAATTAAACAGGCATGCCATTTCCAACAACTATCAAATCGATATAAAAAACATCAAAATAACACAAAAAGGATTTTTTAACTACAAAGAAAAGCGAGTAGTTGACGTTTTCCATTTATTGCTTAATCCTAATGCTCTCAATAGAAAAGAGGGTCTCACTATCCATCCAACTTGGACCGTCTCTCCGAACTACTATGTCTGATTACATTCATATTATCGTATATAAAAATTAAGCTCTTTCCTTTCTCATTACAAAAGTTACATTCTTTTTTATCCTTTACCATACACACACCCACACACGAACATGCATCATATAAATCACGTTGACCGGGTTGACATGACATTGACTTGGTCAGACCGGTTTTTGATTGATCGCACCTAATATTCTTGCCTTGTACTAATTAAAGTTGGGTTGATTTTGGTTATTCTCTGTGTTAGGATAGTCGGAAAAATATACCAATAATTGTCGTGTTAAGTCTATGGTGGCCTTGGACCTTAAATGTACATTTCTTATTGGTCGATGTTTATTTCACTTGTTAAATATTTTGTAAATGTTGTTTCCTATTTTATGGTACGATGTGGTGTGCTTGACTGGTATATAAACAAAGTATGTCTGAAATACAATGATTCATAACTCAGAGGCTGTGACTTGCGTTCTTGACTCAACTGGCTGGGACAGACTGCGAAGCGGAACCAATCAGGGCACTAGGTCGTCCACTACATGTTTTCCGTGTTACTGTGATCGATCGATAAAAACACTGCTTATCAAACCCCTGCAGTCTCACACACGTTACAACACTCTGAAGAAGTGGCTTACATTGAGTCACGAAACGTCAGGGAATTCGATTTTTCAACTTATCAAAACAATATAAATATACTATCTTTATTTATAACATTTTCAATTGTATAGTACGAAAACTAGTGACTTGTGTTAGACAACGCATTAAAAACTAAGAAGTACTGAACAGCCGTTTCATCTTAGTATGAGACTCCTCAAAAATGCGCATCCACAATTCCATTAAAGACTGAACCCAGGACTTCTAAGACTCGTTGGGAGAGTTGAGTTGCAGTCCAATGGTTGAATATTTCAAACTCGAGTCCATTCAATATATATCATACTATCAGTGTTGGTATATGATTTACCTTCAAAGTGAATAAAAAGAACTAGTAGTTGCGTTAAAAGTAGTAGTAAGAAAAGACTACGTAAAAACAATATGAATTGAGATAAATTTTCTGAATAAAAAGTATAGGATAATTTTAAAAGACATGGTCTAGAGCAAGAAAAAGAATAAATTGAATATGAATGAATGTCTGAATATGAGATATGTTAACCAACACCTTCAACTATTGGTCATAAGATAATTCTGAAGATTCTAACCAGGTTGTCTGTACCCACCTTAATCACTGAGTTCAGAATACATGGTTGGGGTACAAGTGATTACAATCAGTAGGAAAACGTTTAAGAAGTCGATGATATTTTCAGTTTATCAGTATAGGGTTGTGGAAATTGTTGAGTTTCATTGAAATCATGAATCGATCAACGATGGACTATCAATAAAGACCTGAAAGTTTAGTTTGAGACACTTATCAGTGAAGTTTCCATAAACACTAACTCGCAGCACAGTAGTCGAATGAATATCAATAAAAATTCACTTCTAAAGGTTTATAACAGTTCAATTTGTTTATGAATAAAATGAAACACAAAACACTAAAGATATCTACAAAGTAATGCAATTAAAGAGGAAAAAAATCGAAGAACTATGAAGAACAAGTAGAATTTGTAACTTTGCAAGAAGAACAGCTATGAGATACAAAACGGGTAACCTGAAAATTTTAAAGTTCAGATACAACTCTACTAACAGTAGCGTTCAACAACGATCTAACGATTCAACAAAAATGTACACAGAAAAACAGAATTGCTTACTCAACAAAGCACATTTTATCTAAAATAATTTGACCAGATCTACAAAATATCAGCAAGTCATATAATTTTATAACATCCTGTTATATATTTAAGATATACTCACAGTTGAGCATTGATTCATAAAGCACTCATATTCATATATGTAGCTATTTTTCATCGCGCTACATCTGAGAATTATTGAGGTTGAAGTTGTTCTATTCGAAGGCTACTCAGTGGTTCTTATCGTTGAAGACTCGTCAAAAAATGAAAAGAATTAATCCAAACCATGGTGAGGTCATGGGTGCACACTGCTGAACAATCCCATAACAGAGAATAAAGTAGCATTCGTTCACGTATAACAATGGCAGATACATTAACTAATAACTATAGATACAGCGTAATCAGTTAGTTAGGAGATAAGAAGAAACTTACATCACTTAACATAAATATGTCTCAGTCAGTTATATTGTTAAGGATAAGTGTACTATTAATTGGAAATTCAACATAGTTCAATTTTTAATTTTTATTGGTAACTTTGAATCCTTATTTTAGAAAACTTTCCCACCGACATAATATATTCATATGGTGTTTTCTTTATGGTTTGAGCAACTTTTATCATATAATCTCCTATTTATTTGCTAAATACTTTCGCAGGATATAACCAACATAAATAGAGAAACATGACACTGATGTAGAATTCAGATGCTGTGATGTTGTAAATGATAAACGAATAGATTTAGAGAGCAGAAAGAGAGAGAGAAAACCATGAGAGAAAAACTAGAGCGAAAAATAAAAAGAATGAAAATCAGTAGTATTTCACAGAGAATAATGGATAAATAGTTATGATCATAACAATAAAGATGGGTTGTAACTAACAAAGGAATTATTTTATTTTATTTGAACACATAGATATTGGTATAGGGAGGCACCAAATACATATGCGTCACACAGATCTCATTTGATGTGTGAGGGCTGTGATGCTGCCCACTGAAGCAGGTGGTTTCCTTGGGGGGCCACACCCCGAGCCGTTGACCTAAAAGTCTAACCCACAAAGCAGTGGAGCATCATGAGGAGATGCAGTCCCATGGTAGCCGGTGACCAACGATTGGTTCATACGCCATTTGTTCCCGCAAGATACTGGAGCCCATGTGGACCGTTGGTTCGCGATCCGGTCAAAGCGCCGGGCACTCGCTTTTTGTCCTCTCATTTTCGTAAACAACACCCCCGCCACGAGAAGGCAGTGAGTAGGACTTCCCTGGCAGAGACTGTATAGGCGTGGTAGTGTGAGAGCATTTCGAGAGGAAGGGCGGGCCCAGCCCACTCTAGGCCATACCAGGGCATTTAGGGCCAACAATATAAAACGTGTATCCTAACAAAGGAATATAGGATGCACGTTTTATACTGTTCAGGACTCATCAGCTGGATGTGCCAGAGTTGAGAAACTGGAATTCCCAGATATTTATGTAACTTAGTACACGATAAGTTGATGGAGGAAAGTACTTGTTCTAGTACTGAAGTAAACATTAACATTCGGAAAGAGGGACAACCAGCGAAACGAGTCCTAGATGAGACGAAACTTTTTTCTGAATAATAATCCTATTTCATAAAACGTACGATAAAATGGTTAAATAGAAGCGATTCGTACAGGGTATACAAGCTTAATCGAGATTCAATCGCGAATCTGAACAACAGCACAACTTAAACTTTTACATATCTACGTCATAGCACGAATAATAATGATAGCTAACTTGGCTCCCATAAGTAAAGTAGGACTTAAAACCGACTACATGAATCTGTACTAGGTGAGTTGTATGAAGAAAGATCACATAAGTAAATTCAATACAATTTCGTTCATTTTTACAGACATCCAACTTTGAAGAAAAACATATGAAATGTAGATGAGTAAGGGATACTTTTGATTGAGATCATGAACTGACTGATGTGAGACCACCATTGAAAACCCGGAAGCACTGGACGGCCGTTTTGTCCCATTGTGGGACTCCTCAGCAGTGCGCATCCACGATCCCACCCGCGGGATTCGAACCCAGGGCCTTCAGTCTCGCGTGCGAACGCAGGTGATTTCACTAGTCAAAATCACTGGTAAAGTGAAACGGAATTAAGTCGACACAGTAATCAAGTTTGTAAACTTCCTATGTTGATCACTATTGAAAAACAAGAAGCACTAAACAGTTATTTTGTTCTAATATAAGTTTTCCTAATACTGTGAATATACGACCATACAATCGGGAGTCAAACCCAGGAACTTCAGTCCTGTGCGAGAACGTTTAACATGATAATTGAATTGATACAGTAGATCAAGAAAAAGTCGTCAAACGACAAGTTGAATAATTAAACACCGTCATCTTTGGTTGACTGACGAACTAACTGACTAGAGAACCGTAAAAATATACAAATAAATAAATAATGATTTCCATAAGGAATGTATTAAATTTAGGAAAAAAACGCTTTTGACACACACACACACCAAACTTCACCAACTTACTTTCCCTTTATGAATAGGTAGTGAATAGATTTTCTCTTGTGGAATATTGGATAAATATAATGATGATGATAATGATTGGTTTGATTGATTATCGACTTTGTCCAATTCAATCCAGTAAATTGTGAGCATTATTGATTCACAACGGTTAATTTCATTCGACATTAATTTCTTATTCAAATGATTATTACATAATGAAGATGATATGACATGGTTGAATGATTCCACTATTCTACTCGACGAAGATGATGATGAGACAGGCAAATCCATAAGCGGGTTTTTCCTAATCAAATCAGGCGGTCTTGCACGCATCTATAAACAAATAAATATTAAAATGACTTCAAGAAAAAAACGGTTTAGAGCGCACTTTTAAAGAATATGTATACATAATGCTAGTCAAAATTAATATATTTGATAAATGTGATGTTTAAACTTGAATTATTAATACCATTACTGTTCATTACTATGGTGTGTGCTACTTGTACGGACAAATATAAGTAGTGTGGATCAGGAATCGAAAGTATAATTGTTACGGATAGAAGAGGAAAATGAACAGAAAAGAAAGGAAAACAGAAAGCAATCGAAATAGCGATAGGAATGAAAGAATGATGAAGTTCGTAAGGGGAAACTAAATGAAGATGAGTAAATAGTGTATTTTATGTACAGTTTTCATATTTTACAAATACGGTGTGATTTTGCATAATACAAAAATTGGTTTACTCTAACCAAGTCTTCGTTCATTGTACTATCGTTAAATCGACCGGCGATTATTGAGATCTTGAGGCTAACATCAATGTGTGTTGATATTAAAATAACAGATGAAGGGTTATATGCTATTCATTAAGGTTTCATACACAGATACATTGGGGAGTACGTAGACGAGATATATTACGATTAAGGTGATTTATCATGAACAAGTGAAAACAAATTTACCAAACAATATGTGCATAAATTAAGCCACAAAGAAAATTGCATGAGTTCCCTGTGGAATTGGTTATTTATAAATAACTTCTCGTGATCGATAAAAGAGCACACAGATGATTGCAACGAAATCCCGCAGGTTTCTTTTGAAAAGCCCTACAAATTTTAGCCACTGAGTCAGGATCCGATTTTTTTATACTCATCATACTATAGACTGTACTCACCACAGAATGATTTCGGTTGGAGAACTAGTGAAAATCAAGAAGCACTAGACCCCCGTTACGTCTTTCCAAATTTATTTCACTGGATTATACTCCTTGAATAAAATCTTCAAACGCTAAGCTTTCCGATTACTGCTTATACTCTTACTACCTCTACCACTGCAGGATTTGAATCGATAACTGCATCTCTGTGCTAATGTGGTTTGGCAACTCGAACTGATGTACGTACGTATGAAGTTCCACGTTGTTACTGACTGACTGACTATGAGCATTACGAGAAAAAAAGCGACAAGGCTGGGAAATCTGACCACTAACAAAGTCAAAAGATAAGAGCTGGATATTTAACAAGATTTAAAAAACATTTAAATGTTTTATTTTAACATGACATATTGTCGGTAAGCACACATTTGTCAAAATATCCCATTAATCATGCGCGCACCCTTAACATGCAGATCACTGAGCTGGCACAATGGTGTGGAATTCTGAATTTAACCGATCCATGATATTACGTGTTTATCATCTATTATCTTTAGCAAGTAACTTCGTTGCACTCGACATGATTGGACTTCAATGGTCAGAGTTTTCCATGAGAACATCGGGAATTTCCTTCTGAAGGTGCCCACAAATGAGCAAACGATAATTATCAGTATGGAGTTGTGAAGAGACCAAGAACCGGTATAACAAAATTTAAGTTTACATTACCCAATACGAACATAAGACTTTTCGCGCATAGAAAAACAACTGAATTAATCAAAAGAGAATGGATAACTATTTGAAATGAGTCCAAATAAATATCATTGGTAGTAAACCCATTGAGGGATAAAATAGGTCGATTTGGATAAGGCAATATTTAATCAATATTTTTAAATGAACGATAACAATCTGATATGTTGATGTGAAAACAGTCAACTTGTTTGTTAGATAAAAATTTATTCAACTAAGCTACTAATCGCTGACAAGAACATAGTAGAGACTCATTTAAACGCGAACAGATGGACGCGCTTTACAAAACTTCGCAGTGCTAATACGATGCACAAACACCAATCAGGTTTGTCGTGGAAACTCGTGAAAGATGAAGAAATCGACCGGAGAACTAATGAAAGCAGGAGGGGGCATTAAAGATAAAAATTCCATCTTCACCTTTTACTCACTTGAATAATTGTATATTCTTCACCCTCAATGTAACGGATTAAATTCTGAAATGAAATAGGCTATTTTCAGCCTAGGGTAGTGAAGACTGTTGAATTTCATTCAAACTATGAACCGATCAATGTTATACCACACCAATGAAAACCTGGAAGCACTGGACCGCCGTTTTGTTCTAGTATGGAACTACTTACAAGTGTGTATCTACAATCCCATGCGCAGGATTAGAATCAAGGACCTTCAGTCTCACGCGAATGCCTTACTTCTAGATCACTGAGCCGGCATCCAACTGTGTTAATATCTAACTTCAACCAATACACAATACTGTGCGACCATCTTCCGTTGTCTTTGGTGGCTAGCTGTCTTACACTCGACGAAGGTGTACTCCACTGGTCACGGCTGAGGAGTCCTATACTAGGACGGGACGGTTGTCAAGTTCTTCTAGGTTTCCAATGGTGATATAATACCGACCAGTCAACGATTTCACTAAAATGGGTTACCTGGTGATATTGATATTACCAAAGTAATAGATAAGAGATCAAAACACTACAGAATTTATATAACCTTGGTCAATGTAGCAACAAAACACAAAAATTTGTGATATACAGCAGTCAATCAAAAACAAATAATTCGATAATAATTGACTATCAGCTTAGAAGTTGTGGAGATTGTTGAGTTTTTTTATTGAGATCATGAACCGATTAATGTTAGACTACCAATGCTTAACCTACTGGACCACTGAGTCGGCATGGTGTTAATTTCTAACCTCAACCAATCAACGAACATCAATCTGTTCATGATCTAATTAAAAAAAAACTTGACAATTTCCACAACCCCTAAAATGATGATTACGATGTGCTCACTAGTGACAAGCTTCGTGAGAAAATTCTCGGAGTTCTGGTGAGAAGCCGTGACTAGTGTAGCTAACCTGTTTCGGGTAGAAACAGGTATCTACCTCAGTATAATGGAAGATGGTCGCGCAAATTCGTGAATTGGTTAAGGCTAGACATTAACACCATTGGATGCCGGCTCAGTGGTCTAATGGGTAAGCGGTCGCGTGCGCGAGACTGATAGGTCTTGGGTTCGAATGTCTCGGGAGGAGGGATCGTGGATGCGCACTGCTGAGGAGTCCCACACTGAGACGAAACGGCCGTCCACTGCTTCCAGGTTTTCAATGGTGGTCTAACATCCATCGGTTCATGATCTCAATCAAAAAACAATTGACTATTTGAACTGTTGTGTACCAGTTTACTAAGCCGAATCGTATCATATTCAATGTAGAAATCCTTGTTCATTAAATTAGGAAAAAGTATATCTTTATAAGATTATATATATATCATATGAGATAACAATCCATTGTTCAAGCTTAAATGGACAGTAATAGTTCTAATTTGCACATACATTGGAATACTATTTGTCTGGTCAGTAATGATAATGGGAAAAATTTATACAAAATCTGTCATTACAAGTATGGATTATGGAAATGAATGACACTTTATTTTTTATTTCATCTAATTTACGAGTATGCTTTTCTATAAAATCAGTGCGAAAAATAAATTTCATACATAATGGGCAATTTACCAGCCTTTTTGAATGTTATTTTACATTCCAGTTATGATCTGAAAGATCGATACAGTAATATCACTGGCTTACACTTAGCACATGTTCATTTGTGTAATGTAGTATAAGTCTTAGTTAAACAAACAAAGTATGAATTTAGGATATTAAGAAGGGAACGTTCAACTTTAAGGCCTAGAAACAAGCGATTCCGTAGTTTAAAGTAAATACGATCGGCACAAGATCTGAAGGTCCTGAGTTCGAGTTCAGATGAAGCTTTGGATACGTGCTATTGAGGAGTTCCATACTAGTAGAAAACAGTTGTTCAGTTTTCCTAGGTATTCAAATGACATTCTTTTATGTGAACCACTTAAAAAGATTTTTAATGAGATTTTCTAGCAAAAGATTAATCAGCTGTAAACTCAAGGAGGTAAATTTGTATTAAATAGACTCGATGTGCGTCCACAGTCCTATCGAAGATCGAACCCAGGATATCCAGATCATCCAGTAACTATCCAGTAACTATTGAGGCCGGACCGAATGGTTTACATGTATGACATCAGTTAATGTGAGATGTTATATGACTATCATCCAATGTCGTCGATTAAAGTTTTTCAATAGAAATCTGGAAATTACATCTTGAAATTAGTTAGCTCATGGTTATTGTTATTATTGCTGAGAAGCTCCATATTAGGATGAAATACATGCCCATGCCTTTTAGTTCTCAATGCTTAACTAAAATCAATACGTAATGTAAATTGCAGGATTAAGCAATTTCCACAAACCCCTATTAGTAAGAATATTTCATTCTATACACACTGAGGTGAAATTCTATATCTTCTGTTTACTTGAAATAATTAAGTATTACAATGGTTAACATCAAGAGTCCGTTGAAGCTAGACCACCATGGAAAACCTGGAAGCACTGGACGGCATATTCGTCCTATCGTGGGACTCCTCAGGAGTGCGCATCCACGACGTCGCCCCATCTGAGATTCAAACTTAGGACCTACTGGTTTCGCGCGCGGGCACTTGGTCACTAGACTACTGAGCCGGCATCCAATGCATCAACACCTGAACAAAAGATAGGGAGTGAAGTAGTCAAACGCGTTGACAACTTCACTTATCTTGGAAGTCTGACCAGCCCTACTGGGTTGGTGTCTGACGAAATCTCAGCACGTATTCGAAAATCTCGTTTGACTTTTGCCAACTTACGTCACCTATGGTGAAGGCGAGATATCTGTCTATCAATAAAAGGACGAGTATACTGCGCGGCAGTAAGTTCTGTTCTAATTTACGGCAGCGAAACATGGCCATTGAGAGTAGAAGACACTCGTAAGCTATTAGTATTTGACCACAGATACCTTAGAAATATTGCTGGCGTCTGCTGGGATCACCGGGTAAGTAATAGTGAGGTTAGACGCAGGGTATTAGGGAATGATGGTAAATCAGTTGATGAGGTTGTGAATCTTCATCGACTGAGATGGTTGGGCCACGTGTTACGTATGCCCGAACACCGATTACCACGACGTGCAATGCTAACCGGTGTTCGGGATGGTTGGAGGAAAGTTAGGGGCGACCAAACCAAAACGTGGCATCAGTGCTTGAAGTCACTAACTTCTAGTCTGAGCCATGCTGGTAGATGCAGACTACTTGGTTGGGGTCCGCGTGACTATCGTAACCAATGGTTGGAGACTCTTGGTGACATAGCTCAGAATCGATCATAATTGCGTCGGTGTTTACACTCTCTGTCTTCCCTTAAACTAAGAGATTAAAATCGCTTTATATCTTTCTTTCTACGAACTAATTCTTTCTTCCTGTACTATATCCTTATTGCAATCTTTCTTCTGTATATTACCACCTCTGAATTAACTACTTTTATGAATCCAGTGTCCATCTTGTTGTGTTAATGAGGTATGGCAACTTGGACCGATGCATATATGTGCCTGGCCCTACGTTGTAGCTGACTGACTTGATGTGTTAGGCATGACCGCCTTCCTTCTTCTTGAGTCAATTATCGCTCCTACCTCTTTTAGGAAATCTACTCCTAATATTGGCTTCCTTAGGCTTGTGGTTACAACGAACGGGAAATTTATTTTACGCTTCCCAACTTTTAAGATACTGTTAGATACTCCCAAAACCTTTCAAATATGGTGTGAACAGCCAGCGTACATGGCTCAAGTCTCATATATTGCTCTTTGCCCATTAATGGCACTGCTCCCCTGAATCGATTAGACACATTGATTCTCCTTTATTTGTGCTTACTTTCGCATAAACTGCCCCTCTATCTACTGATGCAACGATCCTTAGTTTCATTGCATAGAAACAACACAAACCATATCATCCGAAATATCTGCGTTTCCGTCTTGTTGAAGAGTGCTCCTTCATACCCATCAGCTCCGCAATAGACTGAAACTCTGTCAGAAGGTTCAACACATCTTCCTCAAACAACCACGACCATGAAATTTTCATCCTGAGTAGAGATAGCGATACCGATTGTGGTGAACAAAGACGTGACGAGGATAACCGACTCATTCTTTGATGCAAAACCATACATTGGCTTAGTAAAATATGAAAACCATACAATAAATGCATCATTGTACATTTACTTTGAAAAGTCTCTCACAAACTTCATCGTACCTTCATTCCTGTTGTTAATTTAATTGCTTTCGGTTTTCTCCTTTTTTCTCGTTTTCCTATTCTGGTGTGAACAGAGAAACAAGAGGCCTTGACAAACTACGGAAGCTATTTTTGAGGACGTTATTTCATTAATTCAAAGCTTGTAAAACAGTAACATTTATTTTTGTCCTTAGTCTATTCTACGGATCAGAAGTTTTCGTTTGATATATGGTTCACTGCCATAGTTTTTTCTGTTACAAAGCTATTGTAATTTTGGACATAATTGTATTTTCTTAATTGTTGTGCGTTATGGTCTGGTTATTCATCTATTTATTTATGTATCTTTTTACACTGATCTGAAATCGGAAACCAGGACGAAATTGGGAATAAATCGAGTACAGTTCCAGTTGATTTGTCTTCTCTCACTCTCGTTTTCGTCTCTCTACCCCACTTCGAACTCACGCATACCAGCCTCAAAATTAAGCCAGTCAGCCTATCGCGTCAAGGTCTTAATCTAGCTAGATTAGACAGATATCCTCTGCACAAAAGTGGGTAGACAGATCAAGGACGCAACATCTATCAGTAAGAATTCCATTTCCTACTTACATTTGTCCGTATAAGTGGCACACACCACAATAAGAATATACGTCTTACAAAGATAAACTTGAGCGACTTATCAGTTTATCAGACAACAGTATTTAGTTAAGAAATAATTTGAAATGAAAACTCATAAAATTAAAACGGATGAACAGTTTCAAAATGACAAATAAACGAAAAAAATGTAGAGATCAAGGATTGGGAATAGGAATAAAGTCAGGAGTTAAATTTAAGGCTAATAGTGTTATGGTTCAAATTGTTAGGATTAAAAGTTACGACTATAATATGTGGTTAAAATTTTGTGGCCGATTGATCTGATCCCAGTATGGATGAACGTACGAATATTATGAATTGCTTTCAATACTTTAGATATATCAGCCATTCCATGTACAATCTATCAAGTGGCTGAAAATTATGCTTATGAAAGTTACTTAATTTACAAGCCTTAGAAATATATTCAAAAATCTGTAGAAACACTTCTCTGTCTTTCCTATAACAGCCGTACCTGAACTCAGAAACCAAATTGGAAATGAATTCAAACAATATCAAAATTAACTTATTATATAATAAGATCAAATTATCACACAAAATACTTTCCAATAATGATCAACACATACAAAAAAAGAGATTTATTGAAATAATTGTTTAATTGGCTAACTTGAGATGAAAACCTTAGACATTCACTATGTTCTCACGAAAACCTCGAGACATGTAAACAGCCTGTAAATTGTATGATATACCGATCTCAGTCAACTGCTGTAAACTAACAACCACCGGACAACTATTTCGCCCTAGAGTTGGGACCCCTTTTGTAGTTTTTAAGGCCCAGTAATCTGACGCTGGTTTGGTCGTACGAAGATGCTAAAATGATAAATCTCCCACCTAACTCCGCATATTACCTAGGCCAACCCCATTTGTGTGACGGCGTTAATAAGAAGCCAAATACGGGGTGTAATGGAGGAATTTATTTCGAGAATCCGTTTATTCAGATAGACATTCGGAATACGAAGAGAAGACGAGTGAGCCAACACGTTTTGGTAAAGCATGACTCAATATTTATTATCAAACAAAAAAAGTTCCAAGCACGTAATGCATAGGGTAAGTACTTGATTAGTGTCCAAGACTACTAAGCAACAGAAGTAGTTTGGTCGTAGTAAGAGAAATTATAAAATTGCATATGTGACTCAACATCATAATATCCAAGTTTGTGGTTTATACAATCGACCTTTAGCTACAGGTTTTATGTAAATTTAGTAATAGATTGATTGGAACGGAGCACAAACCTGCAATCAACTTTATTCACTAAACAGAACGAACAAAATTTAACAGTAGGTGTCATTACCAAGGTTTGATTTGATAGTTTCGAATAAATTGAGCATTGGGTTGATCATTTTTATTTATAAAAATTTAACAGTGTCACTTGCAAGCATTTTTCGTATACTGTCATAAGTTTTATTTACTTTTGGAAAGGTGATGGTTACATGTTGTTTATATATTGTGTAATCGATTGTCGAATCGACGAATAACAAATCAAATGTTTGAATTATAGGCCAACAGTTCTCAAAAACTTTGAAAATGGGATAGCATGAAAAACCATAGATTTTGTGGTTCCCTAAACTATAACCGTCATACATATATAATTCATTAACAGATATTATTTGCGAAGTTTGACTTAGTTTACAAGATTTTGATGATTTTCAGATATTTCCACAGTTTAAACCATGAACCGAACAATATTAGACCACCATGGCGAACCCGGAAGCGCTGGACGGCAGTTTTTTCCTAGCAATTGTACATTACAAACACCAAGAAAGAATGAGTGAAACTTCTAAAGAAATGTTCTCATTTTCGAGATCCAGTCGGACACATCGTGAAAATAATAATAGTTGTAGTGGTAGCAATGATTCTATAACTTAATGTTATTTACAGCACATTGTATTTTGCTCAAAAAGAAATTAACTGAAAACAAGAAGTGCATGTGTGTGTAAGTATAATAATTCACCACTGTGGAAACTAAAAAGATAACTTATTGTTGTTTTCACTCTATACTTATTATGATTTATTAAGAAAGCCTACTAAATGCCACAAATGGATGGTAATCGTGTTGTTAATGGTCACTTGTAGAAATAATTTACTGTGATTTGTGCTTTTGTCATAGACATACACCTATTGTAACGCTCGCTTTTAGCCATAAAGGCCTTTAAACTGAATGTTTATAGTGTCTAGATAGCGCAATGTTATATTAGGAACTGTGTTTAAATATTACTACCACCAATCATCACTAAATTCTAAGTTAAATTCAGATTGTACTCGAGATGTTAAGCGGACCATCAAAATTGAGAGGTATCGTTCCGGCTTTTATCATCATATCAATGCATACAAGTGATAACGGAAGTTATGGGAGGTATTTAATTCATGTGCTATTCTGATTTATATAAATCTTCCAACTGTCATTAAAAACTTGTTACTTTCTAATCAAGCATTTGTTTGCTCAGAGTACGCAGATGATATAATCCTGTTTAGTGATGCTGATAGAATTGTCTTTTGACAGCTTCCAGCAAGAATGATAACATATTTTGGATAAATTTCTTGCTCTCTAACTGTGAACAGTTGCTACAGGACTATTTAACTTATTTATTTGAACACAAATATTGGTACAAAGGGGCACCCAATACATATGCGCCACACAAGTTACTTTGTGTGTGGTCTGTTATACTACCCGGGTCCTCAGAGCTGGTCCGTATCAACGCCTGAACTAATATTAGGGGATGATTTGGTTGAGCGTCTTGATCTTGAAAATCTCACCAGACCTCATGGACTAATGTTTGATGGAATTTTTGGCAAGAATTCGTAAATCTCGGTTGACTTTAGCCAACCTATTTAACTTGTGACATAGGCGAGGTATTCATTTCATTTGGAGAACAAGGATACGGAGCAACAGTTTGCCCCGTTCTATCTTATGGGTGCGAAACGTGGCCTCTCGAAATAGAGGATAATCGTAAGTAACTAGTATTTGATCATAGATGCCTTAGAAACATTACTTGCGTATGTTGGGACCAAAAAGTTAGTAATTTTGAAGTTAGACGCATGACACTAGGTAACTATGGTAAACAAATTGATGGGGTACTGACTCTGGGACGACTGAGATGGATAGGACACATGATACATATTATCATTCACCCACTAACTCAACGGGTAATGATGAATGGTAAAGAAGGTAGATTGAAAGAAAGCTAGTGGTGCCCAAACCAAAACACGGCATCAGTCAATGAACACACCGAATGTTGGACTGAGCTATGTAGATGGTGAAGCAAAAGCAGCATTCCTTCAATTGAAGAACATATGGAACTCAAAACAACTGTCAACCAATATCAAAGTTAGAATCTTCAACACGAATGTCGAGACAGACCTATTGTACGGAGATGAAGCGTGGAGAACTACTACAACCATCATCAAGAAGGTACAAGGATTTATAAACAGTTGTCTACGCAAGATACTCAATGTCCGTTGGCCGGATACCATCAACAATAGCCTACTGTGGGAGAGGACAAACCGGGTTCCTGCTGGGGAAGAAATTAAGGAAAGACGTTGGGAGTGGATAGGACACACAATGTGGGAACCATTAAACTGCACCAGGAGGCAAGCCCTAACTTGGAATCCTGAAGGTAAGCGGAAAAGAGGAAAGCTAAAGAGCACATTATTTCGGGAAGTAGAAGCAGATATGAAAAGAATGAATATCAACTGGAAAGAGCTGGAAAGGATTGCCCAGAATGGAGTTGGATGGAGAGTGCTGGTGGGCGGCCTATACTCCTCCACAAAGGGTAATAGGAGTAAGTATGTACGTAGGTGAAGAATACTTAGTTAAAGTGTATCTGAGTATCATGATCAATGGTGTGTGCATTAGATGACATAGTGCAAACTAGTTCGAAATAGTGCAGGTACATACACTCGTTGTCTTCTCTTAGACTCTGTTCCTAAGTTACGCCAAATATATCTTTATAATCCACTGATCCATTGTTTCTCAAATCGTATCTTTGGTGCCTAGTATTTCCCATAGCCATTAATACCACCTCTACTTTTCTGGGATTCGCCCTGAGAATGGCATTGAGCTGTACTTATGAGATGTGGCTACTTGAACCTCTGTATGTGTTGGGGACGATATATCCCCAAAACTCATATTTGTAATTTTATCATATCGATTAACTTATCGATTAAATGTTTAAATAGCAGTCAATTGATGAACTCATTGAATAATGTTTAAAAATTTCCCATGACAATATCGATTATATATATTTGTATAGATACGTTTTAAATTGTGTTTGTGGTGCTCACTCGTTTTCTGGCTGTTGCAGAATATATTTTCCATACCAAGCTTGGACTTCTCCTTCTAGGTAGCGGGGCTGGAACGCATCAATAGCTAGATTACTGGTCTTTGGTCACTGAGTCTTGCTCTCGTTCGCAGATTAAGTGAACTCGTGAAGCTTCAAACCTAACACTATGTTGCTTATGAAACGAGTTACTCTTGTGTACGGGACAATAACAAATGTCACTGAAACACAGTATATTTAATGAATAAAAACAAGCGGAACGTGGTTCCTATCTACAACAGAAACTGTTTTATACACAGTTCAAGTCAGATATGGATTAGTATATCAAGAGTAAAAAATCATTAGCATCAATTTATTCAGTTTTACTCAAGATTTGATCAATTAATGGAATGTAATAAAATGTATATGTAACTAATTCATCAATTAGACAGATTGCTGCATCCGGCAGCCTGCTTGAGTATCTGGGTTACCTGTTCCTGCCATCTAAGTATTTCAACAAGTTATCTGTTTCTTTGTTTGTTTTAACACATCATTATGTCAATTAATTGAATAACCTATTCAGATGTGTTTGTGAAAAGTTTACGACCTTTCGCTTTACAGGTCACAGAAACATACAATCGGAGACATCGTGATGGCTGGCAATATGCATTGAAAAGAATGAATATTATTCAGATTTCGACTTCTGAAATGCTAATATCTAACTGGCGATCACTCAAAATTTATCGTCAATTCCGAACAAGAAATGAGGAACGGAAACTCGCTGAAATACCTTGTGCTGAGTTCTATATTTTATATTTCACCAAAAATATCGAATAAAGTTAATAATGAATAAATAAGACAGATACTCTCTATTTGTATGAGAGCTAGTAATACTATCCAGTTGCTCAGATCAAAGTAGACGTCATGGGTTTCGAAAATGTAACTCGCTAGTTAAAAGTTGAATACCTCAAACCACTGAGTATCCAAGCAACCACGTAAAAAAACTGATCTCGTTGGTGAAATACAAAATAAACACTTTTAAATATCTTACTTCAAAAGTGATCAATGTATCACCAATGGATTTTGTCTCAATTACTGTTGATGACGATGAATTGGTTGTTGACGGTGAAGTCAATAAATATTCTAATGGACATATTTCATCTGAGAGTATTTCTTCGACACCAACTAATCCAGTCAATATATCATGTGAATTACGTTTACGCATAACTAAACAATATGCATCTAGATCGGCTTCATCTAAACCGTATTTCTTTAAGCTTTCACGTAAAATATATGCAACATTGTCTGTAATTGATATTAATAATGTTTTATATGGAATTTCAGGAAATAATTGACCACGGTAGATTTTTAACGTTCCACCTAGAAAAATATTAGATGTGAAAGGGAAGAAAAGAATGATATTAATAATCAGTCAAGCTCCAGTCTTCTGAAGGTGAGAAATATTCCATTTGGCAAGATGATCTTTGAGTCAGTTTGTATATATCGAAATTGAAGAACCATTTAAAGAAACCTAGTCTTTTCTGGCAGGAAAACTGTCATTTCATGGCAAATAAACTCACTCCGTAAATATGTTTTCCTGGGAAATTGCTTTGGACAAGTACACGTTATATGGCTACCGGTAACACACATGTTTGGAATTATATATATCCCGTTGTTTTTTTAGCGAGTTAGATGATATGTCCATTAGAATATTTATTGACTTCACTGTCAACAACCAATTCATCATCAAAATGCATCAAGATGCAAGCCCTAAATTGGAATCCTGAAGGTAAGCGGAAAAGAGAAAGGCCAAAGAGCACATTACTTCGGGAAATAGAAGCAGATATGAAAAGGATGAATATCAACTGGAAAGAGCTGGAAAGGATTGCCCAGAATGGAGTTGGATGGAGAGTGCTGGAGAGCGGCCTATGCTCCTTCACGAGGAGTTAGAGGCGTAAGTAAGTAAGCATGTATATCGTTTAATACATGTGTGTACTATCGCGATAAGAGGTTTGATGGTCACCACTTATTTCATATTTGCAACCTTCTTCTAGTAATCAACTCAGCATGTAGCTCTTTGAGGTCTACTGCCGGTCCCAAGCCCGGGTAAAGGAGCAGGATTAGGGGTGGGGTTAGCAACTCCATCCAATAGAAAACAACCTTTCTAAGACAAAGATAACCAGAATAAACTACCTAAACCACTTACACTCTGCCCTCCGAGTTGAAGGAAGAATTATGAAGCCTCATGATGAAATCCAAAATTACTCAGAAGTCACGAATGGATGTTCCTTCTACCAACCAGAGCAAAAACATTCATAGGTCCATGGATCGACCCGATAATGAGGGAGACCAAGACGACCAGTAAAATAGCAACGGCAATGAGGAGATACAAATTGGCAGTACTAGGAATCAGCGAGACTTGATGGACCCAAGCTGAAGAGAAAAGGATAGGTCTGGGAAAGATACTTCTGTACTCTGGTCACGAAGAACAAAATGCTCCACACACTCAGAAGTTGCTCTGGTGCTGTTCAAAGAAGCACAGAATGAACCTATAGGATGGGAGTCTCATGGATGCAGGCTCATCAAAGTAACCTTCAAAAAAGAGAACGAGGGAATCACAATGAATATTATCCAATGATATGCACCCACCAATAATAGCAACGACAATGATAAAAATCAGTTTTACGAGAGGCTGCAATCAATCATAGCAAAGTGCTTAAGAAAAAACTTAACAATCCTGATGGGAGATCTAAACACCAAAGTTGGAATAGACAACAACGGTTATGTAAGATTTCATGGGACGATATGGACTGGAAGAGAGAAACGAGAATGACGAGAGATTTACAGATCTATGTGCATTCAACAAATTGGTCGTAGGCGGCACAATATTCCCTCACAAACGCACACACAACGCTACATGAATCTCACCGGACCACACCACAGAAAACCAGATAGATCATATTTGCATCAGTAAAAAATTCAAAAGGTCAATGGAAGACGTGAGAACCAGGAAAGGAGCCGACACAGCTTCAGATCACCACCTGGTGGTTGCCAATTTAAAACTGAAGCTAGAGAAGCAGTGGACAACTGGACAAACAGCATTACACAGGTTCAATACAGCCTTCCTTCGACATATTGACAACCTCAACAAATTCAAGATAACTCTCAACAACAGGTTCCAAGCCTTACAGGATTTGCTGAAAGAAGAAACTACTACAGAGGACAACTGGGAATGGATCAAAGAAGCACTAACCTCAACGTATTAGGCGGTTCTGGGTCTCAAGAAGCATCATCATAAGGAATGTACCTCTATAGAAACGCTGGACAAGATCAAAGAAAGGAAGGACAAGAAGACAGTAATTAACAACAGCCGAACGCGAGCAGAGAAAGTCCAAGCACAAGCTGAGTACATTGAAGCAAACAAGCAAGTGAAGAAGAGAATTAGAGCCGACAAGCAGAAATACGTGGAAGAAGTAGCAACGACGGCGGAAAAAGCTGCAAGAGAAGGAAATATGAAACAGCTTTACGATACAACGAAGAAACTAGCAGGGAGATATAGTAAACCAGAGAAACCGGTCAAGGACAAAGAAGGCAGGCCAATCACTGAAATTCAAGAACAGCGGGACAGATGGGTAGAGTACTTCGAGACCAGCCCCACTGAACCCACCGGATATTGAAGCAGCACACACAGACCTTCCCATAGATGTCCCACCACCAACGATCGAAGAAATCAGGATGACCATCAGACAAACCGAGAGTAGGAAAGCAGAAGGACCCGACAAAATACCGGCTGAAGCACTGAAGCCGGACATGGAAGTAACTAGAAACATGCTTCACCTTCTATTCAGGAAAAGTTGGGAGGAGGAACAAGTGTCGACAGACTAGAAAGAAGGATACCTCATCGCGATACAAAAGAAAGGAGATCTGAACAAATGTGAAAACTACAGAGGAATCACACTATTGTCAGTACCGGTAAAGGTTTCCAACAAGGTGTTTTTGAACCGGATGAAGGACTTAGTAGACACGCAACTTCGCGATCAACAGGCTGGATTCCGTAAGGATCGGTCGTGCACAAACCGAATTGTGACACTGTGGATCATCGTCGAACAACCAATTGAATGGAACTTGTCACTACACATCAATATCCTTGATTATGAGTAAGCATTTCACAGTGTGGATGGGAGAACATTATGGAAACTTCTTCGACACTATGGAGTACCTGAGAAAATCGTCAACATCATTCGGAATCCATACGACGGACTTCAATGCAAAGTCGTGCATGGAGGACATCTGACAGACGCACCCCAAGTGAGGATCGGAGTCAGACAAAGCTGTTCACTCTCGCCCTTTATTCTTTCTTCTGGTAGTTGACTGGATTACGAAGACCTCCACACCACAGAGGAAGCACGGAATAAGATGGACAGGTTGGATGCAACTAGACGATTCCAACTTCACGGATGACGAAACCCTTTTATCCCATACACATCAACAAATGCGGGTCAAGAAAAGCAGTGTAGCAAAAGGGAAAAAGCAAGATCCTCAAATGCAATACAAAGAACACCAACCCAATCACACTTGATGGAGAAACTGTAGAAGAGGTGGACACTTTCACGTATCTGGGTAACATCATCGATGAACGTGGATGATCTGATGCAGATGTCAAGGCGAGGATTGGGAAAGCAAGGGCTGCATTCCTTCAGTTGAAGAACATATGGAACTCAAAACAACTGTCAACCAATATCAAAGTTAGAATCTTCAACACGAATGTCGAGACAGACCTATTGTACGGAGATGAAGCGTGGAGAACTACTACAACCATCATCAAGAAGGTACAAGGATTTATAAACAGTTGTCTACGCAAGATACTCAATGTCCGTTGGCCGGATACCATCAACAATAGCCTACTGTGGGAGAGGACAAACCGGGTTCCTGCTGGGGAAGAAATTAAGGAAAGACGTTGGGAGTGGATAGGACACACAATGTGGGAACCATTAAACTGCATCAGGAGGCAAGCCCTAACTTGGAATCCTGAAGGTAAGCGGAAAAGAGAAAGGCCAAAGAGCACATTACTTCGGGAAATGGAATCAGATATGAAAAGGATGAATATCAACTGGAAAGAGCTGGAAAGAATAGCCCAGGACAAGGTTGGATGTAGAATGCTGGTGAGCGGCCTACAGGCGTAAGTAGGTAGTAGAAAGAAAAAGCTCTATGATCTTGGGAATTAGAATGTAAAATAAGCCATGTAGTGAATGCGTTTTGATTATTGTAATTGATTCTTAGGCATATGAGGTAACTTCTTCAACTATTTAGTAGTGAAAATCGTGATTCCAACCAAATATTCTGAAGCGACCTTATGGCTCATGGACTAGTCTCATCCCTCTTCTAGTGTATCCATACTCCAGGAAGCACCACCTGTCAAGGTAATAAGTATACTGAGTCTCGAACCCAATACCTTTCGCTTTGA
This sequence comes from Schistosoma mattheei, assembly GCA_944470405.2. Taxonomy (NCBI): domain Eukaryota; kingdom Metazoa; phylum Platyhelminthes; class Trematoda; order Strigeidida; family Schistosomatidae; genus Schistosoma; species Schistosoma mattheei. The sequence goes on from OX103943.1 coordinate 11,392,992, forward strand.
ATGCTCGACACATTATCCACTGACGTGCTGAATCAAGATGACCAGTTCCTTACTAAAGCCTTCATATCTGCCGAAAAATTTGGTGACCGCGATTAGGCCTTAGTGTAAACATCAAGGTTGGGATGCAAGAACATCTAACTGGTTCATAGACCAAAATGCCTGTGAAGGACAGTGCTAAGAAATGACCACATCTTACGGATTTACCTTGGCCAGAGTTAGTGGACGGAGAAGTGATGTTGCTCAATGTTTGTGATGTGTTTCAAGCCCATTAGATTCTAAATTAAAGGTCAGGTGGAAAAAATTCCTTCATTTTATATGGACACTGCTAAGATGGATTCGTTTTGGATCAACAGGCTATAGCAAACATGATTAAAGGATGTTAACAATATATCTAGAATTGGCAAACCTATAGAACACTTATAGAATACATATAACTGTGGATTAGAATAATATATTTGTAATATCTCAATGGGCAGAAAAATTAACTCTTTAAGCTCTGACGTTTCGTGATTCAGTGTAAGCCACTTCCTCAAAGAACAACCAAAATCAACCCAAGTTTAATTAGTACAGAGCAAGAATATTAGGTGCGATCAATCAACAACCGGTCTGACCAAGTCAATGCCATGTCATCCCGGTCAACGTGATCTATATGATGCATGTTCGTGTGAGAGTGTGTGTATGGTAAGGATAAAAAAGAACGTAACTTTGTAATGAGAAAGGAAAGAGCTTAATTTTTGTATATGATAATAGTGTGAAATATGAATTTAATCAGACACAGCAGTTCGGAGAGACGGTCTAAGTTAGATGGATAGTGAGACCATCTTTTCTATTGAGAGCATTAGGATTGAGCAATAAATGGAAAACATCAACTACTCGTTTTTCTTTGTAGTTAAAAATGCTTTTCGATTAATTTGATTTTTTAATAGTGCCTTAAGAGATATTGAAATCGCATGCCAAATAAATATGCATATTTCCCAGTTCTATATCATTATTAGGTAGTGTAGTTACACAGAAAACATGTTCATTCAAACGAGAAAAAATTTCAACAGACGAAATAAAAATAGACATGGCAAAACAGGCTGTCAATAAATGAAAAAAATCAATGCATAAAGCAGATATTAGAACACTGAGCCGGCATCCAACGGTGTTAATGTCCAACTTCAACCAATCCACCAAGTTGCGCCACCGCACACCATTGTCTTCAGTGAGTTGATATCTCACAACAGACCTGGTTGAACTCCACTGGTAACGGCTTCTCACTAGAACTGCAGGAAATGCCTCTTGATGTCAGTCACCAGTGAGCAGATGATTATTATCAGAAGGTGTTTTGTGGAGATTTTTACAAATTTCAATAGTTGAAATCATGAGTCAATTGAAGCTAGACCACCATGGAAAACCTGGAAGCAGTGGACGGCCGTTTCGTCCTAGTATGGGACTGCTCAGCAGTGCGCATCCACGATCCCGTCTCCCGAGACATTCGAACCCAGGACCTATCAGTCTCGCGCACGCCACCGCTTAACCATTAGACCACTGAGCCGGCATCCAACGGTGTTAATGTCCAACTTCAACCAATCCACCAAGTTGCGCCACCGCACACCATTGTCTTCAGTGAGTTGATATCTCACAACAGACCTGGTTGAACTCCACTGGTAACGGCTTCTCACTAGAACTGCAGGAAATGCCTCTTGATGTCAGTCACCAGTGAGCAGATGATTATTATCAGAAGGTGTTTTGTGGAGATTTTTACAAATTTCAATAGTTGAAATCATGAGTCAATTGAAGCTAGACCACCATGGAAAACCTGGAAGCAGTGGACGGCCGTTTCGTCCTAGTATGGGACTGCTCAGCAGTGCGCATCCACGATCCCGTCTCCCGAGACATTCGAACCCAGGACCTATCAGTCTCGCGCACGCCACCGCTTAACCATTAGACCACTGAGCCGGCATCCAACGGTGTTAATGTCCAACTTCAACCAATCCACCAAGTTGCGCCACCGCACACCATTGTCTTCAGTGAGTTGATATCTCACAACAGACCTGGTTGAACTCCACTGGTAACGGCTTCTCACTAGAACTGCAGGAAATGCCTCTTGATGTCAGTCACCAGTGAGCAGATGATTATTATCAGAAGGTGTTTTGTGGAGATTTTTACAAATTTCAATAGTTGAAATCATGAGTCAATTGAAGCTAGACCACCATGGAAAACCTGGAAGCAGTGGACGGCCGTTTCGTCCTAGTATGGGACTGCTCAGCAGTGCGCATCCACGATCCCGTCTCCCGAGACATTCGAACCCAGGACCTATCAGTCTCGCGCACGCCACCGCTTAACCATTAGACCACTGAGCCGGCATCCAACGGTGTTAATGTCCAACTTCAACCAATCCACCAAGTTGCGCCACCGCACACCATTGTCTTCAGTGAGTTGATATCTCACAACAGACCTGGTTGAACTCCACTGGTAACGGCTTCTCACTAGAACTGCAGGAAATGCCTCTTGATGTCAGTCACCAGTGAGCAGATGATTATTATCAGAAGGTGTTTTGTGGAGATTTTTACAAATTTCAATAGTTGAAATCATGAGTCAATTGAAGCTAGACCACCATGGAAAACCTGGAAGCAGTGGACGGCCGTTTCGTCCTAGTATGGGACTGCTCAGCAGTGCGCATCCACGATCCCGTCTCCCGAGACATTCGAACCCAGGACCTATCAGTCTCGCGCACGCCACCGCTTAACCATTAGACCACTGAGCCGGCATCCAACGGTGTTAATGTCCAACTTCAACCAATCCACCAAGTTGCGCCACCGCACACCATTGTCTTCAGTGAGTTGATATCTCACAACAGACCTGGTTGAACTCCACTGGTAACGGCTTCTCACTAGAACTGCAGGAAATGCCTCTTGATGTCAGTCACCAGTGAGCAGATGATTATTATCAGAAGGTGTTTTGTGGAGATTTTTACAAATTTCAATAGTTGAAATCATGAGTCAATTGAAGCTAGACCACCATGGAAAACCTGGAAGCAGTGGACGGCCGTTTCGTCCTAGTATGGGACTGCTCAGCAGTGCGCATCCACGATCCCGTCTCCCGAGACATTCGAACCCAGGACCTATCAGTCTCGCGCACGCCACCGCTTAACCATTAGACCACTGAGCCGGCATCCAACGGTGTTAATGTCCAACTTCAACCAATCCACCAAGTTGCGCCACCGCACACCATTGTCTTCAGTGAGTTGATATCTCACAACAGACCTGGTTGAACTCCACTGGTAACGGCTTCTCACTAGAACTGCAGGAAATGCCTCTTGATGTCAGTCACCAGTGAGCAGATGATTATTATCAGAAGGTGTTTTGTGGAGATTTTTACAAATTTCAATAGTTGAAATCATGAGTCAATTGAAGCTAGACCACCATGGAAAACCTGGAAGCAGTGGACGGCCGTTTCGTCCTAGTATGGGACTGCTCAGCAGTGCGCATCCACGATCCCGTCTCCCGAGACATTCGAACCCAGGACCTATCAGTCTCGCGCACGCCACCGCTTAACCATTAGACCACTGAGCCGGCATCCAACGGTGTTAATGTCCAACTTCAACCAATCCACCAAGTTGCGCCACCGCACACCATTGTCTTCAGTGAGTTGATATCTCACAACAGACCTGGTTGAACTCCACTGGTAACGGCTTCTCACTAGAACTGCAGGAAATGCCTCTTGATGTCAGTCACCAGTGAGCAGATGATTATTATCAGAAGGTGTTTTGTGGAGATTTTTACAAATTTCAATAGTTGAAATCATGAGTCAATTGAAGCTAGACCACCATGGAAAACCTGGAAGCAGTGGACGGCCGTTTCGTCCTAGTATGGGACTGCTCAGCAGTGCGCATCCACGATCCCGTCTCCCGAGACATTCGAACCCAGGACCTATCAGTCTCGCGCACGCCACCGCTTAACCATTAGACCACTGAGCCGGCATCCAACGGTGTTAATGTCCAACTTCAACCAATCCACCAAGTTGCGCCACCGCACACCATTGTCTTCAGTGAGTTGATATCTCACAACAGACCTGGTTGAACTCCACTGGTAACGGCTTCTCACTAGAACTGCAGGAAATGCCTCTTGATGTCAGTCACCAGTGAGCAGATGATTATTATCAGAAGGTGTTTTGTGGAGATTTTTACAAATTTCAATAGTTGAAATCATGAGTCAATTGAAGCTAGACCACCATGGAAAACCTGGAAGCAGTGGACGGCCGTTTCGTCCTAGTATGGGACTGCTCAGCAGTGCGCATCCACGATCCCGTCTCCCGAGACATTCGAACCCAGGACCTATCAGTCTCGCGCACGCCACCGCTTAACCATTAGACCACTGAGCCGGCATCCAACGGTGTTAATGTCCAACTTCAACCAATCCACCAAGTTGCGCCACCGCACACCATTGTCTTCAGTGAGTTGATATCTCACAACAGACCTGGTTGAACTCCACTGGTAACGGCTTCTCACTAGAACTGCAGGAAATGCCTCTTGATGTCAGTCACCAGTGAGCAGATGATTATTATCAGAAGGTGTTTTGTGGAGATTTTTACAAATTTCAATAGTTGAAATCATGAGTCAATTGAAGCTAGACCACCATGGAAAACCTGGAAGCAGTGGACGGCCGTTTCGTCCTAGTATGGGACTGCTCAGCAGTGCGCATCCACGATCCCGTCTCCCGAGACATTCGAACCCAGGACCTATCAGTCTCGCGCACGCCACCGCTTAACCATTAGACCACTGAGCCGGCATCCAACGGTGTTAATGTCCAACTTCAACCAATCCACCAAGTTGCGCCACCGCACACCATTGTCTTCAGTGAGTTGATATCTCACAACAGACCTGGTTGAACTCCACTGGTAACGGCTTCTCACTAGAACTGCAGGAAATGCCTCTTGATGTCAGTCACCAGTGAGCAGATGATTATTATCAGAAGGTGTTTTGTGGAGATTTTTACAAATTTCAATAGTTGAAATCATGAGTCAATTGAAGCTAGACCACCATGGAAAACCTGGAAGCAGTGGACGGCCGTTTCGTCCTAGTATGGGACTGCTCAGCAGTGCGCATCCACGATCCCGTCTCCCGAGACATTCGAACCCAGGACCTATCAGTCTCGCGCACGCCACCGCTTAACCATTAGACCACTGAGCCGGCATCCAACGGTGTTAATGTCCAACTTCAACCAATCCACCAAGTTGCGCCACCGCACACCATTGTCTTCAGTGAGTTGATATCTCACAACAGACCTGGTTGAACTCCACTGGTAACGGCTTCTCACTAGAACTGCAGGAAATGCCTCTTGATGTCAGTCACCAGTGAGCAGATGATTATTATCAGAAGGTGTTTTGTGGAGATTTTTACAAATTTCAATAGTTGAAATCATGAGTCAATTGAAGCTAGACCACCATGGAAAACCTGGAAGCAGTGGACGGCCGTTTCGTCCTAGTATGGGACTGCTCAGCAGTGCGCATCCACGATCCCGTCTCCCGAGACATTCGAACCCAGGACCTATCAGTCTCGCGCACGCCACCGCTTAACCATTAGACCACTGAGCCGGCATCCAACGGTGTTAATGTCCAACTTCAACCAATCCACCAAGTTGCGCCACCGCACACCATTGTCTTCAGTGAGTTGATATCTCACAACAGACCTGGTTGAACTCCACTGGTAACGGCTTCTCACTAGAACTGCAGGAAATGCCTCTTGATGTCAGTCACCAGTGAGCAGATGATTATTATCAGAAGGTGTTTTGTGGAGATTTTTACAAATTTCAATAGTTGAAATCATGAGTCAATTGAAGCTAGACCACCATGGAAAACCTGGAAGCAGTGGACGGCCGTTTCGTCCTAGTATGGGACTGCTCAGCAGTGCGCATCCACGATCCCGTCTCCCGAGACATTCGAACCCAGGACCTATCAGTCTCGCGCACGCCACCGCTTAACCATTAGACCACTGAGCCGGCATCCAACGGTGTTAATGTCCAACTTCAACCAATCCACCAAGTTGCGCCACCGCACACCATTGTCTTCAGTGAGTTGATATCTCACAACAGACCTGGTTGAACTCCACTGGTAACGGCTTCTCACTAGAACTGCAGGAAATGCCTCTTGATGTCAGTCACCAGTGAGCAGATGATTATTATCAGAAGGTGTTTTGTGGAGATTTTTACAAATTTCAATAGTTGAAATCATGAGTCAATTGAAGCTAGACCACCATGGAAAACCTGGAAGCAGTGGACGGCCGTTTCGTCCTAGTATGGGACTGCTCAGCAGTGCGCATCCACGATCCCGTCTCCCGAGACATTCGAACCCAGGACCTATCAGTCTCGCGCACGCCACCGCTTAACCATTAGACCACTGAGCCGGCATCCAACGGTGTTAATGTCCAACTTCAACCAATCCACCAAGTTGCGCCACCGCACACCATTGTCTTCAGTGAGTTGATATCTCACAACAGACCTGGTTGAACTCCACTGGTAACGGCTTCTCACTAGAACTGCAGGAAATGCCTCTTGATGTCAGTCACCAGTGAGCAGATGATTATTATCAGAAGGTGTTTTGTGGAGATTTTTACAAATTTCAATAGTTGAAATCATGAATCAATTGAAGCTAGACCACCATGGAAAACCTGGAAGCAGTGGACGGCCGTTTCGTCCTAGTATGGGACTGCTCAGCAGTGCGCATCCACGATCCCGTCTCCCGAGACATTCGAACCCAGGACCTATCAGTCTCGCGCACGCCACCGCTTAACCATTAGACCACTGAGCCGGCATCCAACGGTGTTAATGTCCAACTTCAACCAATCCACCAAGTTGCGCCACCGCACACCATTGTCTTCAGTGAGTTGATATCTCACAACAGACCTGGTTGAACTCCACTGGTAACGGCTTCTCACTAGAACTGCAGGAAATGCCTCTTGATGTCAGTCACCAGTGAGCAGATGATTATTATCAGAAGGTGTTTTGTGGAGATTTTTACAAATTTCAATAGTTGAAATCATGAGTCAATTGAAGCTAGACCACCATGGAAAACCTGGAAGCAGTGGACGGCCGTTTCGTCCTAGTATGGGACTGCTCAGCAGTGCGCATCCACGATCCCGTCTCCCGAGACATTCGAACCCAGGACCTATCAGTCTCGCGCACGCCACCGCTTAACCATTAGACCACTGAGCCGGCATCCAACGGTGTTAATGTCCAACTTCAACCAATCCACCAAGTTGCGCCACCGCACACCATTGTCTTCAGTGAGTTGATATCTCACAACAGACCTGGTTGAACTCCACTGGTAACGGCTTCTCACTAGAACTGCAGGAAATGCCTCTTGATGTCAGTCACCAGTGAGCAGATGATTATTATCAGAAGGTGTTTTGTGGAGATTTTTACAAATTTCAATAGTTGAAATCATGAGTCAATTGAAGCTAGACCACCATGGAAAACCTGGAAGCAGTGGACGGCCGTTTCGTCCTAGTATGGGACTGCTCAGCAGTGCGCATCCACGATCCCGTCTCCCGAGACATTCGAACCCAAGACCTATCAGTCTCGCGCACGCCACCGCTTAACCATTAGACCACTGAGCCGGCATCCAACGGTGTTAATGCCCAACTTCAACCAATCCACCAAGTTGCGCCACCTTTGAGCATCTGTGTCGTTCTCATTCAATATCTGGGCTCTGGAGACATTCTTACCCAATTCTTATCTTTTTCTCGCTTTTCCGTTTAACTTTTTTTGCTGTAATTTTTATTCTTTTTGTTTGATTGATTTCGGTTTTCTGAGTGATAAGTTTTTTTTTGCGATCGTGAATTTGTGGACATTCGTCTGCGTGTTTAACTAAGTTACCTGCAGTTTGTCAATGTGATTGCTGGGGATATTTATGTCCTGAATTCCTTAGACAATAAATCTCACTGTAACAATAATATGTAATTATCTACACATCATTGGCAAACTGACTAGGATTAGTTCCGTTGAGTGACTTGACTAACATCTATCGGACATTACGTGATACCTGGAACTGTACCGAAATAACACAAAACGAGCTCAAATAAATCACATGGTTTATACTAACTCGTGACAAAGATTTTGGATTCGCATTATCGTCAACTAACATATTTTAAAATCACTGACAGTTTGGAGTTTAATAGATACTTATTTGAACTACTTATTAGTTATATTAGTGTTCTTAAAAATATTCAACTTTATAAAATTTACTAGGCTCAGTTACAGTGGAAGATATGGGCATCCCCCCAAATGCCCTGGTATGGTCGAGAGTGGGGTGGGCTCACCCTCCCTCTCAAAATGCTCTCACACGGCCACGCGTATATAGCCTCTGCCAGGGAAGTCCTACTCACGGCCTTCTCGTGGTGGGGGTGTTGTTTACGAAAATGAGAGGACGAAAAGCGAATGTCCGGTGCTTTAACCGGATTTCAGGCCAATGGTGCACATGGGCTCCAGTATCCTGCGGGAACAAATGACGTGTGAATCAATCGTTGGTCATTGGCTACCATGGGACTGCATCTCCTTACGATGCTCCACTGCCTTGTGGGTTAGACCTTTAGGTCAAAGGCTCGGGTTTGGTCCCCTAAGATAACCACATGCTTCGGTCTGGGCACCCGGGCAGTATCACAGCCCACACACAATTGTGATGGACTGTCTATATTTATTGAAAGTACTCTTCTTGCTGTGATTAACAATCAAAAATGGTTCACATTATAAATATTATTATTATTATTTACTACGTCATTTATTCACTCTCTTTTATTCCCACTCTGTGTATCCTTATTTTTCGGGTTATACAGTAGCTCGCCTATGGTGGAAATTCGGCTCTGTCTAACGTTCTCGAGACACTGCCTGATTGAAAATTGTATGCTACCACCAAACACAAGTACTGAAGCAGTTTTTTCTGAAAACACGTGGACTATTTGAACTGGCTGTCTTCAACGTCCACACACTAATACAGGTCGGACAACAGATGGGGCTGGCTATGTATTTGGAAAGTCTTAATATCGACGTGTTGTCTATCCGAGACCCGTATTCAAGACTGTGGCGAAGTACTACAAATTCGATCTCCATCTGTCGCTTCGAAAAGCTTGTTTTACGTGCGCTTATCCGGGGACCCTGTGGCATCTTCGTCTGGTCTTGCTGGCGTTGGTGTCGCACTAAGCGCTAGAGCTGAGGCAGCACTAGTCGATTGGATCCCCATTAACAGTCGGTTATGTGCTGTTAGATTAGAAAGTTCCATCAAAGTGAGAAGAAATCGGCGTGAGAAACGATGTCTTTTCGTCATCTCCGCCTATGCCCCGACAGATTGCAGCCCGGATGCAATCAAGGATGAGTTTTACCACCAGTTATCTGTTCTTCTCCAGAAAGTGCGTTCGACAGATATTGTAGTACTAGCCGGAGACTTGAATGCTCAGGTCGGGCGTCTAGGCACAGAAGAGAGTCGTTTAGGTGGCCGATGGGGACTCGTTGGTCGCAGGTCAGATAACGGGGACCGTCTACTGCAACTTTGCACAGACCACAACCTGTTTCTGGCTAGCACTAACTTTCGGCACAGTCATCGCCGATGTGCCACCTGGCGTCCTCCCTCTGCATCTCAAGCCTGGACTCAGATTGATCACATCGCGATCAGCTACCGCTGGCGTGGTTGTGTACAAGACTGCCGCTCCTTTTGGAGTACCTATCTGGACTCTGACCATGCCTTGGTCTGCGCCAATCTTACCTTACTTTTCAGTGGACAACGAAGTGACCGCCATCAACGGATTGATGTTAGCAAGCTGGTTGCAACTTCTGTTGCAAGTAAGTATCGAACCGAGCTAGCCTCTAGGCTAGCTACCACTCCACCGAAAAGTATAGATGAGCATTGGTTGCAATTGCATGACGCCATGAAAATGGCGGGAACAGTCAGTTGTGGGTTTGCGAAACGTCCCGCTTATAAGCACTGGGTTTCTGCAGGTTCCTTACAACTCATTGAAGCCCGTCGGTCTACTCCGGGTGACCGTGAGTTTGACCATAAACGAAGGATGTTACGTAAGGAAATTGGGCAAAGCTTGCGTAAGGACCGAGAAGCCTGGTGGTCGGAGCGTGCTAATGAGCTGGAAGCAGCAGCTGCATCTGGTAACTACCGGAAGCTCTTCCAACTCATCCGAGCCACTGGCAGCAAGAAGTCTGGTGTGAGTGAAACAATCTGCGAGGATGATGGGATGCCAATCACTAACATCCATCGACGTCTTGGACGATGGGCAGAATTTTTCGAAGGGCAGTTCAACTGGCCTGCTGCTCCGGCAACATCGGTCAGACTGTCCTGCCCTCCATGGCCGGTGACGACTGATCCACCAAATGAGGCGGAAGTCCGCAAGGAACTCCAACTCTTGAAGCGTTACAAATCACCTGGCCCAGATGACTTACCTCCGGCTCTTTTTAAAGATGGTGGTGACTTTTTGACTAAGGAATTGACGACGTTGTTTACAAAGGTTTGGGAACTAGAGAGTGTACCAACGTCATGGAATGAGTCGATAGTTGTCCCTATCTTTAAAAAGGGTTCACGTCGTCTCTGTAACAACTATCGGGGGATAAGTCTACTTTCGATTGCTTTCGTCATAAATTGTTAAAAACCCAGAAAAGATTGACTTGCGAGGAGCAGGCTGGGTTTCGTTCTGGTCGAAGATATACTGATCATGTCTGCACCCTCCGCCAAATATTAGGACACCATCATACTTATTACAGGCCAACATTTGTAGTGTTTCGTGACACTAGGGCCACCTTCGATTCGTTGGACAGGGATGTTCCCTAGGATTGTTTATTGAAGAAGGGTGTGCCTGAGAAGTTTATTAACATCTAAAAGCTCTATGTACAAACACTCCAGGCAGATTGAAGGCGTACAACCACTTTTCTCTACTGTTCAACTCAATCAATAGGGTAAGAGAGGTTTGCTTAGTTTCACCATTCCTCTTCAACTTTGCCATCGATGACGTTCTGGAAACAGCTCTGATGGATGTAAGTAACGGCGGTGTAGGTCTGCTGCCTGGAGAAAGACTTCTGGACCTTGAGTACGCGGTTGGTATTGTCTTACTGTGCGATAATGCCCAAGGCATGCAATCCGCACTTAATCAGTTGGCAATCAGTGTCCGTAGGTATGGTATGTGCTTTTCACCTTCGAAGTGCAAAGTACTTTTACAAGACTGGCAGGATTATAATTCTGTACTCACTCTGGATGGTGAGCAGATAGAAGTAGTCGAGAGTTTCGTGTATCTAGGTAGCTGTATAAGTGCTGATGGTGGCGTGAATGATGAGATCAATTCATGTATGGTGAAAGTCAGAGTGGCTTATGCCAATCTGGGCCATCTTTGGCGCCTTCATGATGTTAGTCTGGCTGTAAAAGGTCGAATCTACAACGCGTCGGTGAGAGCAGTTTTGCTCTATGCTTGTGAAACCTGGTCTCTCCGAGTTGAGAATGTTAGACGACTCTGTGTTCGATCATCGTTGTCTCCGAAGGATTGCTGACATCCAGTGGCAACACCATGTCAGTAGTGCAGAGGTTCGGCATCGTGTGTTCGGGCACAGAGACGATAATGCAATTGGTGTCACCATCTTGAAACACCGACTTCGGTGGCTTGGACATGTTCTACGAATGTCGTCCCAGAGAATTCCACGTCGTGCATTATTTGCCGACTCTGGAACTGGTTGGAAGAAGCGCAGAGGTGGTCAGTGCATGACATGGTGTCGTGGCATGAAAGAAAGCTGCAAAGGGCTGGCTTGTGTTGGTCCTTCACGACTTCCTGGCTGGGGTCCTAGAGATGGTGCGATACAGTGGCTAGAGACGTTATCAGATATGGCTCGGACTAGAAGCCAGTGGCGATCCTGCTGTAACCTTCTTTTACTTTCTTCATAAAAAGTGGTTGTGTCTTCCTTAACCGAAAGATTTCTTCTGACTGTACCTTTTCGTTTCCCCGATTATTATTATTACTACACTACCTCAACTAATCTGTACGTTATTGTTTTTTTTACGCTCCTTACTTTTTTTCCTTCTTTTCTTCAAATTCTCATTGTTTTGTGTGGCGCATATGCATTTGGTGCCCTCTTGTACCAATATTTATGTGTTCAAAATAAAAAAATAAAAAACAGGAACTTTCACGATTAGTTATAAATAAAGAATCAAGTAGAATAAGTGGGCAATGAATTTTTTTACCGCATAACAATTACAATAACCTTTACACTTTAGTATTTTGACAGAAATGTATAAGTAAAAAATTAAGGAAAAAAGCGTTGCGGTTGTTATTATTATTCAGCAGCACAAATATGTGAAATTTTTATTAAGAAGTTAAGCACGTGATTTAACATTAACATTCAATCATATGAACGATTAATCAAGGTTATACCTTAGTATTGTTGTTACTTAGATCAGCTGTAATACGATGAGTTGAGAATAAGCTTAAGAAACAATTAAACGAGAAAAAAAGCAGTTGTGAAAAAAAAGCATTTCATTGGTAAACAAATATTGACATGCTGAGTTGCATAGTTAAGACTCAATCAAGTTTGTGATTATTAATATTAGAATTTAAAAAATTGTCCCCCATCAAATAGTCAAAGTTTCAATAGATTGATAGATATGTTTCAGTATTCTTCTTCATAAATAATTAATTTAATCAAGAATCATTCTTTGTTTGCCCATTGTCATGCCAGCTTGTGAAGCACCTTTATTTGTACCATATTGTAGACTAATCACATTCGCGCCTTCACGTAACTGTTCGTCAGTGAATTCACGTTTATTCTCTTGAGCTAATTTTGGACCTAAAGTAGGGCCATTGTATTCCGGATGTGTTTGACACTGAAAAAGTTTTTTTGAGAAGATTAAGGTCATTTTAATTAGGGTAATGGGCTGTGAAAAATGACCATTAAAAACGTTTATCAATTAATTAAATATTAACAGTGGAATGTGGGAACATCCCAAATTGAATGAAACATGAACTCTGGATCCCACTGTTAACCACAATGTATCCATTCCAAAAACTTGTGGAAATATGACTTCATAGAGGCAACCCACTCAGGATCCACAAATGACAATAAAGACTGATCAATAGCAGATTTAGATTTTGACAAACCATCATTAGTAACGGAATGATAATTCAGTTTAAAATGGGTTGAATTCTCCCATTGTTGATATTTTTCACGGAAATTTGATCAGTCTGTTAGCCGCGTTCCATCTAATACAGTGGCTTTTGAAATGAATGGTAGTGCGTTGGAGCCATGGAATGAACATCAACTCTGGGATCCAGGTACATCCAGCTAACAAGTTTTGAATAGGATGAAACGAGTGTCCTGGATTAAACTACTAATCATATTCCATTTATTTGATATCAGCTTGAATTATAATTGTTTGATAATCTTCAGTACTTAGGAAAACATTTATGATATATATAACAGAAAAATATTCTTTCCAATAAACTTTTATGAAATTCTACAGATGTGAGTTGGTCAATCATTTGTAAAAACAATAGGCTAGATAAAGATATGTCTTGACTCAGGCTGTCAAACTGTATCAGTGCGGAGGAGTGAAAATAACAAATTGAATATCAGGGAAGTAGAATCAAAAGTACCGTACGTTATAGTGAAAATATTTGCTATGTAGAATATATTTAGAGATAATGTAATGAAATCTATGAACACAAAAATATGAATTATTATTGAAATCTGCAATTTGGGGTGAGATAAAGAATGAATGGATCTTCATCACCTTTTAATTGATTTAGTGATACGTCAACTAAACTCTCAAACTGTAGATAACAGTTATCGTATGGAATCTAATTGGGTAGACTGCTTCTCTTTATACTGTCCAAACTAATAGTAAATGACTTCATAAATAATGCTGTCTTGGCTTCGTAGCTTCTAGCTTTCTCAGGATAGTTTGTCAGCGAAAACGGTGGCTGAGGATTGCGTAATTGTTAAAATGACTATTAAGTGGTTTATGTTTGGATAAGGTTTCAAATCCAATAAAACTGTGTGGTTAATAATAAGAATAAATATCAGTAAAATATAGTGAACAAAATTTGAGATATCCTATGCGAATCGCATAATCTATGAAATGATATGAAGTGAAAGTTAGTGAACATAGAATTTGTTGAAGAAAATTTAAATAAAGTACTTATTTAATTTTATCAATTTATAAAATGACATACATAAATATTAAAAATTTAAACGTATGAATGATTTTGTTGATAAATTTGCGTGGTTTAAGGAAAAATAACCTTTAAAGTGAAGTAATTTATTTCTCATGAAGAGATTTATGCATTCAGATACACTTTGTGTGCATGCAATCGTCAATGATACTAGTTAACTGACTAAACGAAAGCTTAGAATTTAGTAGGTTACAACCAAGATTTTGACTGTTTAAATCATTAAACTACATCACACCAAAAAATTATTAGAAAGTTTTCTAAGAAAGATGATTTCCTAGTCACTCAACATATGTTTTAGTATACAAGATTATAGAGATTGATGAATTTCGTAGTTTTACACTATGGTCCCATTTAATTTAAATAGTTATTGGAAGTCAGTAAGCAGTGAAATTGCTTTGTCCTAGTTTTAAATATCGCATCAATATTTATCCTTGAACATACTAGCGATCAAACTCAGGACTTCAAGATCTCGTAATGAGCAATTAAACTTCAAACAACAATTAACACCCAATCAGTTCATGATATCTATCATAAAAAATAAACAAATATAGCTTACTGTTCTTCCAAGAGCATAAATACATTGTGTCACTTGAGCAATATCTTTTTTCTCAAATAAATCGACTGTTTGAAAAACATCAGCAGTAGGCACCCCGTATGCCTTAATTGCTTCTTGAAATGCATTAATATTTTCCATAATTTTAAATGGCATAGTAGCGTTCTCATTGATTCTCTTAACACTACCAGGTTTTAGTTTATTGATAACTCTAATAAAATATGGTAGAAAATACACGAACTATGGATTAAATTATTCTATGTACAAAAAACTTACAGTATTTGAATCTTATGCAAAAAGTTATCAAGTAGGCAGATCAGAAAGATGATGATCTTCGATAAATTCAGTTGATAAGATCCTATACAGATAAAGACTCAATTTGATATTGACATCTTTTAGATTAGTTTAGGTAACGTTAGGTTTCCAATACTTGTGCTTTCCAATTGCGAGAATGAATTAGCTAATGGAATACATTTACTGATAATCCAGTAAATACTTTATGTAAAGCATGAAAGAGCAGATTTTCTAACTGTCAACCTGTTTATCATTGATAAAACTGAAAAATCGTTAAGCAATACATCCATATCACAATTTGTAAAAGATTTTATTTACTGAGTATTGTTATTCGAGATTGAATCTGATCAGTTTTTACTGGCATACGGACTTTTTAAATGGATGTTAGGACTTTTCACATAGTTGTGACAGAAGAGACTGATTAAATGTGTTCATGAATATTAGCAATATGAAATGCGAATTGGTGTAGAACTTTGTGGAAATTATTTGATTTTATAGTGAACATCATGGAATGATATTATTTAGACATTCTTTAAAAACCAAGAAGCAATAAACTGGTGTTTCACTCCATTATGTGAATCCCTAAGAAATATGCAACCACAACCTTATGCAGGGTCAAACCGAGGACCTTTGAGTCTCGTGATGATCACCTAACCTCTTGACTACCGAGCGGCATCTAATCATTTTAATAAGACTTCAGTCAGTATTTGGAACTAATCAGAATGAATGATGATTGATGAGGGGCCTCACAATATTACGAAACAGCTGTCCAGTGATTCTTAGTCTTTAGTTGTTTTCTTATAAATATCAGTCTGTGATGTAAATTGTCAAAAACAGTAATAAACACTGAAAGTTAAAGATATTTCATAATTTTCAAATAAGTGTGACTATTATGACTCAATGTTGAAGTAAATAATCCGTTGACCTATAGGGTTGTGGGTAATTGATCTGAGACTAAGTGTAAACAAAAACATTATGATACAGTCACACCTCAGTTATTGAGTTCGGAGTAGTACGAAACACTCATTGCTGATTTCAGAGTGAGCTTTCATCCGAAATGTAACTGCGTTGTATAACTTCTACATACTCATAAAAATAATTTTACTTGTCAAGAAAAGTGATTTTAGTACAGGAACTATTGTGCAACAAAAATATGTTTTAGTATAGATCGGTTAAGATATTTTCATTTAATGATCTTAAAATTTGCTCTAATACAATCTTTTTACTTTTCTGAAGATAAGTCGATACATATCATAACTTTAATATTCATATTTTATCATCAGAAAGGCTTGAATTGTCGCGTTGCTGATATCTAGGACTGAATTTTAGTCAGGCTTCGAACAGAAATATATGCATACCAAGTAGATTGTCTAGATAAAGCAGTTAAGTCATAAGTTTTTAGAATGGGTGAATTTTGACTGACAGTAGAATTCAAGGTCCATGTTTCGTCGTGTTTGAAAATCACCAGCCGAAATTGAGTGCAAAATATCAACAATGGGATACTGAAAAGTCCTTTCTGTGATTCGATTATAAATCCCACCCGTTGAACAAGCTAGTATCTGTTAGCTATGTCCACAACTAACCAATCAAATTGTTGTTTAAACGCCCACCACGTTGATCTGGTCTGATGTGTCTGTAAACCATCTCTGTTGCATGTGACCTACCAATTAAAAGACATTATCATCCTATTATGTTAGTGTGACTCAGTTTTATTCATTTCGATAAGACACGCAATACTGGTGGAAACAGATAAAGTTTGAAGCCAAGTTGTCCTTGTTCTGACTATAGCTTTCACATAGACACTGTGCTCGCCAGTATCGCGTTTACGGTTCTAGTAGTATATCTGTAGGACAAATTAAATCCTACAGTATCTATCTGAACTCAGTAGCTCAGTGGTTGCTAGAGTTAGGATATTTCTTACACGAATCAAAATATCAAGCAGTTCGAAGCTTCGCATAATAAGTGACTTACTTGCAAAGTAGCACTCCATCTTTCAGTACCTCTTCATATGGTTTAGAACGGTCCACCTTGGTGCCAAGTACGGCCTCTATCCAATCAAGTACACTTTGTTCTTGATCTCTGTCTCGTTTTCCTTCAAGCTAAACAAAATAAACAATCCCATGGAATAATTGAACAAGATAACACCACAAGAATAATATTTTGGTGTCGGGGAAGAGATTAAATGGAGTTTTCTATTAGCTCAATTGATTTAAATAAATAAGACACTTAATGTTTATCAGTCTAATTGAAGGAAGATAAATGTTCTTTTTTTTAAGTGACCACGGGTTACATTAACGAATTTACATTTACTCTCACAAGCAAGTATGTGAAAATAACTGAGGTAAAGGAATCTCCAAGGTTTTTTGACCACATTCCTTGAAATCAGTTTATAAAAGAGAGAAAAAGTTTCAAGTACGATGGTCAGTTACTCAGTGGATAATGAATACGAAGTGAATAACTCGAAACTTTTGGAAATAATCAACAGACAACGAACCTCGCATTTAGTGCGTTTTGCAAACATCTTTGTCGTCAGGCATTTTTGACCTAATCAATATACATAGAGATAATCGCAATAAGCTTAAGTGTGTTGAGATAAATTAATTTTAATGAGGAAAGTTCTTCTATTGCATAATCTGTTATTTTATTGAACTCCTGACTTTCACTTATTCAGTTAACTTTATTTTTAGTTATGTTGTCCTAGTAATGACTTATTTTGTTACCGATATTGATGCTCATAAATGAAGTCAGATAAATAGACATCAAATTGTAGTAATTTGTATCCAATGTGGTAGTTTTTAGTTTAAATCATGGACAAACTTTATCTAGACACCCATTGAAAGACAATTTGGACTGGACGTATGTTGCTTCTCAGTGTAGGACTTCTCAAAAGTGCAAAGATAGAATCTAGGAATTTTCGATGTCACAGTAAGCCTACAACAGAGGAATCACATCTGTGATAAAGCATGTGTTTAACACCGCTTTCGGTGTTTCTCAGTGTTTTTCTAAAAAAACATTAGCAAATGCTGTAAATTACCTCCTAATTAAGTAATGAATTTCATAATTGAACTTTTTGTTCTGAATAACTAGTGTAAGACTCACCAAAGAGTCGAGTTGAGTGAATTACTAAACATCTACTCAATACCTCATATTATATCAGGTATTGTAATTTATCAACTAATCTATCAGTCATAAACAAGGTATTGAACAACTCTGTATTGATCCAAGACAATACACATAAGATTAGGATAGCCAGAGAATGAGTTAGTGAAATAAAAAAATAAACTGAATGAGATAACAGTAACGATGCTATCAAAAGTCTATGTGTGCATGATGTGATTTCTAAGAAACAAGTAAAACTGGTCAGTGAAAATTCTAGAGTGACATTAAACTCAAAACTTAGAGCAATATAACAAATTAATTTTGAATTGTATTATCCAAAATATTCAAGTATATAGATTACGATAATCTAACTAACGCTCATGGGGGAATCTGTCTTTTGATATTGTTTAGTTCAACAATCAAGTATTGGGAATCAATACACAGAGTAAACAGTTTGTGATCGAAATCTTTTCAAAAGATCATTGAAAACAATTTTTTTTAAAATTATATATACTACTGGATAGAGTAATTAATTAAACTATTTGATCCTGTATTTTTTTTTGTCCAATTTCCCCTAAAAAAACTTTGATGGTTCGTTTGTTTGTTTTTTGTTACAGAATGAAATTTCGAAACAAAATGATATTTAATGAATTTAAGGTCATGTAAGTTAGATGAGTTCAATGTGAACTAGTTAAATAACGCAGAGAATAAAGATGAATGCTTTTATTTTTAAAATAATGAAATTGAATACAGATATAAATTTAAACATTTTGAAACTGAAAAAAAAACAGATCCAACGTGTTTGAATACTCAGTTAGTTAGTTAGTTAATGATCATTATGGAATTTGTGATTGATTATTTATATAATATTCATAGACAGGGAAATTAATTTAACAAGTATATTTTGCCATTGTTATTCACCTCTATTTTGATTAACATTAGTTCAATTATCTTCTTTTCATTTTGTGAGACTAAAAATTAAACATTAATTGTGTTAAATATTTAAAAAGGGAAAACCGAAAGTTGTTCATTTTTATCATAATGATACAGTGTTCATTTTACTGTATTTTTGTATAAATCAAGAAATTTACAATAAAAGTTTACTCTTGGAAAGTCTGTTAAAAATGAACCTAAGCTTCATGTTAGTTGGTATTGGTTAGAAAGGTGTACCTGCAATATTGATTAAACTGATAGTCACTGAATGATTCGAAACTGCGTGATTGAAAGAAGACTAGACAAACTGGATATTGGTGATTACTCAGTAATCTGTCATTTGTAGGTATTTAAACCTTATTGGAGGTCGGTCGTAGCCTGAATGGTTCAGTGGTGATGTATGAGACTTTGAAGTTGGGTGATTTCCATTTGTATCCCACATAACAGAGCATCAGTTCCCCTAAGATTGTTGTTATTTTTTGCGGACGAGTACCAAATAGTATGAAACATGATCCCAGATTTTACTGACGACTAACTCAAAAGAATTAAACAAATCTCTCAAAATTATTATTCAAACTAATTTAGATTAGACAGTTAGTGATAATGAATTAAACAGTTGTACGGTTATTATTTTAATATATCAAACACAGAAATGCCATCCGTCTAATATTAGAAAGAGTGTTATAGCTTATGTTGTTAGTTTAAAATAGTCACTTCATACCATTTGTCAACACGGTAATTTCAGTAATAAACATCTTATCAGATGTATTAGATACGCTTTATTATTCCATGAAATCCCCGAATGTTACTCTGAAACATGCAGAGAGATTTAGCCTTCCTAAATGAAGACCACGTGTTCACAGTGATAAATTGTTAGTCGCGGGTGGATTCTTCAAGGGTGTCCCAAGATATGTAGTAATGCTATTCAGGCCAAAATTAGTATTTATTATTCATGATTCTTAGGTCGACTTTTAACAGATAGTAGAAAATTGATTTTAGCTTGGTTTTATCATTGTAAAGCTTTCAGTGTATTATAACTAATCATCTCAACTCTAAGCTAAATTTAATGAAGTAGGTGAACCGTATAAACGATGGAACGAATAAAACTAAATTAAAAAATGTTACTATTGAAAAACAAGTTTTCAAAGAAACATGAAATGTTTGATATTGTTTTCACCATAGTTTGTGACTAAGGAGCAGTCGATGCTTTACAAGTGACCAAGTTCAGAATACCTGTATCTTTATGCGATCATAATGAAATTGAGTTATTGAGATGAGAATCAATAATTCATATTTGGTTCACAACTTTAATCAATTATATATATACTATGGTGATTACATCACACCAGATCTTGATTGACTCAACAGGTTATTTCAGCTTGTTTAATGAAAGCTATTTTATTCTTTCTAGTATACTCTCATCATAAGGAACTTTGTTTGTCATATGTTTTCTGATAGACAAAGATTTAATCACTCATCAGGTTTATTAGTCAGTAAGTTTAATATTTAAATAAAATACTTTACTATAATTCAAATAATTGGTTCATTTTTTAAGATTATTGAATCATAGATTGGTTTCGTTATAAAAATAATTGAATTTTGACGAAAAGCTCAAAATATCGAAATCATTCATTAATTGTATTGAAGTTAAAAGGATGGGGTTATCCGAAAATTTTCCAATGTTCAATAGATGTGAGGTATCCAGATCTTTGGTGGGTGAGCCCTAGATATCAGGAGGCAATTTCACCAAAGAGTTCATCTCAAGCCTTTGGAATTATGCACATTTGTTTGCCGTGCACATGTCAGTGTGAGGAAGCCCGGATGATAAACTTATATATGATGGCAGCTAAGGATGGAAACATAATCTCTAATTATAATTACACTCTGCTGCGCAGCACTCAATAAATGACTGAAGAAAATATATGAAAGTACTGGAAATACATCTACTAAGCATTGAAAATATCGCTAATAACATCCGTCAATTTAAATTTTTCGATCGAATTTCACACTTAGTTTTTATTTAATACTGAAATCTAGGATATTTCCATTCTTTTTTTATTCTAACGTGGTAGACTACAGAATAAATACCTGCGTTTTAACTGAATCAAAGTATTTATTTGTCAAGATTTAAGTTCATTTTTTCTGATTAAACGATGAAATCATAAAAAAAGTTACTTCACGTATCATACTAAAAGTAAATCTCACATATTAAAATGCCTTTATTTTAACTATATCTACATAATTGGATAACGCGTTGGGCACTCAAGACAAAAGATAATAGGTTCCAGTTTTGGTAATTATCTTAGGACGGCGAAATTAACGAGATGGGAAAGAAAAGAGCTAAATCAGTAGATAACTGAATAAATATAACAAATTTACATCGAAAAACAACTTGAATGGGTAATCAAAAGCGTAGTGTTATGTTGGATCTTAAAATTCAGGGGAATAAAAAATGATGGATGCATTTATTCCATTGTGATTGATTTTTAGCGATTTTTAATCACTAATTATCACTGTCGTCCAGTTCAATAATTATTGGAATGGAATAACTCAGTCGTGATTTAGCCACCTTCAACTTTCTCAGACAATCAAAATTTACAAAATGATTGACCGTATTTTTAAATTTACTGATTACCCTACATCTAATCTCAACATTACACAATTGTGATATTACGAACTAACAGTGCAATCTACATAGTATTCAAGTTCATTAATGAATAAAATATAATTTCAATAATTGAGATCATGAGTCAATTGAAGCTAGACCACCATGGAAAACCTATTGTGGGAAACGGCCGTCCGGTGCTTCCAGGTTTTCCATGGTGGTCTAGCTTCAATTGACTCATGATTTCAACTATTGAAATTACTATAATATCCACAAAAAAACCTTCTGATAAAATATAATTATTAATTTAGTTAACATAAACAGTACATTTAAATTATTTATGTTACATGTTTGGTAAACCATGTACACAAATTAGTAAAAGCTTGAAGTATTGAATTTTAATACTGTTTTATTATTATGAAATTATTTGTAAAGCTAATATTGAGTAAACTTAATTAAATGTCATTATTTTTGAAGATAATTATTGATAATTATTAATCTGAAAAACACTGCATAGATGGTTCAACGAATTTATCTGAGTATAAGAGGTGTATAGGAAAGTGATAATAATGCTGAAAATTCTACAACTTCATGAACGCACACACGTAGACGTATACACATACTATGTCCTTAATTTTTCTCAGTTAGTTAAGTGCAGTTTAGCTTCAATAATATCAAAATCATTGTAAATTTCACATACAACTATGGTCACATAAAACAGTCTAAACGTTTCCTCTTTTTATTAAAATTAGTTTTTTGTATGTAATGCCTAGAAGTTATATATTGACAAATAAAAATAAAATATTTTCGATTGTTTGTTAATAAAGTAAGTTGAAAGTAATTGAAAAATAAGACGAAGCACTTCCACTTCAGGTTGTACTTTCTGTATGATGGACGATTCAAAATACATGTTGTAAGAAGGATTTTACTCGAATTTCATACTTTACATAACAGGATGATTATAGTTAGACAACCATTGAAAATCAGGACACGTTAAACAGGTATTTGACACCAGTATAGGACTTCTCAGTAGTGGGGAGTGTCCTCAGGTTAGTCAGGTCTTGCAGTGAGCGTTTGAACTACACTAAGTCAGCATCCAGTAATTCACAGTTTCAACCTTGAATAATGCTTGCTATTTTCGAGTAAATTCGCCTTAGCTTTTATCAAAGTATACTAGATTGGACAAATACATAAAAATCTATATCTTAAAATCAAAATTACCTTTCTTTTGACTTGAGCACTAAGTCCACTAGCTAAAGGTTGATTGGCCATAAATCCGCGGGACTTAAAACAACTTTCGTTTTTCTGCTAGTAAAAGAAAGAAAGTGATTTTAATTTGTGGCAGACTTGGTATCTGACTTTCTTTTAAATTCACCATAATAATTTAACCAATGTAATTAATTGAATTCGACTTGAACCAATCAAATTCACATTAGAGCACATTTATAATCGTGTGTGACAGTCACGAATTGAACCATTTGAAATTGTTTAAAAATAGGGGATTCTTTATTATAAGAGAATTTTTCAATCAGATATGACATGAAATAGATCAAGGTCATTTGTAGAATTTATATTTGTGTGGGCATCAACACTAGTCAAGGATACACACATTTTCTTTGGACATATATACATGTATATATGGTAAAATTTAACTAAGAATTTGACTACTACATCTATCGTATGTATATGTGTTATATTCGATCTGCCCATTAACACAACACATTAAAATGATAGAAATATGAAGGAGAGTATTAGGATATTATCGGTTAATATTGATTTTCACTACAATTTTCATGTGTAAACAGATTGCATTTTCAGATAATTTTGCATAATCCTTATTTGGATATGTGAAAATACAATCTTTGGAGTTACTAATCCGTTTAATGTCACTTATACAAACTCGAAAAGAATTATATATATAATACAATTCTCATCAGTCAATCGATGGATAGCCAATGATTTTAAGGGCAATAAAAACTTTTAGATGGCAATTTTAACTGTGACATATGTGCTAGCTGTTAAGCTATATGTATATAAATCTCTGTGTGCATTATGCAATGAATGGCTCTTTTTGTTTACCAGATTTCATATATAATCGTTAAAAATATTGGATCAAGTTAGAAACCGTAAGTCTAATCTTCTCATAGAAAGTCAATCTTCATAGTTCAAATAACCACCGACATAAACTAGACAACCATTAAGAACCAAGAAACACAGAACAGCTGTTTCGTCCCAGTCTGGGGCTCCTCAGTAGTGCATGCTCACTACCTCAAGACGAAATCGATCCCTGGACATTTGGACTCACTTAACCTTGAGATCACTGAGTCTGAATTCAATGCTTTACATGTTAATGTTACAATAGTTAAATAATAATATGGAGAAAAATATCGAAATTATGTAATAATGTAAATCGTATATGTGAAAATCACTTTGTTTGTTTGCACCACCATTTTTTGTTTACCATAAATATACAATAATTTACACTAACAGTACAGTTCATTTTCAGAAAACAAACACTATATTAGAGTCATTTTCTGTTTTGTTTAATTTAAGTTAACGGGAACTTTTTCTAAACACAGAAAGCATCAGTTTCAAGGGTTCACTGAAACTATTTGCAAAGTTTAAATAAGCACTCAATTCAGAAGTCTTCAATTCATTTAATAAATTTGATTAATATGATGAAATAGTTAATTTCGTAAAGTGCCAGAATAACTGTATTGATCAGAATAACATTTATCTTCAGTGACCGTCTAAGTATTATAAAATACAGAACATTAAAGTAAGGATTCTGTGAAGATTGATGAAGTTTATAGTTTATATCACACAACGACATTAGTCTGACTACACATAACTCAAGTACAATGGTTTTCAGCCGACTAACTTCAATCGGAATCAAAGTAATTACGTTTTGTTAGTTTCGCAGTCTTAAATTGAAATGTCACAGTTATATGGATCAACACATTCAGTCCAACTATTGAATATATGTCAATTTTAGTAATTGTCAGTTTCTACTTTCGATGTTATTTTTAGAGTCAATCAAATCACAGTTGGATTCAACCTCACTTTTTTCTCTCTTGAAAGTAAACACTTGATTTAGTCTTATACAGATTCAGTTATTAAATGACATAAGAAAAATTAACATCAGAAAGAGTTACAATTTTGATTATTTTTAGTTTTTATCAAATATCATTATTTTGACAACAGTTTAGTTTAGATTTGTTCTGAGTTTTTAAAAATGTGTAGAATAGTATATACCATTGTTGATTATTTCAGGATAACATATTTATGTTCTGTGTTTTATAATCATACAGTTTCATAGTCATTCATCAATAATAAGACATATTTTATCTTAAATAAATCATTTTTAGGAAGAAATAAACAATGATCTTAAAAACTAGGAAAATGGTAGAAAAAACTGTGCTTCAGAAAGTGTCTCTAGTATCTGATCGTTGTATCACGGAACTCAATGATGGAAAATTACAGGCACTTCACTAATATGTTGAACAATTTAGTGGTTATAGGAACTTATTAACTTAGTAGTAAGTTGTTAGATATTTGAATAAAAACACGCTACGTCTAAAACAGCGTGAATATTAACATTGAAATTCAGGTATCTCATCCAAATAACAAGTTCTAAATAAGACGAAATGAGTCTTGGTTCGTAGTGTTAGTCACATGACGAAAATTCTAATATTAATATTACTTTATTCAGTATCCCAGGATCGATTAAAAATATATGTTCTGTCTACAGAAGATTTGAGAACAGTTATTGAAATAGAACAAATATCTGTTAGAAAATGGTGTGATACGGAAAATATAAAACTTGGGGAACTAGGCTTTCAATATTCTATATGTGTTCAAACCATCATCACTTGAAATCGAGTTCAGGGGCTTTCATCTTAATATGGTTGAACAGTTAGGTAATATATGAGTTAACTGTATACAAATAGGACGACACTGGTGAAGTCAATATTTTTACAATAATGTTAACGATATTTTGCAACACAATGAATATGATTTTGATGTCATCCTAACAAATCACTTCAAAACAACAGTTTATACGTATCAAGGATGAATGTAAGTACATGCAAATAGGTGATATATGATATATATATATACCGGCTTTGAAACCATGTTAAGAGAGGACGCAAATACTACCTTTGGAACAAAGACAATTTTCTCATAGTTGGTCCAGTAAATAACAATAATTATTGTTTTAAGATGAACTGATCACGTAAAATGAGTACGATTCATTTCAACAAAGCAGTACTTTGAACTTACTAAACGTACTTCTTTCACTGTAGCTGACCATCTGAAACATTTATCCGCATTATTCTTTGAAAGGTACCGAACGCCTAATAACGTTTTGGAACGACAAATTTTTTCTGATTGTTTCATAATTAAAGGTGCGTTAACTCAACTAAGAAAGTAAGATATTTTTCCGGTTAGAATTTTTAAAATATCGGGCATCTGGATAACTTCTTGTAAATTTCATCATCTGAAATATTACTTTTGTGAAAACATTTGATCGACGTAACGTCTACCTAACAAATAACTATCTCATTGGTTTTGATATTACTTATTTGATGAGATGAACTAGTTATAGTATCCTTCACGTACAACTGTTCGTGGTAATAAGAATGCTGAGTAGCTATGGAAAACTTTATTGGAAAATTTATAAACTCTGCTGCATTCATTATTTGAGTTTAGTTGATCAACGAAATACTGGTTTTAGAGGCTTGTGGTACCATTGGAAACAAAGAAGTGATGATTATCTGTCTCGTATTGGTGTGGGATACATCGACAGCGCACATCGGCTAACCCACCCGGATATCAAACTTAGGAATGTTCAGTGTCACTGCAAGCACTTAACCATTTGAACAACTGAGTTGGTATTTAACAGTTAACAATTCTAATTCTAGTCTATTCGCATTACTGTGTGACAAACAATCAACACCACTCGTGACGACTTTTCACTTCCGACAAATCTGATCTCCAGCAGTTATGACTTTCCATTCGAACGTTACTCATTGGCATATTTTATTCATCACAGAAGTGTAAAATCAGTTTGTTGTCACAACCTTGTTTGTGACTAGTCGTTTTAATTAGTCTTATTACTCTTATTTGTCTTTGTGTTCCTACTGTCTGTTTAGTTTGGTTAGGACCATGTACAGAGAATAGCTGAAACATTATATACAGTTCTTTTCAGATGGTTTATTCTCAACACTGCAATATAAATAATGTACTATATATACAAACTCTAAGATAACGAACAATTGTATAAACACACATGGTTTGAGTGAAATGAATTTGAAAAATATTGCATTATTTGCTACTAATGTCTTAACAACCAGTAAAAATATAACACAACCAATGAATTCTGACCCTTAATCTAAAATCATATCACGTCCGACTACATATTCAAAAGTGTTTAACTTGAAAATGTTTGACGTTGTGCAAGTACACTGCCAGGACAATGGTAAAATAGGGCGAAGAAAAGCTTTCTGGTACTTTATGATGTCCATTATTAAGCCAGACGAAGTCAGTATGTACTTTAAACTATCTTTAAGTTGGAAAATCTTCACAAATGCTAAACTTTCATTTTCCTAAACATTTTTACAAAGATATCATTTGTAAATACATATATGTTGTTGACGTCGTTGTGTTAATAAAGTGTCATACAGACATATATATATCGCCACAGATGTATATTACAATTACACACATATCATATCGACCAATTGATTCACAGATAACTAGTTAGGCACAACAAAAGTTGATGTGGTACATGTCGACTAGCCAAGTGATTTGAAAAATAGTTGGTATTTATTGATTTCGATTTCCACCGCAGAATCTGTTCAAGATCGGTTACTTTAAAAATAGTTTGCCCCACAGACAACTATTGACAATCAAAGAGTAGTTCTAATCTATAAATCGTCGACAACATTCCTGAAGTTCTGCTGCATAATGAACAGATTAAAGGTGTAAGCGTTCAGAGTAATACTTAAATTTGTGTGGTACTGTTGATATAACGAAAGATTTTTGTAATTAATACGAAATAGTCTTCTTAGCTAATCCTTCACTAAGTAATGTCTTCGGTACGTCATCTAAATTATGGAAGATTAAGAATTGCAATCCAGTTTCAAAGCATTTTATGAAAATCACCAGATTTTTAAACGATTAGATATTTTTTTAAATGATTTCATAAGTGATTGAAATTCTGTTCAAGTATAGCATAATCATGTATTTGTGATTAAAAGAGTTGATGTTGATCAATTCCGATTTTTATGGGATTTGACAAAATTAAATATATGGTGAATTCCATGTTCTGGACGAATCAATATCAGCTCGAGTAAAATAAATTTCATTTGTTTGCAGCATAGTGAACATTTCCATGTTATTCGTGTATCTACAACTTACTTGATTTAATGAAGTAATTTTTATCAACCGATCATGGATTTGAAATCTGCTGAGTTCATCACCATTTGGTAAACTAGATAAGACTAATAATTTAAATAAATTCAGTTAGAAAAAAGTATTAGTAATAAATAAGCTTTTTTAATCCTCAGTGTAAATATCTCAGTCTCACGTGAATGGTAGCTTGGTGATTAAGGTGTTCGATTTTTAGCCACTAGTTTAGAGTCCCGCTCAAACTACTTCAACATGGGCAACCGGCTAGTAATATTAGCCTTTACATTTAGAGTCGAGTTCATATCCAAGTGCCTAGAAGACGAGTTCATCTAAAAAATTAATTTACGCGAGGTCGAATGCTGTCTAGCAACCTCAACGGTTACGTCTACTGGTGTAACACTGTCTGTTGAGAGTTCAACTATAACAGAGAGCATTGATTCTTTCGAAATTGTAGCTACTAATTATTATTAGTTCAAGGATCTTACCTACCTATTTTTGACTCTAACCCCCTGATATTTAATTAGAATAGCTCAACATAATACGTATTATATAATTGTTTTTTCCTCTAACAAGATAATCAATATGACTATAAATATACTGTGAATAACATTACAATTAACTGATTTCAGCTTATCGGTTTACTAGCTAATAGATGGTAAATTAATATAAAAACAAAACAGTATATTGTATAAGTCAACTAAAATTTATCAGTAATGGGTTAGAATCATATTTGAGATTAAATTATTCACTTTATTCTACTTTAGTATAAAGGATTTTGGTTGTTGTTGATAATTTTAATGTTTCAAGTAATTCGACAAAAATAGCTAATCAATTAACTGAAATGATTTACTGAAGAAATTATGTTGTTTTATTAAATTAGTCAATGTATATTAACATAGTCTATTCTTTCGAAGGTTTTGTTTAACTGTTTAAGAGAAAACTTTACTATTGATATATTAATTTAGAGGACTATTTTTTAGACATGTACATCAAAATAAATTTATGTCTAATTAAGTGAATAATAAAGCATTTATTTGATAATTATTCACTTTAATTCTATCTTATCTGTCTTACAGGTAACCAATCATACAGCTGATTTTAATCAAACTCTGTAGGGGAAAATGTTGTCAATGCAATTCAAGTAGTCTGATAATAAAAAGAAAAGTTTTCAATCATTCCGTTTAAGCTTATCTTTAGATATTTGGCTAATTTACAAAGAATATAAACTAATAAAACTAATTGAGAAGAATACAAATAAATTTTTAAAAGAAGTAAAGTTCAAATTTACCAAAGACTAATTAATAAATTATAATAAGAAGAAAAAAAACCCATTAATCCACAAGTAATACAGAAGTTTATAAATGAATATTCTTGAAATTTAATCGACATCTATCCAATATTTGTTCTCTTGTGGAGATTAAAATTCAACACTTATACCAAATAACTGTAAGGTTTGTATCTCTTAGTACTACTGAGTTAAGCAATGAATGACTTCGTCAAATGATATAATGAGTGATCTCGAACTCACAACATCAACCTGCCTCTTAATATATATAATAATAATAATTTGATATAAGTGTCAATTATTCAGATCTAAGCTGTTATTACACTATCATTTCATTAATTTGTGTTGTTAAGTTTTTTACAACTAGACAATGTTTTTGATTGGCTGTTAAGTGACGTAAGGTAGTTAGTATATTATAAAAACCTTTAGCTTTAATGTATTGGTGGTTCAGTTTGAAGAACGTTAACTATGCACAAAGTGTATTTTTGTGTAATAGTCAACTACTTTATCTGTATACGTTACTACATTATCCCGCGGTTTAATGAAATACACATGTGAAACATGTGTAATAACACTTTCAATTTCGACTATCAGACTGCTTTAAGCTTGTTATATCCTAACGAAGAATAAATGGATGGTAATTGCTAAGAACTATTTATGGACTTATTATTTTTGTATGTTCTTATTATAGGATAAGAGTTTCTTCAGATTTATAACTCAATAGCTGGACACTGAGAATAGATATATCAAAGTTAGTATAACCGGAAAAGATTAAATTGTGAGTAACTTCTGGAAACTATTTATAGACTGTTAATATATATACTTACTGTACAACCGTTAAATAACCAGATTATGTTTATATTTTTTTTCATCATAAGCTTTTATTTGACCTATTAACTACTATTATACGATTTAATATTCCTAAGTTATTCTCAATATGTTAGTTGCAGTCTCTCACAATCACAGCCACTTTTGGGCTTGATCTCATATAATTGTTATTTCTTATTTTATTGTATGATGTGTTCTGCTTTGCTTGTATATAAACATCGTATGTGTTTACTGAGTCGTTAGCTCACAATTTTCGTTGTTCTTTTATATTTTACATTCGCTACTCTGCACACAATCCGGCACATGAAGTTTTTGTAAGAAATTAAAAACTGAATGAAATTTAGCTTTTATTACACAAAGTCTACGACCGAAACCCCTGTGTCATTGATGTGAGTGTCTACAATTATTAGGAGAAATCGTTTATTTTGTCTTCATTGTAAAAATGGACAATGTTAGATGTATCACATCCTTACAGTCTTATGTGTATGTCGATTTTACATAAGATTCCCATTGAGAAAATTAGAACAACACATATAAGCGAACAATTGTTTTCAATTAGATCGTCATCAGGCTTTACTCTAATATACATGAATATTCATACGAAAATGTTAAACCAATCAAGGCAATATGGGTCAATAATCACAATGAAATAGAATAGGTTACCACACATAATAAGTAAAAATACAAGTTGATAGTAGGAAGACAGGTGTACTGATAGTAGTAAGAATAATAAAATACGATAACAAAAGTCTTATCAATAGTTAAACGTTGGAAATACGTCAAACGTGGGTATAAATAGATTGGGAGTAGTCAACACAACAACATTAAAATCATTACGTAATAATATTTATTTATTTTATTCTATTTTTGTTATTATTAGCCTTATTTTCACATCTAGTATTTGTTTGTAATTTTCCGCCTCTTGCCGTTTGTATTCTTCACTATCTAATTATTTACACACTTCTTATTACGTAATGATTTTAATGTTTTGTGTTAACTATTCCAAATATATTTACCCACGTTTGACCTTGTATTTCCAACGTTTAACTATTGATAAGACTTTTGTTATCGTATTTTATTATTCTTACTACCATCAGTACACCTGTATAAATATTCATGTATATTAGAGTAAAGCCTGATGACGATCTAATTGAAAACAATTGTTCGCCTATATGTGTTGTTCTGATTTTACATAACACGTAAATCCCTCGAATTTCATTTCAGTTCGCTTAATTCAAAGAGAATTCCCGAAGAACTCATTTTACTAGCGGTTCAGATAAAAATGAGTGGACAAGTGAAGTAGGGGTGCCTTGGTTGACGATAATAATAATAATGATAATTTCTACACACAGTTGTCTCATAACTATTTATATTTGTGGGAAGTATTTAGAAGGGAACCCTCAAAATGAATATACTTGCACTCAGATAAATAAGGTTATGTATACATTTTCCTACAAAATTGAGGATGAAAAACTGATGATCAGGTTTGAAAAGCTAATGTCTAACAAACTATAACCCAGATTTATTATTT
Organism: Schistosoma mattheei; assembly: GCA_944470405.2. Taxonomy (NCBI): domain Eukaryota; kingdom Metazoa; phylum Platyhelminthes; class Trematoda; order Strigeidida; family Schistosomatidae; genus Schistosoma; species Schistosoma mattheei. The sequence continues at coordinate 11,424,719 of OX103943.1, forward strand.
CTGCTGTGAAATAATTTCGATTTGGGCAGATTCTATATTCATTGACGGAAAGAAGTAGACAACAATATGCGGTCTTTATAAATATCGTTCAACTTCATCCACAAACTACACACCTACCTAATTAATCAATAACTTAATGTATGGAAATAATTTAAAACACTATAGACTGAAACTAAAATAGAATATATATATATGGTGTGAGCTACTTATATCAACATAAGTAGTATATAACGATTGTCAGAAATAGAGTGCATTTCAGTAGACGATCGAGAAGGAAAGAACGGGAACGGAAAGCAATTAGCATGAAAATGCACGAACAATTAAATCTGAAACGATGGACTGATATTTGCAAAAGGAACAGTCAAGTTTGAGACAATTGACTGATATTTTGCAAATTTACCCTATGGTTCTCCGATTTTCGTGAGATATTTTGTAATAGCGCTGCGTATGCATTAGATATTGATTCATTTAGGGTAAAGAATATGTATTACAAACTAAACTAAACTAAACATTAACAGTATTTCAGTATGAAAAACATTTTTGAGATTTGATGCGAAATTGGTATTATGATGCTTAGATAAGTTACTAATACGATTGAAGTGGTCGAATTCATCAATTGCTCAACGAATTGTGAAACTCTAAATCTTTCGTTATACATGAAAAACAAAACTGCCAAACGACTGACTGATTGTTACAAATTATACATTCAGAAAGCGAATCCGTTTTTAAAATATTCATCGAAAACAATAATATTGGCATATAAGTAATGCAACCTACCAAGCTAATAAGCGGTTGGGAGAGCTCTTTACTAAATCAGATCCATTGAACCTGATGAATATCAAAGCAGCACACATAGACTCCCCTATTAATGATACCCTATCGACAAAGGAAGTAATTAGTTAGACTCAGATAAGTCAGGAACATAATACCAAGACCAGGTAGCATATAAGCTGAAGATTTGAAGTAAGATATCGAGGTAACTGCAAAGATATTCTACGCTCTCTTCAGAGTAATCTGAGAGGAAGAATAAGTACTAACACACTGTAAGGAGAGATACTACACTAAAGTACCGAAGATCTTACTACGAGTGGGAGCTACAGGGGATCACACTTCATTCAGTGTCATGCAATGTTCTGAACAAATTATTTATGACTTGTGGCATGTGTGCCCTGCTAATGTATAACGTAATGATACCGCCAATTAGAGAACAGTGAATTATCGATCGGACCAATGACACATAAAAACCCGTACGAGCAGTCTAGTCCTTATTGGTTCTGCTTTTCGCCTGAGCTCAGTGGTGACGTCTCTGACTGTGAAGCTGGATGACACGAGATCAAATCCGCCAGGAAGCACCAGTTCCCTCAAGATTACAGGTACACCTTGCTGAAGAGTGCCAAGTAGCACGAAACCCGGGTCCAGGGTTTCCTGTTGACTACCTCCAACCACCATCTAAATAATAGTTCACAGTTTAAAATAAAGCTCATAATAAGAGGGACACGCATATGTATAGTTTGGTTACTTAACAATTATACGGCAAAAATATACGCATAGTATTGGTCCATAAATGGTTCCCAAAAGTTACCATTCATTATGCTTATCGGGACATAACACTATTGCTGAACCAAATAAAAGATTCAGTGGGTACGGCTTTAAGATCAACAAGCTGGATTCCATTAGGACTAATTATACACTGACCCAATCGCGACACTGCAGATCAATGTTAAACAACCAGTCGAATAGAACTTATAACCGCACATCAACTCCATTGATTATGAGATAGCATTTGACAGTGAATAGGAAAACCTTATGGAATGTCCTTCGACAATATGATATACCTGAAAAGATCGTCAACACAATACAAATATCTTACGAGTCATGGATGAAGGACAGATCACTGATACAATGACAGGTAAGTTATCCATTCCTACGCGTCTCATCCCCGCTAACTCGAGAGGGATGTCCAGATTTGGAAGAGAGATATATATTCAACTAGCAGCCAGAATCACGAACAACCGCAACGAGTCTAGTTGGAAATACACGCACTTATACATTGGTTTATACATCCATTTTGATTAATAATTAGAATAAAGTCACATATATGATAAATACTTAGTTATAACAAATCATATACTGAGTTTAGTTCATGTTAACTTAATACAAGGATATCGTATGTTATATAGAATAAAATGTCTTACGGGAAAGCAAAACAAATACTATACTGAGTAATCATCACATTGAATTTAAACAGGATTAATGCTGAACAAAAATCTAGTTGTATTAGGTCTAGGTTGAAAGAAACCCAGGGGAGCCAAACCAACATATTACATCAGTTCATGAAGTCATTGATTATTCGTCTGAGTCATGTTGGTAGATGCAAACTACCTAGTTGGTGTCAGCTTGGTTAATTTAATTAATGGTTGTAGACGAGGGATGACATAACTCAGAATCAACTATTATCAATGCAGATGTATTTACTCATTTTCTTCCGTCAACTGTCGAGTTATAAAACTATATAATTTTTACTGCTGAAATTCATCCATTCTTATCAAATTACATTGTCTGTAGTTAGCGTTTTCTACTACCATTGATGCTATTTCCATTCCTCCGACTACATTCATATCAATCTTGATAATTTCAGCAGACTAGGATTATTTATGCTGTATGGTAAATTAAACCAGTGTACACTATGTATTCCAGGTTCTAACTGATTAGATTTCATCTTTTTTTACAATATTTTGTCTTGATTTTTCTAGAACCACATGGTATACATAAATATTGTTTTCTAATCGATATCATCTAAAAGAATGTAATTCCTTTACATACAGCTTAGAATTTTCTTCAGTCATGGATAACATCCAAAACATGTTAGAAATCTGTGTTGAGTGAAATACAGCTAATGCAGTCTATTTTCGATCATAAGAAAGCAGAAATTTGCTATTTTTTATTCCGTTAAGTCATTTTAGAGGGGATATTGTGATTGAGATGGAGAAGATTTGTAGCTCAGGTGGATTATTTAGGTGGAGTTTTCTTCTCTGAGCTCGATGGTTTGGTCGTGGATCTTTCATTGTTCAACAACAACACTTCATGTCTACCCTAAGTTTGTACTGGTGATGTTGTTTGAAAGAACAATGAAGCTCCACGAGCACACCATCCAGCTTAGAGTATATTGTTATTTTCAATCTTCTCATTTCATTCTTTTACTTGTAATAACTTATTTCAACATATATTGTCGATGTTCTCGTTTATTTCTCTCTTTCCGTATGTTGTAGAAATCAAGACAATAAAAAAATGCTAAAGTGTTATTATTATTATTATTATTATTAATCGAATATCATTCAGTTAATAACTGCTATATAGTTCATATAGGCTAAAAAGGGAAGTGTCAGAAAAATATTTTAAATGGATAATTACTGTCTATGGATTGATTGACCAGCAAACAGTAGCAATTTTACTATCAATTCACTAGTTTTTATTTTCTCGAATGGTATCTTGAATCCCTAATATCTCATATTACTGTTACAATCTTTACTACTCTGGGATTCGCACTAATAATCTCAACTAGCTGTGCTAATGTGGTATTGCAGCTTAAAAATGTACCACTTTTTACGTTGCGTTTGACTGACTAAATGACCAACGTAGAGTTTTTCTTACCCAGTTGTGGCGATTTAATTCTTTCGATTAAGTTATAATGTACCAATGGTCTAGATGACTTACGATATGTACATTAAACAAGCATTAAACTGTTTACTATCTCAGTCGTACGGGTGGTCAGTCGCGTCTGGAATAGCTCAGTAGTAATATCTCTGACTGGTCCGGTTGCGAATCTAGAACTTGTTCCCTCAAAAATGCAGGCATGCCGATCACCTCCAACCGCTTAGTCGGACATTAGTGATTAATGGCTACAATATTGCGCTCACCACCATTTTGAACACTTTTATTTTCGTGTTAATTAAACATTTACATTATACTCAGTATTCTCATTTATTTGATTATCGTGCTTGGATGGAGAAGGCTTAGACTTGTTATGACTGAGTATTTACTTCGAAAAGGTGTTCTGCATTTGCCGACAAATGCTTCACATTACCAATTTTGAATTATATCTAGTGTTATACTTGTTCCTATCGAGTATTATGTACTAATCGCGTTGTAGCTTATCATCATAATCTTTTAAACATATGTACAAGGGGCAAGAATATGTGTCATTTTTAAAAAAGCGATCAATGAATTACTTTTTGTCATAGTATTAATTTGGAAGTAGGTGCTTTTTGTGGTTGTTTTGCTCATTAAAGGTTGACATCCGTTTGGGTACCACTGAAAACAAAGAATGACCGGATACTCATTTCGTTGTAATGTGAGACTTCTGAGAAATGTATATTCACGATACCCACATGGATCAGATCCAGGACCTACGAGTTTTTAGGCGATCTTGTTACCTTTGAACGACTAAGTTTGTATCCATAATTTACAAACTATACAGTTCTCTACAAACCTTAGAAGTTAACACTTTTTATGTATTTATGCATGAGGGTTACAAAGAACCAATGGATTTCCTCAAGGTCTATTGCACTGATGAATTCTCGTAAACTCATCCCATCAGGCTCTGAACACGATGAAGAGCGACAACAAATCAGATCTAGGTTAACCAAAAGTCTAAGGAACGATCGTGAGCAGTGGTGGACAACGAAAGCAAAAGAGATGGAAAAGGCGGCGGCTATAGGGAACACAAGACAGCTCTACAGACTAATAAAAGAAACTGGAATTAATAAGTCAAGTGTAAGTCAAACTATTTCGGAAAAAGACGACACCCTCATCTGCTCTCAGTCCAGACGTTTAGAACGATGGGCGGAACATTTCAGAGAACAGTTCAGCTGGCCTTCAGCTACTCTACAACTACCCTCCATTCCCAGACAGTGTGAATGGAACATTGAAGTAGGTCCCCCAACTCTAGCAGAAGTTCAAAAGGCTATAGTTAATCTGAAACGAGGAAGGGCAGCTGGTCCAGATGGATTGGCTCCAGAGGTCTTTAAGGATGGTGGTCCAATTTTAGCGATTAGGTTGACTAATATTTTAGCTAAGATCTGGGAGTTAGACGTTATTCCATCTGACTGGTCACAATCACTTATCGTCCCAATATATAAGAGAGGGTTAAAATCATCCTGTGACAACCATAGAGGGATTAGTTTAACTAATATAGTATCTAAAATACTAGCCTCGATAATTATCAGACGCCTAACTAAGACTCGTGAACTGCAAACACGAGAGAATCAAGCTGGCTTCAGACCTGGTCGTGGCTGCATCGACCACATATTCACCATTCGTCAGGTTCTAGAACATAGGCATACTTATCGGCGTCCGACAATGGTGGTCTTTCTTGACTTAAAAGCAGCATTTGACTCGGTAGACCGCGAGATTCTGTGGCAGTGTCTGTCATTGAAAGGCGTACCTCAGAAGTACATAAACCTTGTGAAGGCTCTTTACTCGACCAGTCGAGTGAGAGCTTATGGCGAACTGTCATCTGCCTTTGCAACCTCAAGTGGTGTCCGTCAAGGCTGTTCACTTTCTCCATTTTTGTTTAACTTCATCATAGACCTATTGATGGAAATAACATTCTCGGGTATTGATCTCATTCCAGGAGGTCCACTTATCGACTTAGAATACGCAGATGATATAGTCCTGTTTGGTGAAGACGCTGATAAAATGCAGAGTCTTTTGGTAGCACTAAGCAACAATGCCAGAATGTTTGGAATGCGCTTCTCTCCCTCTAAATGCAAGTTGTTGCTTCAGGACTGGTCTGCGTCAACACCTGAACTAAGGATAGGGAGTGAAGTAGTCGAACGCGTTGACAACTTCACTTATCTTGGAAGTCTGATCAGCCCTAATGGGTTGGTGTCTGACGAAATCTCAGCACGGATTCGAAAAGCTCGTTTGGCTTTTGCCAACTTACGTCACCTATGGCGAAGGCGAGATATCCGTCTATCAATAAAAGGACGAGTATACTGCGCGGCAGTAAGTTCTGTTTTAATTTACGGCAGCGAAACATGGCCATTAAGAGTAGAAGACACTCGTAAGCTACTAGTATTTGACCACAGATGCCTTAGAAATATTGCTGGCGTCTGCTGGGATCACCGGGTAAGTAATAGTGAGGTTAGACGCAGGGTATTAGGGAATGATGGTAAATCAGTTGATGAGGTTGTGAATCTTCATCGACTGAGATGGTTGGGCCACGTGTTACGTATGCCCGAACACCGATTACCACGACGTGCAATGCTAACCGGTGTTCGGGATGGTTGGAAGAAAGTTAGGGGCGACCAAACCAAAACGTGGCATCAGTGCTTGAAGTCACTAACTTCTAGTCTGAGCCATGTTGGTAGATGCAGACTACTTGGTTGGGGTCCGCGTGACTATCGTAACCAATGGTTGGAGACTCTTGGTGACATAGCTCAGAATCGATCACAATGGCGTCGGTGTATACACTCTCTGTCTTCCCTTAAACTAAGAGATTGAAATCGCTTCATATCTTTCTTTCTACGAACTAATTCTTTCTTCCTGTACTATATCCTTATTGCAATCTTTCTTTTATATATTACCACCTCTGAATTAACTACTTTTATGAATCCGGTGTCCATCTTGTTGTGTTAATGGTGTATGGCAACTTGGACCGATGCATATATGTGCCTGTTCCTACGTTGTAGCTGACTGAGTGACTGACTAAATAACTAAATAATATATGAGTCCGGATTGTTATCATTTATGCTACTTTCTTGAAACCACTGCAATCATCACGCAACTGTTCATTCGACACAACAAGTCATGATTTTCTATCAGAACTTTAAGGATAATTTTTTTGCCGAATCGCGAACTAGTTGAAGCTAGACAACCTATGTAAACCAAGAAGATCTAGACAACTATTTCGTCGAAGTACTGGAATACTTAGTCATGTATATTCACAGACTTGCCAGGTATTGAAACCAGGGACTTAAAGTGTCAAAGGCAGAGCTGAAGCTTAAGACTGGTTTAGGTTTTAAATCCACTCGATTTACTATATTATTTCTGATTTTAAGGCTTAATATACATTTACTGTATCAATATTCAAGATACACAGAAAAATTTGAAAGGAATATGTGAGCAGATCTCATTAATTTAAAACTGATATAAAAAGAAATGTGGAGAAATTTTTTTCAAGGAAAACTTTGACAAAGTACTATAGTCATGATTATACCAATAAAATAATTGTTCAATCGTAAATTCTCTTATTGTTTTCTAGTTTATTTTTCACCAAATTTAATAAGTAATCACTTGGTAAATTATTTGGTTTCTCTAGTAAAAGTTCACGCGTCAAATGAGAAACTGTCGAACTAATCATATTAATTGATAAATTTTTTTCTAGTTCAGCTTCTTTTATGACGTGATCCAGCATTGTGATAAGACGTGGACATAATTCATTGGCGGTTGATACAGCTGGAGAGTCCTGTATATACACATTCACATACGCATGAACGTGTAGAAAAAACGAGAGATGATGAGAGAAGACAATTAAGACGAAGCAAATAAAAAAACATTTGACATAAATTTATGGTTTTATCTTAATCGTTTGATAATGATACATTATTTGTGTAAGGGAGTGTGAAGAGACAGATAAATTTTGTAATTCACATCACAGACTAACTTCATCTAGACGACTATTGAAAACCAGACGGCATTGGATAAATGATTCAATCGTCTGAGATTCCTGATGGGTGCAAGTTCGTAACCTTCTAGGTCTAAAAGCTAAGCGTTCGCCACGAGACATAAAAGTCATGCCTGCGATCCATAGTGGGATTGTGAATGAGTACTTATGAGAACTTATATGGTAAGACGAAACATCTGTCTGATTCTGCTTCCTGATTTTCAATGATCATCTAACCAAGGTAATTTCATGATGTAAACTAAGTAGTGATAAACACATGTTTAATTCCGTTTGATACATACGTTAGAAAAAATCGTTTTAAAGACAGTAATTCTTTACAGCTTAAACATTCGACTGCAGAATTTTTGTGTTTACATAACTAAAATACTTTTTATCATTAATTGAGTTAACTATGCGTAACATTTTATTGAATGGATAAGCATATAAGCTTTAATTTACGCTGGTTGATCGCTCCTGTCTAGTACACAGTACTAATCATCCCGAAAGTACGTGGACACCAGCCTAAGGTTTTTAATATTACGTACACTATGTAGTGTTATTGGCCGCTAGGGAGTTTGAAGCAATTAGTAGGAAGTCTTGAGTCCAAGTTTTGTGCTAAATAAGACGTTGACTATGCAAATGAGTAGCACAAGTTTGAACTCAAAAAAACAGCAACAATCCCCTTAAGATTGCAAGCATAATTTCTTGACAAGTATCAATAAGAACAAAATCAAGGTCTAGATGTCCTCACCAATCGTTTCTCTAATTACTTGACAAGCTTTGATATACTATGCAGCTGAGAATAACAATTTTCGAAAAGTCATGAGAAATAATGACGATATTTTCTGACAGGATTTGTCACATACAGGTGAACACTGAATATTTGCATAATAACATAATTTTAATTGTGAAATAAAAAAACCATAGATTCATGCATGTAATATGGATGGATTACTAAATTTGATCAGGTATCCCGCGTCATCTGGGACAATAGAGTTGGAGAATGTTAAAACACAGCTAGATAACAACACAATATCAGTATGCTGGGTTAAAAAACACACGGTTGATCGAAGCATATAACTGATCTAGGTACTTGGATGATTAGGTTTAAAGTATAAAAAAATCCAGTAAAACGACATTTAGGGTGACTATATTCAATTCAGCGAGTGAATCGCATGAAAAACACTGAAAAACGTTTACTAGGCGATAATTGTTTTTATTCATCAGTACAACTGAGATAATGAAAGGACGAAACTATTTGTTAATATAGACACATCACATTTAAAATTTTCATGGTAGCTGTTAAAAAAGTTCTCTAAAGTATGAAAAAGAAATGAACAGACTAAAATCTTCATTTAGTACTAACATTTTACAAAACTTTTTAGAAAGAAAAAAGAAAATCAACTGCTTACATGAACAAAGTCTAGTTCATCTTCATATATGGTAGAGTATTTTTTATCTAATTTCAACCAAATTGATTCAAGCTCTTCGTCTTTAGATGCTTGATGTTCAGCTTGTTTAATTACTTCCATAGGTAGGCCTGCAAGACGAGCAACGTCTAGACCATAACTACGACTGCATACGCCTAAATTAATAACACGAAGAAGTATGGTGGATTAGCGATAATGTAAGTACAAAATCTACGCTTGAGAGACAGATAATTACTAGATTGACAATTTAAAACGATTTGAATTCTTTCTAGTACCCTAGTTGCTGGCAGTCCATCCTTTAACCATTAGCTTCGGGTTTCTCCATAGTGTTGGCCAAGACTTCACGTAAATCCCAAGTGACATTGTTGACAAGTACCAACGGTAAAGGAATATTAATCGTGAGTTTACTTTAATTCAGTATGAAGGATGGTGTGGTGTCGTCATTCAATTCTGTTTCTTAATTTTTAGCACTCATCACATTACAATGTTTGCAGTGACAGAAAACTTTCCCATCTAAAAGTTTGTGCTATGGTGCATAACATTTTGCACATTATTATCCACAGAAAATCAGCAAACCATCATATATATTTGTAATAAGGCAAAAAGGTGAATTTTATCGAAACAACATACTTCAAAAATTTAGAAAACGAAACAGTTAAAAGTATAAGTCGGTGTTAAAATCAAATATTTTTCAAACCATAGCACTAATCTAATTAAAGTAATTGAGTGATCGAAAATCGAGTGAGTTAACAACAACCATTATCGAAGAACTTACAGTGACATAAAATGTACCGTAAACTGACCAAGTGCCATTTAAGGTTTATGTAAGAAAAGGACATTTACATGTCACAAATATATGATCATGTTTCCATGATGAAAAAATCTGATGAACAAACAAGACAATGGAAATAGGTAATCTAGAAAGGAATTATTTTAGCCATTCACAGATTTTTTTATAGTCAAACCAAACGATCGGAAAATACACTAAAACATTTAGTTATTAGTCTGAAATTATTATCCAATTACTCAATCAATTTTACGATTACATACCTGGCTCAACTTTATACAACATGGTAACTTTTGTCTCAGACTCTTCATCTTCAACGATCCCCTTAGTGTTTGATACATTGCATAAAACTCGTAGATTAGCTACACGCTTGGGCATATAATTTGCTAAACTGGTTAATTCATGAAAATGTGTGGCAAATAAACCGAAACAACCAACTTCAGGACTAGCTAAAAATGAAGCAACTGCCCATGCTAGTCCAAATCCATCATACGTTGATGTGCCACGTCCTAATTCATCAATAATGACAAGTGAATTTGGCGTGACCGACTAATGTTATGAGTTTAAAAAAAAAAACTGCAATAAAAAATTATTTTATGACACCAGAAAATAATATAAACATTAATATTATTGAATAATTTCAATTGTATGAATATGCATAGAATGGGAAAAAGGTGAATAATTCACAACTCAGTCAGTTAGTCATTATCAACGTAGAGACTCGCGCAAAGATATATTACTATATCATATTACCACAAAACCACAAAACGTGACGTTTATACATGTCCAACATTGTAAAAAAAATAACAATTAAACAGCAAATATAAGTGTTTCTTACTGTTTGTTAAGGACTTACACTCAAATCACGGTACCATGTAACAGCTTCACGTGACACAAATACACAGTTCGAGAAGAAAGAAACAATTTTATCCAAAGAAACTGAACATGGTATTTTTCATAAAACTTATCAAATGAAAGAATTTCTAACAAATGTCACAACTATCTTCAGTTTTATATCACGAACCGATTTCAATTATACCACCACGTCAGCGAAATGACATTTGGACCTGGTATGAGACTTCTCAGTAGTGCGAATTCACGATCCCGTATCGAGGAGTCGAACCCAGGATCTTCAACTTACCATGTCGGGTGCAAGACAGTTGTCGACGGGAGACAATAGATGAGGGCTGTTCAATATCTCCAATTGACTATTGGATGCCAACCCAGTGGTCTAGGGAGTTAGGCGTTTCTGCACAAGGCCGAAGGTGCTTACAGGTCCGTCTAGCTAAGGTCAGTTCGTGATGTAGATCTATGAAAATTCTACAATCTCCCTATTTTCTTTCCATAGTGTTTGTAAGAAATGAATTGTGCCACATTATTCTCCTGCTAATGATAATATGTAGAATGTAGCCAGTGAAAAGCAGCTCATTTGTCCATGAAAACAGTTCAGTCAGCTATTACATGTGTATACCACGTGCTACTCATTTCATTTACTAATTTATAACTTGGAAAATATATTGACATTGCTAGCTAATTCAACAAGTGTCTTTCTTTTGTCTTAAATGTCAGTTTTCATTAAAAATGTTAGTAATAAGTGTTAGTTAGGAAAAATTACATTCAGTGTAGGGTGTTAGTTACAGACAAGAATTGAGTGTGATAGGGTAGTAGTTGGTGATAAGAAAATGACTTATCGTATATTAAATAATTTTACTTTGTTGTTGTGTTTGCACGTAGTCGGCAGTAAGCTTTTAATAATAATAATAATAATAATAATAATAATAATAATAATAATACGCTATTTTTATTCGTTGTGATTCGACAATTACCAAAATAAATTTGCCTATAGGTATAAGAAAAGAATCACACAGAAAACATTAGAATTCCCCCGTCCGACTAACATCCCTTCTCATTGAAAAATACGATGACAATCCAACTAATTAATTAATTGATGTATAGACAATAAAAATATGTAAGTTTAGTGAAAAATGAAATCTGTCATTGATGGTATCATTACCAAGGTTTGACTTGATAATTTCGAAAAAATTGAGCATTGGGTAGATTGTCATGAAAAATTAATATATTTGCAATATCCTAACGAATAGAAAAACTAGATTTTCCGACGTTTCGTGACTCAGTGTAAGCCACTTCTTCAGGGAATAAATAACCAAATCCAATTTAATCCAAGTTTGAATAATACAAAGGAACAACACAAGAATATTATACGCGATCAATCAAAAAACAGGTCTGAACAAGTCAATGTCATGTCATTTCAGTCAAGGTGACTTATAAGCGACATTTATGTAAATTTGTGCGTGTGTGTACGTATGCAAGGTCAGGGACGAAAAATTGTGACCTTATTGGTGCGAGAGGATGGAGCTTAGTTTGTATGTATGATAATAGTGTGAAATGTGAGTAATATCAGACATGGTAGCTACAATAGATAGTCCAAGTCGGATGTATAGTGAGGTCTTCCTCCTTTCTTTGTAGTTGGAAAAACCTTTTTGTAATATTTTGATGTTTTTGAAATCGATTTGATTGTTGTTGAAAATGGTGTGAACAGCTATAGCCGACGTAACTTGAAGTTTATCCAGTTCGACGGGATTACTATGTGGTTTCTTTGTGTACATAATATATTCTTTGGTTTGAGTCAAGATCTAGCACATAATATTCTTGTGTCATTCCTTTGTATTATTTAAACATGGATTAATTTTGATTTGGTTATTTATTCTCTGAAGAAGCGGCTTACACTGAGTCACAAAATCTAATTTTTCTACTCACTGGAATATCACAAATATATTAACTAAGTCATTGTCATTTATTTACATTAATCGAAATTTGCAAAAACTGAATTATCACAGTACACTAAACACATGTGAGACGATGAAGTGGTGTCCGCAACGGCTGCTATTTTTATAATTCTGGTATATTAGAACCAGGATTGAAGGAATGGTAACTCATAGAACAAATTTATAAACTGTTATTACTACATGTAGTCATATTACATAAGTGTTACGTAACTAGTTTACTATGTCTATATATTCCATTTATTATAAAATTTCGATTAACTCATAGAATATTATCACATGATTTATTGTTAATATTTCTATTATCTATTACTCATAGTCTTCCCTAATCATAGCTACAATTAACTTATTCATATATAATTGTCACTTTTCACTTTATAGCGTGGTATGTCTATATATAATCTACATCTGTTCGAAACATATGGTGGAGGCTCGTCGATGACTTGAACTGAAGGGCAAGACATATAGAGGAGCTAGCGAATAGTGAACTAATAGGAACTTAGCTATTGACTCAAAGTTAATAGTGCTGATCGGGTGTGTAATTGACTAAGCTAGAGACAAGCTATCGAGTAAGTAGTTGACGCAAAACGGACCAAATTAGAATCAGGATTCTGATTAGTGATTTGTCATGTAATTTTGGTCAGAGGTGTTCAAGATATAATATATTCCTTCAGCTAAAAATCGAAGATAACAACAAAAAGAGTTAGCGAACATAAACACTCAAAAACAAAGGCGCTAGAGCGAATTGATTTAACGCTTTTGCAACAACTAACTGATAATGTTGTCGAGGAAAATAATTGAAAATCCACAATTAAATTATTTAGTTTGAAGAACTCAACAACACTAGAAGGATACAACTGATTTGAACATAATCTCTCTATCATCTATAATTATTGAACTGAACTACTGAGAAGTTGGATATCGATGAATTGTATTTTTAAAGCATGCAAAAATAAATATACTAACTCGTAAAACAGCTGAAGTTTCAAGCATTTCTGCTAAAAATGTAGAAACACCACGACATTGATAATCAGCCGCACCAACACGTGCCATAATAGCATCGACTGGCATAATTTCTGCGTATGAACACGGAACAAAGCTGCCAATTTGGGCCATAGCAACAATAACGGCAACCTGAAAATTAATTCACATTCAGCGAGGGGCAAGTAGGTAGGTTATTGAGAATTACCATTATTGTTGTTGCTTGTATTACTTTACATTGCAGATTGATCACAGTCAAACAATCACTGAAAACTTAAAAACACTGAATATCCGTCTCACACTAGTACGGGACTCTGGTTGTGTATATATGATGAGACTATTATTATACGATTTACTATTCTTGAGTTATACCCAATCTATTCAACATTCAAAGCTAAATCTTGTACAAATGTTGTTTCCTACTTTATGGTACGATATTGTCTGTCTCGTTTGTATATAAACCGTGTATGTTTGAAATACACGATTCATATCGCGGAGGCTGAGATTGGTGTTCTAGACTTAACAGGCAGGGCTAGGCAGGAAGCAGGACCAATAAGGACTTTAGACTACTCGTACGGATTTTATGTCTCATTGGTCCGGTCGATAAATCATTGGCGGTATCATTACACTATACATTAATAGGACACAGGGCACAAGTTATAACAAGGGCACCGGTTCTAAAGAAAGACAAAGAGAGAATTCATCCATATCATTGCGATCGATTTTGAGCAATATTATCCAAAGTCTCAAACAATTGGTTGCACAGGCCATAACATAGGCAGTCTAAACTTATTAAAATGGCTGTCCAATTGTCAATGACTTCACAGATTGAAAGTCATAACCACTTTAGTCGATAAAGATTCACTACCTCATCAACCGACTTGCCAACCAACAGAGCTAACGCTGCATTATGGCCAAGGAACACAACTATAGCCAGGCGTCGGTAGTTATATCTATGATCTAGAACCTGACAAAGAGCAAATATTTGGTTCATACAACAACATACAGGTCTAAAACCAGTCGAGTTGTGCTTTTCACGAGCCCTAGTAAGTAATCGGATTATTAATGAAGCTAATATTTTAGATAGTATATTAGTCAAATAATTCCTTTGTGACAATCACAAGAGGACTTTTGTCCTTTCTAATAAGCTGCGACGATTAGTGTTCGAGAGAAGTTTACACAATGAACCATAATATGATTACCACTGAACTCCCAGTTAAAAATACCGTAGGCTTTAAAAAAGCAAAATGACATGTTACACTCCAACAGACATAAGTAAACATAACAAGAAAAATTAAGTTAATATCAAATGACATGACGAATCCAATCTTCACTGTACCGGATGGACTATCAAATTATCTATAAATAAACATATATATACATATACTATGAATTCCCCTAAGTTTTGATAATGATGAACATGTCATGTGTTCTCGTCAGTCTCTCTCTCGTGGACACATATACACACAAGCTTTATTCTACCATAGAACGGAAAATACGAAATTGTTATTTGGTCTTTTCTTTTTCTAACTTACACTATGTATAAAAGTTGACTTGCCACCCATATTCGGACCAGTAATAATTAGGAATATTTGTTTACCTATAAAATTCCAATGAATAAATTGGAGAAAACAACAACTGTGTGCGTTATGAGGTGGAAAATATTTGCTAGAATTGAAAGAAAGGTCGAAAACAAATCACATTTGGTCAATATATGTACATATACTATATATAAGGGAAAAAAATAGAATTTAAATGTAAGAACGTTCGGCTAATTATTAGAATGGTTGATCTGTAATAAAAAATTCAGAATATGTAGAAACAAAAACTTATTCGAAATGCAATTTACCACGTTCAAGATGTACATCATTTGGAATAACACTGACTCCATCTTGCATTTCCAAACATGGATGACGTGCTCCTTTTAAAATAATACGACCATTATCTTTAGAGAGAATTTTCGGACGAATATATGATACGCCTGAAGACGAGATAGCAGCGATAGAAAGGCTAACAATAACATCTAAGAACGCAGTGGTTGCATTCAATTGATTGATAGGCTCTAAATAAGTAGCTATATACATTTAATGAAAAAGAAAATAACACATACATTAGATGAAATATGTACGGCGAAGCTGATAATTTGAATATAATAATGAAATTATTACAATGATAAAGAATTTCTGTAATTCGGGATGAGAATTTGGGAGATGTAGTGTTCATTGAACAGGGATGATCTAATCATGGTATTTTTATTGTCTTTTCAGGCAAAATTGCAATCAACACAAATTTGCAAAAGAATAAAACCTTTAGAATATTTGTAGGTGTCATTACCAAGGTTTGATTTGATAATTTCGAATAAATTGAGCATTGGGTTGATTGTTATAAATAAAAATAATATATTTGTAATATCCCAATGAGTAGAAAATTGGATTTTTCTGACGTTTCGTGGCTTAGTGTAAGTCACTTCTTCAGAGAATAAATAACCAAATCAAATTAATCCAAGTTTAAATAGTACAACGGAACAATGCAAGAATAATATTTGATCAATCAAAAACAGGTCTGAACAAGTTGATGTATGTCATTTCTGTCAAGGTGATTCATAAGTGATAAGTATGTAAATTTGTGTATGTATGTATGTGTGCATTGTTAAGAATGAAAACTGTGTGACCTATATGGTAAGAAAGGATAGAGTTTAAATTTGTAATATGATAGTGTGAAATTGTAAATACGATCAGACTGAATGGTTAGGATAGATGGTCCAAGTAGGATGTATGGTAAGGCCTTCTTTTCTATTGAGAGAAGTAGGATTAAGCATTATATGGAACGCCTCAGCTACCCTCCTTTCTTTGTAGTTGGAAAAGCCTTTTTGCAATATTTTGATATTTTTAAAATCGATTTGGTGGTTGTTGAAAATGGCATGAACTGCTATTGCCGATTTAATTTGAAGTTGGTTCAATTCTACAGGATTGTTAGGAGGTTTCTTTGTGTACCTAATATGTTCTTTGGCTCTAGTCATGATTTCGCGGGATGACTCTCCAATATAATAGGCATCACAATCGATACAACCTAATTTGTAGACGCAGTTCTGTGTGGACATGAAAGGGATTTTTTCTTTCAGGCGAACTAAAGTATTACGTAGTGTGTTCGTTGTTTTGTAATACACTTTAATTCTGTGATGTTTTAAGATTCTTTGAATTTCTTCTGTTGTGCCATGACGGTATGGTAGGACTACAGTGCCAATCCAAGGCATTTCATTCGAATCATTATTATAATGTAATAAACTGTGTTGTTTTAATATGCTTCTAATAATCTTCATAGGAAAATTATTAAATTGTAAGATGCTAATTATATTCATTTGTTCTTTTTGTTTGTCTTCCTCTGATGTGATGATCTTGTTAGCTCTTCTAAAAAGATTTAAGGCTAGCGAGATCTTAGCACTGAAAGGATGTGCTGAATGGAAGTCAATATAACGATTTGAATGCGTCGGCTTTCGGTAAATGGATAGGTTTAGACTTCCATTTGGATTTCTTTTTACTAAGCAATCCAAGAATGGTAGTTCACCATGTACATTTTCATTTTCATTCGTGAATTTGATGTGCGATGAAAGTGTATTAATTCGTTTTGAAAAAGATCTTAGATGAGTCTTTTTTATAACAACAAATGTATCGTCTACATATCTAAGCCAAATTCGTGGTATAATAATGATTCGAATGAAATGCCTTGGATTGGCACTGTAGTCCTATTCTCTGAAGAAGTGACTTACACTAAGCCACGAAACGTCAGAAAAATCCAATTTTCTACTCATTGGGATATTACAAATATATTATTTTTATTTACTTTAGAATATTTGCTCAATATGATACAACTCAAGAATAATTAGTTATTAGGTTAAAAAAAAGCCCAGCTCAACCCAATACACATGATGTAAACAGAAAGGAACTATTTAATTGTAAACTCTCAAGGTAAATAAGAAATGGTTCAGAACTTAACAATCTCAAGTATTCAAGTCTAGAGCTATTTGTTTTCTGCTGTGAACGTAGTTATTTGGTTTCCCGGTTGAATTTTAATGCCGAAAGTAGAAGACGGTGTTTTTTGTACAAACATGTTTCAATATAAATATCCATTTTGATAGTCTATCTCGACCAACTGTTGTTTTCATGCCGTTGTGCTCATTTTAAAACGGTTTTGTTTTCAAAATTCGATGGTTTATTGATAAAGTTCTCATGATCTTTCTAGAGAACAACATAATTCAGAAGTCAGATATTAGAATTTCTCAACAACTGACAAACAACTTAATCTGTTTACCGGGAATTCAATTGGTTGCTGCACATTATTGTGTGATCTCTATTTACAGGTTTGATTTAATTTATTCCCTTGACTGACTGCCTTGACGTCGGATAATGGTTGGTGTAGAAGTAGGTTAGAAGAAAGCTGGTATGGCCAAATCAAGATGTGACGTCAGTCCGTGAAGACATTTACTGCTCGACTGAGCTATTCAGGCACATACACACTATCTGGTTGGAATCCACTTGATTATACTAACCAATGTTTAGAGATTTTGAATGGCATAGCTAGAAATAGTTCACAATGGCGCAATGTATTCACTCTTTACAAATTTTTCTTTATATATTTCAGTAGTTATAATTTTTTCTCAAATTGTAACTGCGTGTTTAATCTTTGATATTACCATTAATACTTTTACTACTTCTGCTACTCTGTGATATACCCTGAGAATTTCATCTCGTTCTGTTGGTGAGGAGTGGGAAGTAGAATCGATGTAAATATATGCAACATTGTACGTTGAGTTCGACTGACTGACAGAACTCGTAGCTGTAAATCGGGACAGCTTATTTATTTTTACGGCATGTATCGATGAAATTGTGTAGAAAAAAAAATACAAACTTCCCGATTAGATCAACCAGCTCGGACAACAAAACACCTCTAAAAACTATTATCTAACCAATATATGACAAAACTTTCGAAAGAATAAAATCAAACTGAATAGCTATGAAGCAACAGATATAATTCAATAAATTACTTCATGAATTATTATGACTTAACGTAGAATCAAAGTGTAGGAAATAATATTTATTATTACTATAAACTGATATATTGACAGAGTTAACGGCCTAAAATTATTTATTTATTCGAGATAACATTGGGTATGAGAATAATCTAAAAAATGATGTAATGCTGGAAAGAAGTAGAAAAGTTAGAGGGGTAACGAAAATTTTGTCCAGTCTACAAGTTTTAATCCGTGATGATAATACTGCGTGTAATTATGTTAAGTGCAGAATGGAGTGGTGTGATATTGAAATCAACGAATATATATATATATATATATATATATATATATATATATATATATATCTTACTAATAGCGATGTATTAGAACAAAGATTGAAGAAATGTTTAGTTCCAGAACTAATTTCTGAATTATTACTAATATTCTTATTGTATAATTAACGAATATCTGGATTACTATATTCATATACTGAGTTTATCATTAGCTCCTATTTACCCATTAACTATCACCATATTAATTATTAACCTTCAGTTATTCCCAATAAATCGTGTGCGGCTTTCCCTACTCACAGACATTTTGGGTGATGTGATGTGGTCAGGTATGTTTGTAAATAAACTCAGGAGTGCTTAAAATATAATGTGAGAGAGGCTGACATTTGACTTCGTTTTGGACTCAAGGCAAAAATAGAGACAACCTTACGGATAGCGAACCATTAGGGTTTACCTTAAATGGGTTCAAGGCTACCTGTGCGGATCAGAAATGTAACTGTCCAAGTTTATGAATTTAAACTATATATGAAATATTAGGGACTAGATAAAGAGAAAAATATTCGGAGTTTCCAATAGTGAATTTAACAGGTGATATTTAAGAAAGTCCTAAGACACATGACAAGTAGTCGTAAAAAAGTAGTTACCTGCGGCACAAACAACTTGATGTACAACCACTTCTTGTAATCCATTATATTCTTGTTTCACTTCAGCATAAGTTTCAGTTAATGAAGTCATTTGGTTATTACGAAAACGTACACCACCTTTTTGTGTGTCCAAAATTTCAAATGTTTCAAATCCTCTTAAACATTTCTCATCCTTTTATTGTCATGATTATTTGTTGTTACAGTTGAAAAAAGAAAAAGAAAACAGAAAATACAAAGAAGTGAACAAAAATGAAAATGGATAAACATTAATGCGACATGACATTCTGCACGAATCAATACATAATCTTTAATCTTAAAAAGACACATAGTTCTTTCAGGGTAAATATCAGGATATTTCTTTACGGATTGTGGGAATTGGAGTTGAGTGGATGACAAAATGTATTATATGAGTTATTCGAATCAGAGTACCGACAACAGAATCTTATGTAATAAACGACACATAGATGTAGAATACACAATAAACCTATGGTGAATTTCACTAATCTGTTTTTCAGCTGAAGAGATTTAGTGAAGATCCTTTTCCGTTTGTCACAGATAGATTACAGTTGAGGTGACTTGAGATGTCTTATGAGTGTCATCCTTTTCACCTTCGTATTATATAATAAGTCCTGACGCTAAAATAAGGTAGAAAAGACAGATTTTAACAAGCTTTGGTATGAAATATAGCTGTATAAGACAGGCAAATATTGGTCCATCCTCACTTCCTGGTTGCCATCCTAGGGAAAGTGCGCACAACTCAGTGGCTTCGAATGTTATTAGACATGGTTCAGAAAAGACCATCATATTTGTACCAATCCTGATGTAATTTTTTTACATTCACAATTGATTAATCACTGGGTGGTGATCAATATCATGTTTGTCTAGTCCTTATTAGTGCAAATCGAATGCTATCGATCATGTTGCAATGTGGCCACCAGTCTAGGTGACTCGACACTGCGGGCACTATGTATTGAGATCTAGATGGTGGTTGGAGGTAGTCAACAGGAAACCCTGGACCCAGGCTTCGTGCTACTTGGCACTCTTCAGCAAAGTGTACCTGTAATCTTGAGGGAACTGGTGCTCCCTGGCGGATTCGATCTCGTGTCACCCAGCTTCACAGTCAGAGACGTTACCACTGAGCAATCAGAGCCGCGACTGACCTCCTGTAGGACTGAGATGTAATCACAATTGATTGATCACTGGGTGGTGATCAATGTCATGCTTGTCTAGTCTTTATTAGTGCAGGACCAATATCCATTATCAGACAATTGATTTACCCACTCTCCTCCCTCACTTTTTTGTGGCGTATATGTATTTCAGTGTCTAGTTGTACCAGTATTTACGCATTTTAAATAAGTTAAGGATGGTGAAGAGGACGGATTACACTAATAATTCATTTCACTATTTAGATAAGGGCATTTCAATAATGGAGAAAATTAAATCGAAAGACAAAGCATTTCAATAGTTTGATGAATACTATCATAATTCAACTGTGTTATGCCATAGTAAGAGTTGCAGTCATCATTAGGCAAAAAGGATAAAATCATTTTATATTACTTTCAATATTTAAAAAAAAATTATTTAAACGAAAAGCTTAACGATTATAATGAAATGAATTTAAACACTTGTTGAAAGTCCATCAAAGATAGGAGAATGTATACAAAATTTACTGCATATAATCAATGGATAACCACAAATCTATGCACTAGTCTCGAGATATAAAATTCAATTGTCTAAATTTAAGCGAGAGGAGTAACGGTACAAAACGTTTAGACATGATAATTGAAAACTAACTATTCACATAGGAAATAAAACACTATGAAAATGTGTATGCGCGGAGGAAGGCGAACTGCACAAACACTACTTCGCACATGTATGCACTGATTTACCTTGAGTGTGACACGCATAAAATATCCATGTAGCTCATTGCTTTCCAACTTGATAGATTTATTCTGTTCCAAGTTCAGCTTTTTTGCACACTGTAAAGGAAATTGTTAAATATACTTATCAGAAGGGGTTTTGTGGTAACAATAATGAGACAAATAGTAACTGATGTACATACAACTGGTGAAAATCATGAAATAGAGATATTAAATCAATTGCAAATGTGGAAAGAAAACAACGTTATATCTCCTGTAAGTAGTTTCTGTTTGGTTTAAGTATGGCTTATATTTGCAACAATCAATCGGACATTCAGATTTCTTCAAGGTTTCTGATTTTTATAATTATTATTGAACTGTTTGCGATTGAAAATGAGTGAAAGTACATAACATTCTTTATAACTGACCGATGTAACATGCACTAGGCTGATATATGGTGTTGATTAAAGGTAGTTGACAGGAACTCTAGACTTCATCGTTAGAATCAGATCAACACTAAGGAATTGATATACATCTTGATGGGCACTGCTTAGTGATAAATTGATTGTAAATTTACCTTAGTTCTACAGAAAGTCGGTCGCAGCCAGAATCGCTCAGTGGTAACGTTTGTGATTTTAATGCTGAATGACGCCTTATCTAGTCCGTTACGAGGCACCAGTTCTCTCAAGATTACAGGTACACCTGTCAAATAGCACTATTTGTCGGACAATGGATGTGGTTACGTCGTTACGGTAAGTTACGCATGCTTCAGTGGGTGGTCTGCCTAACCAGCGCGCCGCAAAGACCTCCTTTGTCATTCTGTCATTGCCCATAAATACCCTGGTACAGCCTAGGGTGGGGAAAGTTAACTCTCCCTCTCGAAATGCTCTCATATGGTCATGCGTATAGAGACACTGCCAGGGAAATCCTTTTAACGTCCTTCTCTTGGCGGTGTTGTTTACAAAATTGAGAGGACGAAAAGCGGGTGTTTGGCATTTTAATATTTAGCATCCACATTATCATGTAACAGACTTGTATAAATAAGTGAGTATAATAAACAAAAATACAAACCAAATAAGATATATAAATGTCAGGCATAAATCAGTCAGTCAGCTACAACGTAGGAACAGGCACATATATGCATCGGTCCAAGTTGCCATACACCATTAACACAACAAGATGGACACCGGATTCATAAAAGTAGTTAATTCAGAGGTGGTAATATATAAAAGAAAGATTGCAATAAGGATATAGTACAGGAAGAAAGAATTAGTTCGTAGAAAGAAAGATATGAAGCGATTTCAATCTCTTAGTTTAAGGGAAGACAGAGAGTGTATACACCGACGCCATTGTGATCGATTCTGAGCCATGTCACCAAGAGTCTCCAACCATTGGTTACGATAGTCACGCGGACCCCAACCAAGTAGTCTGCATCTACCAACATGGCTCAGACTAGAAGTTAGTGACTTCAAGCACTGATGCCACGTTTTGGTTTGGCCGCCCCTAACTTTCTTCCAACCATCCCAACACCGGTTAGCATTGCACGTCGTGGTAATCGGTGTTCGGGCATACGTAACACGTGGCCCAACCATCTCAGTCGATGAAGATTCACAACCTCATCAACTGATTTACCATCATTCCCTAATACCCTGCGTCTAACCTCACTATTACTTACCCGGTGATCCCAGCAGACGCCAGCAATATTTCTAAGGCATCTGTGGTCAAATACTAGTAGCTTACGAGTGTCTTCTACTCTTAATGGCCATGTTTCGCTGCCGTAAATTAAAACAGAACGGACTGCCGCGCAGTATACTCGTCCTTTTATTGATAGACGGATATCTCGCCTTCGCCATAGGTGACGTAAGTTGGCAAAAGCCAAACGAGCTTTTCGAATCCGTGCTGAGATTTCGTCAGACACCAACCCATTAGGGCTGATCAGACTTCCAAGATAAGTGAAGTTGTCAACGCGTTCGACTACTTCACTCCCTATCCTTAGTTCAGGTGTTGACGCAGACCAGTCCTGAAGCAACAACTTGCATTTAGAGGGAGAGAAGCGCATTCCAAACATTCTGGCATTGTTGCTTAGTGCTACCAAAAGACTCTGCATTTTATCAGCGTCTTCACCAAACAGGACTATATCATCTGCGTATTCTAAGTCGATAAGTGGACCTCCTGGAAGGAGATCAATACCCGAGAATGTTATTTCCATCAATAGGTCTATGATGAAGTTAAACAAAAATGGAGAAAGTGGACAGCCTTGACGGACACCACTTGAGGTTGCAAAGGCAGATGACAGTTCGCCATAAGCTCTCACTCGACTGGTCGAGTAAAGAGCCTTCACAAGGTTTATGTACTTCTGAGGTACGCCTTTCAATGACAGACACTGCCACAGAATCTCGCGGTCTACCGAGTCAAATGCTGCTTTTAAGTCAAGAAAGACCACCATTGTCGGACGCCGATAAGTATGCCTATGTTCTAGAACCTGACGAATGGTGAATATGTGGTCGATGCAGCCACGACCAGGTCTGAAGCCAGCTTGATTCTCTCGTGTTTGCAGTTCACGAGTCTTAGTTAGGCGTCTGATAATTATCGAGGCTAGTATTTTAGATACTATATTAGTTAAACTAATCCCTCTATGGTTGTCACAGGATGATTTTAACCCTCTCTTATATATTGGGACGATAAGTGATTGTGACCAGTCAGATGGAATAACGTCTAACTCCCAGATCTTAGCTAAAATATTAGTCAACCTAATCGCTAAAATTGGACCACCATCCTTAAAGACCTCTGGAGCCAATCCATCTGGACCAGCTGCCCTTCCTCGTTTCAGATTAACTATAGCCTTTTGAACTTCTGCTAGAGTTGGGGGACCTACTTCAATGTTCCATTCACACTGTCTGGGAATGGAGGGTAGTTGTAGAGTAGCTGAAGGCCAGCTGAACTGTTCTCTGAAATGTTCCGCCCATCGTTCTAAACGTCTGGACTGAGAGCAGATGAGGGTGTCGTCTTTTTCCGAAATAGTCTGACTTACACTTGACTTATTAATTCCAGTTTCTTTTATTAGTCTGTAGAGCTGTCTTGTGTTCCCTATAGCCGCCGCCTTTTCCATCTCTTTTGCTTTCGTTGCCCACCACTGCTCACGGTCGTTCCTTAGACTTTTGGTTAACCTAGATCTGATTTGTTGTCGCTCTTCATCGTGTTCAGAGCCTGATGGGATGAGTTTACGAGAATTCATCAGTGCAATAGACCTTGAGGAAATCCATTGGTTCTTTGTAACCCTCATGCATAAATACATAAAAAGTGTTAACTTCTAAGGTTTGTAGAGAACTGTATAGTTTGTAAATTATGGATACAAACTTAGTCGTTCAAAGGTAACAAGATCGCCTAAAAACTCGTAGGTCCTGGATCTGATCCATGTGGGTATCGTGAATATACATTTCTCAGAAGTCTCACATTACAACGAAATGAGTATCCGGTCATTCTTTGTTTTCAGTGGTACCCAAACGGATGTCAACCTTTAATGAGCAAAACAACCACAAAAAGCACCTACTTCCAAATTAATACTATGACAAAAAGTAATTCATTGATCGCTTTTTTAAAAATGACACATATTCTTGCCCCTTGTACATATGTTTAAAAGATTATGATGATAAGCTACAACGCGATTAGTACATAATACTCGATAGGAACAAGTATAACACTAGATATAATTCAAAATTGGTAATGTGAAGCATTTGTCGGCAAATGCAGAACACCTTTTCGAAGTAAATGCTCAGTCATAACAAGTCTAAGCCTTCTCCATCCAAGCACGATAATCAAATAAATGAGAATACTGAGTATAATGTAAATGTTTAATTAACACGAAAATAAAAGTGTTCAAAATGGTGGTGAGCGCAATATTGTAGCCATTAATCACTAATGTCCGACTAAGCGGTTGGAGGTGATCGGCATGCCTGCATTTTTGAGGGAACAAGTTCTAGATTCGCAACCGGACCAGTCAGAGATATTACTACTGAGCTATTCCAGACGCGACTGACCACCCGTACGACTGAGATAGTAAACAGTTTAATGCTTGTTTAATGTACATATCGTAAGTCATCTAGACCATTGGTACATTATAACTTAATCGAAAGAATTAAATCGCCACAACTGGGTAAGAAAAACTCTACGTTGGTCATTTAGTCAGTCAAACGCAACGTAAAAAGTGGTACATTTTTAAGCTGCAATACCACATTAGCACAGCTAGTTGAGATTATTAGTGCGAATCCCAGAGTAGTAAAGATTGTAACAGTAATATGAGATATTAGGGATTCAAGATACCATTCGAGAAAATAAAAACTAGTGAATTGATAGTAAAATTGCTACTGTTTGCTGGTCAATCAATCCATAGACAGTAATTATCCATTTAAAATATTTTTCTGACACTTCCCTTTTTAGCCTATATGAACTATATAGCAGTTATTAACTGAATGATATTCGATTAATAATAATAATAATAATAATAATAACACTTTAGCATTTTTTTATTGTCTTGATTTCTACAACATACGGAAAGAGAGAAATAAACGAGAACATCGACAATATATGTTGAAATAAGTTATTACAAGTAAAAGAATGAAATGAGAAGATTGAAAATAACAATATACTCTAAGCTGGATGGTGTGCTCGTGGAGCTTCATTGTTCTTTCAAACAACATCACCAGTACAAACTTAGGGTAGACATGAAGTGTTGTTGTTGAACAATGAAAGATCCACGACCAAACCATCGAGCTCAGAGAAGAAAACTCCACCTAAATAATCCACCTGAGCTACAAATCTTCTCCATCTCAATCACAATATCCCCTCTAAAATGACTTAACGGAATAAAAAATAGCAAATTTCTGCTTTCTTATGATCGAAAATAGACTGCATTAGCTGTATTTCACTCAACACAGATTTCTAACATGTTTTGGATGTTATCCATGACTGAAGAAAATTCTAAGCTGTATGTAAAGGAATTACATTCTTTTAGATGATATCGATTAGAAAACAATATTTATGTATACCATGTGGTTCTAGAAAAATCAAGACAAAATATTGTAAAAAAAGATGAAATCTAATCAGTTAGAACCTGGAATACATAGTGTACACTGGTTTAATTTACCATACAGCATAAATAATCCTAGTCTGCTGAAATTATCAAGATTGATATGAATGTAGTCGGAGGAATGGAAATAGCATCAATGGTAGTAGAAAACGCTAACTACAGACAATGTAATTTGATAAGAATGGATGAATTTCAGCAGTAAAAATTATATAGTTTTATAACTCGACAGTTGACGGAAGAAAATGAGTAAATACATCTGCATTGATAATAGTTGATTCTGAGTTATGTCATCCCTCGTCTACAACCATTAATTAAATTAACCAAGCTGACACCAACTAGGTAGTTTGCATCTACCAACATGACTCAGACGAATAATCAATGACTTCATGAACTGATGTAATATGTTGGTTTGGCTCCCCTGGGTTTCTTTCAACCTAGACCTAATACAACTAGATTTTTGTTCAGCATTAATCCTGTTTAAATTCAATGTGATGATTACTCAGTATAGTATTTGTTTTGCTTTCCCGTAAGACATTTTATTCTATATAACATACGATATCCTTGTATTAAGTTAACATGAACTAAACTCAGTATATGATTTGTTATAACTAAGTATTTATCATATATGTGACTTTATTCTAATTATTAATCAAAATGGATGTATAAACCAATGTATAAGTGCGTGTATTTCCAACTAGACTCGTTGCGGTTGTTCGTGATTCTGGCTGCTAGTTGAATATATATCTCTCTTCCAAATCTGGACATCCCTCTCGAGTTAGCGGGGATGAGACGCGTAGGAATGGATAACTTACGTGTCATTGTATCACAGTCTTAATTCCGTTTCCAAAAAAGTTGAACTCGTGATCTCTTCAAACATAGTATAATACATGAATTGACATACACACACCAACCAATTAAATTCCGCATAGTTTTATCCTGTAGCCAATTTGATAATATTGAATCGAATGATCATATTCGCAGAGAATAGTGAGATGTTTAAACGAAACTTATAGGTAAATAAAAATCGTCCCATAGTCAACAATCTTCAGTAGTCATTTAAAATAATATCGGCTACCTAGTAAGAACCCGGATGAAAGACGCAGCAGACACGCAACTTAGAGATCAACAGGCTGGATTCCGTAAAGATCGGTCGTGCACGGACCAAATTGCGACACTACAGATCATCGTCGAACAATCAGTTGAGTGGAACTCGTCACTGTACATCAACTTCATTAGTTATGAGGAAGTGTTCGACAGTGTAGACAGGAGAACATTATGGAGACTTCTCCGACATTAAGGAGTTCCTGAGAAGATTGTCAACATGATTCGGAACTCATACGACGGATTACAGTGCAGCGTCGTGCATGGAGGACAGCTGACAGACGCATTCGAAGTAAGGACCGGAGTCAGACAAGGCCGTATACTCTCTCCATTCCTCTCTCTTCTGGTGGTCGACTGGATTATGAAGACCATGACATCTGAGGGAAAACACGGCATACAATTGACAACTCAGAACCAATTAGACGATTTGGACTTCGCAGATGACCAAGCCCTCCTATCCCATGCACACGAACAAATGCAGATAAAGACAGCCAGTGTAGCAGCAGTCTCTGCATCAGTAAGCCTCAACATACACAAGGGGAAAACCAAGGTCCTCGAATTCAAAACAGGGAACAGCAATCCAATCACTCTTGATGGCGAAACTCTGGAAGATGTAGAATCCTTCACATACCTGGGAAGCATCATCGATGAGCAAGGAGGATCAGATGCAGACGTAAGGGCGAGGATTAGCAAAGCAAGGGTCGCATTCCTACAGTTGGAGAACATACGAAACTCAAAACAACTGTCAATCAATATCAAAGTCAGGATCTTCAATACGAACGTCAAGGCAGTTCTACTGTACGGAGATGAAACTTGGAGAACTACTACAACCATCATCAAGAAGGTACAAATATTTATAAATAGTTGTCTACGCAAGATACTCAATGTCCGTTGGCCGGATACCATCAGAAACAACCTACTACTGTGGGAGAGAACAAACCAGCTTCCAGCTGAAGAGGAAATTCGGAAAAGACGATGGAAATGAATAGGACATATGTTACGTGAATCATCAAACTGCATCACAAGGCAAGCCATAACTTGGAATCTGAAGGTAAGCATAGAAAAGAGGAAGGCCAAAGAACACATTACTTCGAGAAATAGAAGCAGATATGAAAAGGATGAATTGGAACCGGAAGAAGCTGGAAATATCTACCCAGGACAGGGTTGGATGGAGAATGCTGGTGAGCGGCCTATGCTCCTTCACGAGGATTAACAGGTGTAAGCAATTAAGCTAGTAGGGACGGAATTTTAGATGTTAATAAGTAGAAAAAAACATGTTTACGAAAGCTCAACAGCAACAAACTAACAATTATTAGTATGGGGATTTGGAGACATTAATAATAATGGTAATAATAATCATAATAGTAGTAGTACTAATGATAAAAGTCATAATAGTAGCAGTAATATTAAGGGTAAAGAAATAGCAATAACAACAATAATAATTTTGTAGTAGTAGTAGTAGTAGTCGTAGTAGTAGTAATATCAATAATAGGGGTAATAATAATGGTAATAATAGTAGAGATAATAGTAATAATGGTAGTGGTATTAATAGGCGTAATAGTAATTATAATAATAGCAATAATAGTAGTGGTAATAATAATAATAACGGTGAGTGCTTTAAATAAAACTTTACAAATTAAAAATAAGTGAAATATTAAACCACTTCATTTAATAGTGATTGTTAAGTGGACCGACCGATATATTATTAATGAAAATACCATTAAATTATCATCATCCAATGGGATAAACACTGATTATATGAATAATGAATAAGCGATAATGGATATCATAACTTAAACTAGTAGTCCCTGTATTGATTATTGCAGACTCACGTAAAGAAATCAAATGAATTTCGATTTTAGAAGAAATGACAGGAAATATCTTGTAGTCAACATTTCTCAGAAAAACATGAGTGATTAGGATGAAATCTCCCCCAAGATTATTGATTTTTAGCTCGATAAAAACGAGTCATAAGAAATAAATTGTATCGTAACTACTATGATTGAAAAAGTTGTTTTAAATACACAATTCGGCCCACAATTCTACCTGATAACAAGAGCCTTAAAATCAATAGGTGAGATCATAAAGTCAACTGCCTATAGTAATATTGGTCAAAATTAACACGCTATAGACAAGAAGGATTGACTGAGTTACTAAGTATAAATATACTGAATTACTTTTGAGCTATACCTTATTTGTGTGACGGTTCGCGATACAACCTGATTGGAACCAGAGACCGTACTGATTTGAAAACATCTATGATTAATTAGATCGAACCTATGTACATGTTTTCTACCTAGAGTAGACATATTTTAAAATAGAAAACTAGTGCAAGGAGTTGCTGAGCAATATCTTCGTCCTCTGACAGATAGATAACCCGTCTTGTAGTACAAGTACAAGTCGAGCGACCTCTTTTATATTCATGAAGAGATTTCATTAACCCAACACAAAAATACGTCTTCAAGATAACTAAAAAGGTAATATAGATTATATATGTAAGACAAAATACTCAATTGAATTTCATACGATAGATTTTGCTACGGCTTTGGATTTTATTTAGGCAAAACTGCTTGCTTATTAAGAAGCAAAGGAGATAGAACTATGTCAGTCAAAAAACTAGATTTTTGTGGTGAATAATTCAATTCAACAACCTAATCTAGATGGGATGCACCATAAAACCACAAAACCATACTGAACACAGATAATATTTACTTAAGAAAACATCCTGAGCTGAAACCCCAGCAGTTTTGGAATGATGGAGATTTTCAGTTCAAGTGAATACTTTTATCGTTTTTGAGCTTTATGAGCTAGACAGTATAAATGCAATGGCTTTTTAGACATTTTGGGCAATATTATCACGACTTACTTCATGTAGAAGTGTTTTCCAGAACAAAAACAACATATGTACACATATATGTGAACCTTAACAGCCAGAACTGGCTCCTTCAATCGAAAAATTAATTCGATTAAAAAGGTTCAGTGTGTTCTGTTATTTTTGAAAAAAGGTAAGTGGAGAAAAGGCTGGAGCTTGAAATGACACCCTCAGTGAAAATTAGGAATCTGAACCATTAGTTTAGGTTCAGTTTTGAATACTCTATGAGAATCATTAAACTAGGAATAGAATAATTGATGAATATGTGTGCAACAGTCAATAGGTTAATCAGTTTTAATCAAAGTAAAAACCTGATGAATATTGTGCATCGATTCATATTTCCACAGGAAATTAGCAAACCAAAGTTAAATTATCAATGTGAATACCAAAGTAGCAGTATCAATGTGATTATAAAAAAATGAGACATAGGAAATGAGATTCAAAAAGGAAGAATGAGTAGATAATGATAAACAAAACTCCAAAGTATGAACTAATTAAATGTAAAGTTGGAACTAGAATACGGATAGACAGCTTAACGTAATATATATATATATATATATATATATATATATATATATATATATATATATCCGCTCGCTATACACAACAATCCACTGTTTTAAAAAATATCGTACTGTTTGACATTTATTCACAAAAAATACCTTAATAATAAGCATATATATATATATATATATATATATATATATATATATATATATATCAATAATTGTAACAAGAAATACAAGAAATAACTATAAATTGGTACTTACACGTCTAAATTCATCTCGAATTCTTTCCTCCAAATTGTCTAATTTATTCCTTATTTCTAATTATGTATGTGAAATAATAATATTAATATTAATCGTCATTATTATTATTATTATTATTATTATTATTATTATCATAATTATAACTATAATAATATGGTAAAAAAAACTATGATTTACGCATAGTAGATTTGCAATGTCAAAACAAGTCATGCTAGATGTAAACTAGAATAAGAGATAGAATAATTAGTAAGCACAAAAAAGCCAAGCAACTTTTTTATAATTAAGAGCTCTTTGAAACGAAAGAGAATAATTTTTAACTTATTAACTTTAAAAAGTAATAATAATATCTACAAGGCGGATGGAACTATTAAAAATTTTGGAAGAAAATTAATACGCAAGATATTTTGTCCGACGTTGAGATATGCTATATTTTGAGTGTGACAGCTAAAGATATTGAGCTGTAATAGAAAATATAAGCGAAGGATAGGAAAATGCATTTTCAACAGACGGTCTATTTCTCGATCAAGGAAATCAGTCTTTACAATAGTCATCAAGAACAATCAAAAACAGTGATCCATGGGACACTAACCTTGTAGCAACGGATCCTTATCAGCACGAATAATGAACTCATTTCGTTGGTTCACATAGTCCAAATCTATGTTGGATTCCACTAGATCTTTAAACAGAATGAAGTTATCCATGGCTTTCTTAGGAGAGCAGAGATAAAAAAATATATAAAAAGTAATGCATTTATCATGTTTATTGATGCGTAAATTCATGATAGATATTACTTTTGAAAAGTTCACCGATGACTTAAGTTTAAAACCATTGTGAATATAGCTGATCAAATGTCGAGGGATTTTTGATTAATGACAGCAGCTATGATTTTAGTTAGTCCCCATTTTTGGTACTTGTATCTGAAGAGATAAAAACACTGAAATTTTACTCTTAGTTTTGATCCACATTTATTTAAATGTGGTTTGGTTCCAGTTATGATCTCATAAAGCTCTTTGTTTTTGCTTATTTAAGCTGAATTCTCGCACACAATTAAACCACAAGACTTGATCTATTTCCTGCGATCTGAAAAAGAAAACTCAAATGGCTCTTTGCTCTACGAGAAAGGTAATCTGTTTTTGAATGCTATTCAGTCAGATGCTACTATTATACCCACCGGAAAGCAAAGATAATTAGGTTATTGTGGATTTTAATCACAATCTGTACTTGAAATTCATCTGTTTTACTGGTGTACCTACTTTTAAAAATTTTCTATGCAAAGCAGTTGGCTTTGTTTGGCATTTCATGCTATCGAATCAATATTATAATAAGGCTACAACTTTTCCGTTTGTTGTCTACCTAATCCTTTCTATTATTACTGGTATTGTTAAACTTTCTAACAATCTGGGATTTATCTTGATAATTTCATGTCGCTATGCTAGTGTAGTGTGACAACTTACACCGATTCACACATGTGACAGGTCCTACATTGAGTATGACTGACTGACTGACTGTAAACAAACCTAAAATCATCGCTTCTCGTATGCTTATGTGGATGTATTTTGTAGTAGTGTCTCGTAACAAGTTTTCAGTTGAGTTTTGGTTTTTACATTATTATTGAAACTCATGTTAATTATTTTCTGTTCATGAAGCGGTGGCATAGGATGATCATGTAATCAGTAAAATACCCTGAGGCCTGCAATATATATGGTATAGTTTCAAGGGTTTCTAACAGAAATATATACAACTTGTAGAAACTTTTGGATCTTACCAGTAGCCCGAAATTCGACGTCGTTAATACGTGTCAGTCATAGTGAACAAAGAGCCTGGCACATTTGATGCTTGAACAACCAGTTAGAAATAATCAACAAAGAGACAGACAAAAATGTATGTCAACGAAAGCTGCTTGATAAGGGTGAACTCAGAAAGATAGATATCAAAATAGAGCTCGGCTCAAACAGGCGTTAGTCTAAGTTGTCATATCACATTAGGTCGACGAAATGAAATTAACAAGATGTACGTCAGAGAAACCGAAATAATGTAGCAGCAACCATAATAAGAAAGAATAAACATTAAGAATGTGGTTCGAAAAGTTGATGGGAAGGTATGTATGGAGGAATATTGGGAACACTGATCTATAGAGGTAGCATGTGAATGCATGCGCGCCACTGAGGTCGACTGTGAGCGTCGTGGTAATCGGCATTCATGCATACATGAGAGGCTATAAGCTCTGACTAGACTGTTAGTGATCGAGTAAAGAGCCCTCACAAATTTTACGCACTTCTGAGGTTTTTTTTTCAGTGACAGACAGTGCCACAAAACTTCTCAGTCTACATGATCACCTGCTACGGGTACTGTCTCAGCGTTTAGCTTTTTGAAGAGTTAGCATATTGGAGCAAACACAGAGACGATAAAAAGATGACAATCTGTGTTCCAATTTTTTCGAGTTCTTTCGGAGCCATTTAACCGAACTGTGCATAGGCGACTGTTAACGAGGATCCATCCTAAGTGCTTGTTCTGCCCTCGTACACAGTGCTATGCCTCTACTCGCCAGTCTACGAAAAAGAGCCATCAGGTCGCTAGACAAAAGAGTGTATCTTGTCGTCTCTCTGTTTTGTCGAGGTTAAATTAATTTAACGACCACGCTAGAATCCGGAGACGGATATTCGTGGGATAAGGCGAGGTGTGCATCTTTAGGGTCGAACCTTTCTAAATTCACCCCTGCTTGTGGGAAGACAGCATCCCTATTATTCTAATTATCTGAAGAGAACACTTAACTGCTGTCACACCTCTGTACAGTTAGCAGTACGACTTCGCCATCGAACCTTTGGTTCGCTGCTTTTAGTCCTACCGCTCTTGAACCGACCTGTCTGGTATAGTAGGAGCTTGAGGAACGATTGTTCCAACCAGTATAGCTCAATTGCTTTTTTACGATAGGCGAACCCGACCAACATGTAAAGGTAGAAGCAACGGTCGGGAGATTTCAGTATAGTGATAATAATTAAATTGGATAAATTCCAGATCTAGTATCAAAGACGAATCGGAGATCTTAATAAAGTGATAAGTTTATTTTCATATTTATTGATCAACGTTCGATATGATAGTCTAAGTTTAAAGTATATGGCACAGTATTTTTGATTGTCTAGGTGATATACAAATCACATAGGCTATAAATAAACTATGTAAAACTAGGAACAAGTGAATGACTACATAAAAAGAATGATAATTCCTAGTTATTGTTAGTTATTAAACAATGTGATTACAATCTAGTGTTTTCAGACTCCATTTAAGTAGTAACAGAGAGTAGAAATTTACTGTGTTCAAAGTTTTTCTTTTCAATTGCATGCCACATTTTAATGCAATTCGAAACATATATTTATATACAACTAGCAGAATTATTTGTTCATTACGAGTTATGTTCAGATTCGGTCATACGCCAATTTCAGATTTATACATAGATAAATTGTAACAAATTTATTTTTATTCTCCCTATTAAAAAAATTCAGATAACAGATTATAAAAGTTTATGTTCTCAACCACTCAAAGTTGTGAAATTCGATAAAGTACAAATATTGGGAACATTGATTATGGTTCGTAATGCGACCGAATGAGCGATGTTGAGGCTAGACACAAACTATTAGGCAGAGAGAGTAGTGTTGAGGATGCTAGATTCTCAGAACTCGCTTAATAAATGTTTTGTTTTTTTTAATTTTATTTTGGATATTTGAATTTCTTATTTTCACGCCAATAGCGCCCATTTTCACCTTCATATCCTACTTCATATTCGGTTTGTAGTCTCTTTTAATATGATATTTCATGATGTTTTCCATGGACATTTCTATGCTGTATATATACGCTTAAGTTGTGCTTGTTGATGTTGCTGGTGCTTTTGGCTGCTTGTGGAATATATTTCCCTTTTTCTGAACCTGGACCTCACTCTCTAGTTAGCGGAGCTGGGACGCATCAGAATAGCTAGCTTCTGTGGTCATTGTGTCGCTGAATCTCCGTTTCTTTTGCAGATTTAGGTGAGCTCGTAATCCCTTCAAACATAGCAGGCGGATTAATTGATTAGGTAGTAGATCTTCATCAACTGAGGTGATGAATGTATTACTGATGTCGAACAACAGCCTACTTCGATATTTGGTGGTATAGGAACTAGTTGAAAAAATATGGAGATTAAAAGCATATAACTGGAACTAGTCATTGACTGTTGGTCTGAGCCACGTTAGCAAGGGTAGACTACTTGATAGCGATTAGATTGATAATCACGATAGCTTATTGGAGATATTGTGTGCTGTGGAAGATACGTTTACTCTTTTTTTGTAAATCTTGATTTGCAGTATTTCTTCAAGAATAGCTTTTCATTTTGTCTTTTCGAACAGTACTCTCAATGTTCAATATTTCACATTACCATTGAAACTAACATTAATGCGATTTAATTTGCTATTCTTTTTAATTTCATCACGTCGTGTTGATGCGATAAGATCGCTTAAAATGATGTTAACAATATTTTAAAAACGTTTCACGGTGCATTTTTCAGCATGCCTGGATATTCATCATGTATGAATGGAAACTGTGATGAAATAGTAACACACCATCGATATAATAAATTTGAAAAAAAAAAAACACGACAAATATTCATAAATAGATATAAATACTTAAAACATTTATATCCAATCTATGTGAAATAAACAACAGGTTGTAAACATAAATATTAATTCACATGAATATAAAGATGCTATTTTCGTGCATATTTTCAAAAAAAAACCTTTCTGTTCAACGGAAAATAGTAAACATTTTGAAATATTATTTTTAGTAATAATAACGATAATAATAGTAACAATGAAAAATGAAAAGTATTCTGTGGAAAGAAACAGGCCATATATTGTTATTTTGTTTACACAATGAAGGTTAAGGGAATTAAGACATTATCTGCTTACAAAAACAGTAAAGCTAAATTTGTTTTGTAACTGATAAACACATCTGTTAATGCGCAATAAAGGAAAAATGTAAGCGTAGTGCACAACTTTCCACATTCATATTTATGATACATATAAAAATCACACTGATTACAAATGAAGCTAGGGAAAGAAGTTTCGTCAGATTTATAACTCAATAGCTGGAAATTGAGAATAGATATATCAATGTTGTTATAACGGGAAAAGATTAAATTACGGGAAACTCCCGGAGACTATTTATAGACTGTTAAATAACTAGATTATGTTTATATTCTCTTTATCATAAGCTTTTATTTGACCTATTAACTACTATTATACGATTTAATATTCCTAAGTTATTCTCAATATGTTAGTTGCAGTCTCTCATAATCACAGCCACTTTTTGGCTTGTTCTCGTATAATTGTTATTTCTTATTTTATGGTGTGGTCTGGTTTACTTGTACATAAACCAAGTATGTCCGAACCATATGATTCATACAGTGGAAGCTGTGTTTCGGAACATAACAAAAAGGCTAGGTGGGAAGAACCAAAATTGGCACTGGGCTGCTCAAACTGGCTAACACGTCATTGGTTTGACACAGTCGGTGTTTTGATTGGCGATATTAACATGTGACAATTAAAAATGGACAAAAATCATTGCTCGAATCTCAACACTACAGTGATCTTGAGCGTTGTTAGAGGTATGAGGGAAGTCATCACTTCACAGTTGCCCACATTGTAGAAGGGTTCTTTTAGAGGCACCTGAAAAAGAACTTGGGTAAGTAGTGGGTTTAGTGACCGGAGAGTGTGACCGCAGTGTCCAAGAGACAACTGCTTGAGCTCGGTTACAGATGATCTTTTTATGATTAATTTCCGTGTTAGTTCCGTAATTGCTGGGATGAGGTGTGCATTTTTAGGGTCGAACCTTTCTAAATTCACCCCTGCTTGTGGGAAGACAGCATCCCTATTATTCTAATTATCTGAAGAGAACACTTAACTGCTGTCACACCTCTGTACAGTTAGCAGTACGACTTCGCCATCGAACCTTTGGTTCGCTGCTTTTAGTCCTACCGCTCTTGAACCGACCTGTCTGGTATAGCAGGAGCTTGAGGAACGATTGTTCCAACCAGTATAGCTCAATTGCTTTTTTACGATAGGCGAACCCGACCAACATGTAAAGGTAGAAGCAACGGATCATGGTTGAACAATCAACTGAATAGAAGTCGTCACCGTACATCATCTTCCTTCATTATGAGAAAGCGTTTGACAGTGCGAATGGGTGAAATATATGGTACCATCTCCTACACTGTGTCGTATCTAAAAATATCAACAACATAATATGGATTAATACGACGAACTACACTGCTCGGTTTTAACAGCATGGATATTACTATTTTTCGGGGTTTTCCATCTAGTTCCTACCATTGCAGTGCCCTGCTTTAAATTTAGCAAGCGTTGGCAATGCAGTGATCATCTGTAGTACCATTTCATCATCAATACTGGATAATAATCGAGTTCGAACATCGGCATCTATGGAAGACTATAGTCCAGAAACAAACAATAAGCATTTAAATTGGTCATTTGATAATGTACTGAATTTAAGCGTTCAACTTGTAGATTAATCCTGCTTGCGTACGTCAGATAATCTTCACCAGCGTCCTTTTTTAACTGGAGGCATCTATAACGAATATGAAATAACAAAGCTTGTTCACAAAATATCTTGTTCAAAATACCAACGGTTTCATCAAAACTCAACTCCCTTGGGTGTCTTGGCAGGATAAAATTTCCATATTTAGTGTCCTTGTGGGTCAAGTTTTTGTGATACCAATCTTACGTTTCTTTCATCTGAGAAAGATATTCCATGCTAGCGAACCATAATTCAAATATATGACCACTTTCCGAATCAAAAATAAGTTTTGGGACTAATTTAAGTAATGGTTCTATTTCCTCATCTTTTGCAGTGCATTTGAACTGGATTGAAGATTTTGATGTAAGTGATGTAAGCATCTGTTCTTGAGAAGCTAAAAATTGACTCTGCTGTTGCTGAAGAAATAATTGCATTTGCTCCATTAAAGTTGACATATTGATTTTCTTCTTCTGCATGAGTCAGGACAGTAATAAGAAAAAGACTGAATGACTAATTAATAACTAATGTCGTGCAAGGACACCGACAACAGCTCTGTACGTTGTGTTCAAATAATTACACTGATTCTCGTTCAACTACTGGATGGCCTCGATTCCTTTGTGAAAGTCGAGGTCGTAGACTTTTCATCCCGTCGCCAACTTGTTGTCCTATTGTCCATCAAATAACATGTGATAAAATCGCCTTTTTGAATACCGACTTATATAACCTTGTCCCTTTGCTAAAGCAATGATGTGTTAACCAGCACGAACAGCCTTCAGTCAACTCTCAATTCTTATTGGTCCTCCGTATAGCAACTTCTCGCCTAGCCCAGCCCGTTCAGTCTAGAACAAAAATATCAGACTCCACTGTGTGGATCGTATATTTCAGACATACTCGGTCTACATACAAGCAGACCAGACAGCATCATAATACAGAATGAAAAAGAAGTGTCATACAAGACCACGCCAAAAGTATCTGTGAACGTGGGATACTGTGACCGATATGTTGGGAACAAGTTAAGAATGGCAAATAGTATTGCGGTAGCCAAATGAAAGCTTATGACCAAAGGAATGTAAACATATAATCTAGTTACTTAACAGTTATTCTTCGGATGTAACAACGTTAAAAGGAGGCAATCAACAGATGTAACTTCCTATATAGTGGGAACACTACAGTAATAATTATTCATATACTTATTTTTATAATGGCTAAAATACAATTGATCTAATTTTCAAGAGTTGGGAATAATATGAACCTAGGTATTAAAGACGTTTAGAGCGTGAATGGGTCCATTGACTAATACTTTTTACTTAATAGAAATAAAATTTGCATATCAACTACTACTATGGCAAGTTTTGGACATTTGATCTATGATTTTATGCACACCAAGTGTACGAAAAATACTAGTCCATTTTTTTTGTACACATTTATACTACTTAGTTTGTTGTTAATAGTTTAATAACTGGTAGCTATAGAAGAAAATAATATATGAGTAATAAATTCTTGACACAATTTGCTGTTACTACTTTTATTGTTAAATAATAATAATAATAATAATAATAATAATAATAATAATAATAATAATAATAGTAATTATAATCATTTGAATGATTTGATTGTTAGTTGAAGCAAGTAAAATAGTTTCCATAATTATAGGCAATTCATCATATTTGTGTGTGGGCTGTGAAACTGCCCGGGTGCCCAAACCGAAGCAGGTGGTTTTCTTAGGGGGCCAAACCCGAGCCTTTGACCTAGTGGTCTAACCCACAAGGCAGTGGAGCATCGTAAGAAGATGCAGTCCCATGGAAGCCGGTGACCAACAATTGGTTCATACGCCATTTGTTCCCGCAGGATACTGGAGCCCATGTGAACCATTGGTTCGGAATCCGGTTAAAGCGCCGGACATTCGCTTTTCGTCCTCTCATTTTCGTAAACAACACCCCGGCCACGAGAAGATAGTGAGTAGGACTTCCCTGGCAGAGGCTTTATACGCGTGGCCATGTGAGAGCATTTCGAGAGGGAGGGCGGACTCTACCCACTTTCGGCCGTATATATATATATAATAACAGTCTATAAATATTTTCCAGAAGTTACACATAATTTAATCATTTTCGGATACAAAAGAACTGATTTTATTTCATTTCACTTGAGATTTTCAACCACGACTAACTGGAAACTATCACTTGGGCACTTTACAAATGATACCGATTAATTAAAAAACATAGAGATATGAAGTTTCACAATTTCTGAATCTTGAATATTATTTGGATGATTACAGTCGAATATATGCATGAAATAAGTAAAAAATATAGACGTAGAATTAACAACTAATTTACTTGTAAAGGTGTTATAAGACATTCGTAAACTGTTGATCGTTTGGATCCAGTGTATTGATTCAATAGTGAAACAGCATATGGTAAGCGTAAAACAGCTTGATATATACGATAGACATCCTAAAGTGTGTAGAAATATAAATGAAGAATATTTTTGATAATAAACATAACCTTGGTATTTACGAAATCAGATATAACTGATGAGGTAGTAAATATTTTTCAACTGAGGTTAGTGAGACATATGCTACATACCCCCAACCACCACTAACCTCGAAGCAAATGATGGCAAATGTAGTAAGTTGAAATAAAGCTAGTGTGGTCAAATCAGGACGTGACATCAATTCGTGTAAACAATCCCTATTCGACTGGGCATTTAAGCGCGTACACACTACCTGGTTGGAATCCACTGGATTATAGCAATCAATGTTCAGAAACTTCGAACGACAGCTCGATATTATCTGCAACGGCGCATTGCATTCACTCTTTGTATTCCTTACAATCTTAGGTTCGTGATTCCTCATAAATTTATTTTTAAATATCTCAATAGCTTATAATTTTTTCTCGAATTGTATCTTGGATACCTAAACTTTCATATTACCATTATTTATTTATTTTAACACATAGATATTGGTACAATGAGGCACCGAATACATATGCTCCACACAAATTTCATTCGATATGTGTGAGGGCTGTGATACTGCACGGGTTCCCAAACCGAAGCAGGTGGTTTTCTTAGGGGGCCACACCCTGAACCTTCGACCTGAAGGTCTGATCCACAAGGCAGTGGAGCATCGTAAGAAGATGCAGTCCCATGGAAGCCGGTGACCAACAATTGGTTCATACGCCATTTGTTCCCGCAGGATACTGGAGCCCATGTGAACCATTGGTTCGGAATCCGGTTAAAGCGCCGGACATTCGCTTTTCGTCCTCTCATTTTCGTAAACAACACCCCCGCCACGAGAAGGCAGTGAGTAGGACTTCCCTGGCAGAGGCTTTATACGCGTGGCCATGTGAGAGCATTTCGAGAGGGAGGGCGGACTCTCCCCACTCTCGGCCGTACCAGGGCATTACAATTAATACTGTTATTAATTCAACTACTCTGAGATTCACTTTGACATTCTCTTCTGGCTATGCAGATGAGCTATGGTAAATTGAGTCTATGTACACGCATACCGCGTCCTATGTTGCGTTTAACTGACCGGATACACTTGCGAAAATAGATATATTATGCAAGCTTTCTTGAGGATAACTGACAGAGGAATCAAAAATTTTATAATTGTGATTGATAGGGTTTTGATGAAGAGATGCATTAGATTCGAAGACTTAAATAATTAACAGACAGCCGATATCGCATTTATTTTGCTCTACACATAGGCGAATATTATTATTCGTCTTTGACCAGATATATTTGAAACAGAAAGAAGGCATAGTTGACTTCGCCATGCTCTCATAAGAACACATATCCTGAAAGAGAAGTATATAACATCCATTAAATGTTGTTCCAGCGACTCTTATTCATTTCGTTGATTTTATTCTATGTCTCGCTGTAATCAGGGATATTAAAAAACTAACGAATATAATCCTAATCTTAATCAACTATATACAAGTGAATCATAACAAACAGTCATGCTAATAATGGTGTAAATATCATACCCGTTGCATAAATTAGTGGTTATCTGGACTCAGTAGCTCAGTAAATAGTGTGTTGACGTTCGAAACGAAAGGCATTAAGTTCACATCCTAATATGAACATCAACACTGGAATACGGAAGCACACCCAGATGATCAGTCGCGAATAGGAAGAAATGTGCATTTTGAATTTCCCTGTTAGCCACAATCCATCTACTCTAAAAAACCATAAAGTCTGGTTCATGTTATAGGCTAACTGACGGTTAGTAAACTCATCTTCTAAAAATGTGTGTGAGCATTCTAGTTTC
Organism: Schistosoma mattheei; assembly: GCA_944470405.2. NCBI lineage: Eukaryota > Metazoa > Platyhelminthes > Trematoda > Strigeidida > Schistosomatidae > Schistosoma > Schistosoma mattheei. Next base: position 11,466,842 of record OX103943.1, read on the forward strand.
CCATAAAACATGATAGACTCATTTTGTAAAAGCCAAACATCTCAAACTTGATTGGTCTTTAGACAAAGAACCAATGAATCAAATTCTCCTAGCTACCAACCTACGATAGATGGAAATCTATATATACATATATAGAGTGAGTATATTTTAATTAACCATTCTACAACTGATTTAATTAAAATAAACAAATCATCAGAAAAAAACAGAAGGGAGAAAACAAACTAAAGGTTTTCTTCTTTGTTAAAAAATAAACACGCAAGAAAGTCGTAAATAAAAACTATGATCTATATAAAATGCTTCACGCTTATTTCATTTACAATAATTATCTGCGGAACATTTGGACAATATTATAAAATATGGAGCGAATATCCACAGTCAATTCTACAAAATGAAGAAAGTTAGTTTATTTTTAAAATGCAATTTAAACCATATGTTGTGTAATTTTTAGATTACTTGTTTGTTTACACATCCAAAATAAATAGACAGTAATAGACAACAAGTTTATTAACAACATGGAGGAAATGTGTACATGTTGAGCAACATCAATCAAAGAAAGACTAATGTTTCACTCAATAAGATTAAGGAGGGATAATTTAATGAACAGTATAAACTTTGATTTAATAGTCTAAAAATTTAAGCGGTCAATTTTTCTGGGTTTTATGTGAAAGATATGAAAATATATTAGTGCGATCAACAGAAAATGATGGAAAGGCACGATTTAGATAGAATTCGACATAAAAAAACTGATTACGATCGCTAAATTGCTAATATAGAAACCGTTTTAAGAAGCTACTGAAGTCGAGAGAGAAAGAGAGTAGAATAGAGTAATAACAACCACGCAAATATTTTTATTTAATCATTTTTTGTAGCCTAGACTCCTATACTCATCTGAGTATAAGTACTATATTTTTCACCATACTAAAGGAAAAAACGCATATAGCTTGAAACTAAAAATTGATGCACAGTATATCATGATCAACTCTATACATAGAAAACTGGTTTTGTTAGAGTACTAAAGTCACTCGTGATTCAATAACTATACGCAAGGTTAAATATAATTGAATATAGTAGGATTTCGAACATGTAACACAAGGGTATGAAAAATAATTGTATTACTGATTTAGATGTACGATTAAAGAAGATATCTAATTATAAATCGGATGATTCGACGAATTAATTAATATCCCCTCGAACGTGAAAACTCGTTTAATTCTCACTAAAGTATAATTGAGTGATAATCAAACGGCATTTATTACTAAAAGTCCTGAATCTTACTTATAGTTACGAAACTGGATAAGGGATAGTTATTATGTGTAAAACAAAAACATAGAGTAGTTTATAGAGTACTAAAGTTAAAAAATATATAGTTAAAGTTCCCTGTCATTTTAATAAGTTAGTAAACTTAGGACTTTTAAGTACTTATACTGGAATTATTACCATAAGATACTTGTCCAGATTATTGGATTTCATACTTAATACCACGAACTATTCTAGGTAAGACACTCACTGAAAAAAGGAGCAGTAAACAGCTTTTCTGTTCTTATATGTGACCTACCATTATAATTGAAGAATGGTTGAGAAATACTGAGAAGTTATGAATGTCAACCATTGAATGGTAATTCAGTGATTCTATTAGTTATACGTTCATTATGAGACCTGGCAGTCGTGGGTTAGATCCTAATATGAAACTCCTCGACAGAGCTCACCAAGGATCAAAACTGGGACTACAAGGTTTTTTTCACATACCAATTGCGTTTTTAAGTAACTAGTAAATTTATTTCTATCTTGCCTCTTGTAACTTAGAAATACGACGTCACAGAAAACTTCTTCAACTCAATTTAACTGAAGTAAACAAATAAGTGTTGTTTAATTACACCTTTTTGAATGTTAAAGATTCCCATTGTGAAAATTAGAACAACACATATAAGCGAACAATTGTTTTCAATTTGATAGTCATCAGGCTTTACTCTAATATACATGAATATTTATACGAAAATGTTAAACCAATCAACGCATTGTACAAAATAACACCATTTTTGTTCGGATTCTGTCAGATCATATCAAGGACTATGACATAAAAATTAAACTATAACCAACTGGATCATAACTTCAAATGCGTCTGCAGTGCTTGTGTCATTATTTTGTATCCGTAGTCATACTGTTTATACGTGACAATCGGGGACCACTGTAATTCCCACGACGCAAAGCGAGAACACAGAAGACTGATGCAAATGGAAACCGATTGACTAGTTTATATACTGGGTTTTACACACAGTATCATAATGTACAGGGGAAATTATATAGGGTTACTGCAAAAACACTGAATGTAGTGTGCCTTAGATGAATGAAGGTTCACACATGTCATACACAATGAAATTCATACTGAATTGATATAAAAAATATTGACCGAAAATGATGTCACCTTTTTATCCCATTATATCGTCATCAACATCAGAACATATGGAATTTGAAGGAAGCTCAAATCAAAGGGTTACGTACATTGCATTGAAACAGGGATCCAACCCGAAAACTCAGGTCTTTGGGAGAGTGCTTAACCGTCAGACCTCCGAGTTGACATGTAAATGTAAACATTTTTAACTTCAATCGATTCGTGAGGGCATACTGTTAAAGTCTTATACTAAGATGAAACAGCTATCCAATGTCCCTTGGTGTCTAATGGCCCCCGCCATAGTGGGGTCAATTCATGAACAATATCACAGAGGGCTTATATTGGTCTTCATAAATACATCAAACCCTGTAATTTAATTACTAACTGCATGAAATATTCTGTTAACGGTTACACAAAGTATGGTGTTTTACTTCTTCCGTGTTTTTGAATAAGTAACCAAGTAAAGGTGTAGTTTTATTTTAACCGATCTTGTAAAAACAGCCTTCAAATTAACAATCGTTTTCAATCTACTTGACTGGCGATAATTTGTCAAAGTCGGTTAGGTTTTAAATTTTCCAACACCCAAAGGTAGTTGTTATCTAACATTAGGTGAGATTTGGAAATTGGCTTAAGCTATAATCTGACCGAATTATATGTTACATGTTAGGCATTTCAACGCGTACCAATCCATTTTACTAACGATCCTTAATTCATGTTTTTGGTTTTTTTTAATGACTTTAACTCAAAAGTGACCATTTTACTTAAGATTATTACTTTAAGCTAGAAATCATGTAACCCGAAGAGAATTTATTGAAAATAATATTTACAGGTCAGTCACAACCCGAAAAGCTCCATGGAAACCTCTCAGATTATGAACCTAGGTGACCCAGGTTTGAACATATTTCCCCGAAAAATGGAGGTACGCCTTGATAGTTAGTGTCAAATAACATGGAACCTAGGTTCAGGATTTTCTGTCGACTACCTCCCACCACCTAACATGTAGTGAGCATTTTTCGTCCACATAATGATTCTACTTTGATAGAAATATTCAAATGGTTAAATCTTAATTAGACCAAGAAAGCTGGTGTTGATAGTTTATAGAATACCAGTTAGCCAACGAAGAAAGACTATGCGTTGGTCAACGAAATCATTCTAAGCTATGTATAAAATGAAAAGTACGCAAATGAAATCTGTCAGGAAATTAGGTGACAAAGCTGCTTAAAGTAATCGTCAGTGGTGCAAATACATTTACAAGTTTTTATTTTTCAGTCAATTGTTAAATATCTTGTTAGGCTATATATATTTTTAATCGTACTTTCGTCTGTTTTTCATCGTCTCTTTCCTTAATAACTGTTTTTTCCCTTAGAAATTTTCGATCTGATAAATATGGTTGTATTCGCTTTTTAATCTATACTACTATTGTGTAGTTGTTATGGTTTGAACAAATACACAATTGGATTTGGGCTCTTTATCAATTACTGATAGCCAGTGAATCGGGAGGTTGTGAATTACCCAATACAGTTTTAGTTTTCGTATCACGAATTGACGTTAGTTAAACAACTAGTGGAAATCATAAAACAGAGGATAAGTATTTTAATCTAGTATGGGACTCCGTTGCAATTCCCATCAAACACCACACTGGAGATTAAACGCAAGACCTTCAGGTCACATGTATTTGGATAAATGGTCCATCTTGTATGGATTGTTAGGGGTTTGTTTCTGTTAAACGCGGTAGGTTTTAGCAAAGCATGAAAGTCTGAAGCTACTCGCCTTTCGTTTTGACATTAATATCGATATGGTGGTTGTTAAAATAGCATGTATTGTTATTGCTGGTTTGATTTGTAAATTCCCCGCTCTGCAGAATCGTTAGGTCTTTTAGTGTAGTTTATATGCTCTTCGGTGTGAGTCATAATTTCACGAGACTCCCATACAGAACGCATCAAAATTTACACATCCTAGTCTATAGACACAGATTCTATATCTAAGTGATAGAAATTTGATCTTTTGCTTGAACTAAAACATTTCGAAGAGTGATCGTTGCAATTTGTTCGTTGTGCTCAGATGATATAGTTGCACCTAGTTCATGATGTGTACCATGAAACTCAACAAGCTTTCAACACTAGTAATTTTTCCCTTAGATTTCGTCACCTTTTGTGTTTTTGTATTTGTATTATATGACTTTTTTTCAAATAACTAAACCGTTTTTTAGAGCTCACATTTTAGATTAGAATAGAATAAGAGAAATAACTAATGTAATTAGTTAAATGTATCATACTTTGGATCAGAAGTTACATAATACATGAATTGATATGAAAATCAATTAAATCCAGAGATGAGTGCTGATTACACTGCGTTTAAGTGTATAAGAAATCATTATTATTATTATTAAACAAATCTGATAAATTTGAGTGTAAACTGATAAGTCGCTGAAAAGAATATTCTTTGTTTATATACAAGTGATTGTTTTTTTCACAAACTGTTACGGGCTAGAGATTAGATACGGACGGATGTTTCGTCCTAGTATGGGACGTCCTAGTAGTGCGTAATCACAACCCCACCGACGGTTGAACCCAGGACATTCAGATCCTGTTGCGAGCGCCTAACATGTAAAATACTAACTAATCTCCAGGAGTGATACTTGAAGTTCTGTTTAGAAGCCACGACTAGTGGAGGAAGTTAAATACCAATGGCATGAGAAGATGGCTGCTTAGTACCATGGATTGACTGAAGTTAGAAGTGTAAGCAAATGGATTCCAACTTGCTGGTCTCAGGATTACGTGGGCGTCAAGACCTGACGGTCATGGAACGGATCCTTGGCAAAGTTGTAAACACGCACTAGTGAGAAGTCCCACACTAGAGCAAAGGAACCGCTAAATGCACCCTGGTTTTCAGTGTCTGTCAAGCTAAGGTCAGTCCGTAGTGCAAACTACAAAACTCAATAATTCTCTCAAACCCCTCACATTACCAAATGTTACTTCAGAAAAAAAATGTAATCAACTATTCTTTTAATAGGATTAACAAAACGTCCTTGGACTTTACGTGACCCACTGAATTGTTGCTTGGATAATGCTAAATGTTGTAGGCGTAAAAGGTACTTTGGAAGAAAACTGGATGAAGATGACGAAGATGAATTTGGTTTGACACGGGGAGAACACGCTTGGAAAAATCGTGTATATCAGATTAGAAATCGAATGAATCCACTACTGGTAAAAAAATTTACTCATGAAAGAATGAATAAGTATTGAGTTCTAAAAACGTTATTACTATATTGTGTATGTATCTGTCTATCCGTAAATATCTTAAAATAAACATTTTTTAAACACTTCATTATAATTTGTTAGAGATGAACATGTCGGTTACTAGGGTGAGTTAAAGACAAACTGGTGTTTCCTATATGAAATCGAGGAAACTTGAGTGAATGAAGTTGCATTATTTAAACTATCAACATCCTAGAAGGAAGCGAAAACGAATAAGCAAATCCATTTCTTGGGAATAGCAATAGTTTATCTGTGGTCGGGAACTAAAGATGAAGATAGGTCAGCAAAAGGGATATACAAATATACTAAATTTACAAGGAAAGGAATCATACTTTGAGACAATTCCATAGAGAAACGAGCCAAGAGACAACTCTTTCTGTTACAGTTACGAGTTAAGAGTAAAGAAAACACATAGTATACACTGTGACCGTTAACAGTTGTATATGTATCTATTACACGGAGTTGAGCTATTCCTATTGTAAAGAAAATTGGTGTTTGTGCACACGTTAATCACTGTAGGAAACGGTCTATGTTGGATGTTCAAACAAAACTTCATTGTTGAGTAAAACCATTAATCATCAAGTGAAAAGTGTATATCAAAGCCAAGTACATTAAACACATACTTAGATAGGTTCCATTAAAAATCCAATTAAAAGAAAGTCAAATCAATACAAGGATATTTCAAATGACATATTAAAAATATTAAGGCATCAATTGTGAAATAATTCAAGGATGACTTTTTGTGAAAAAAAGTATTTTGATAATCTCCAGTCAAATATAAACAAATGTAACTTATTTATCAAGTGCAAGCATTTGTATTTGATGTCCAAGTACAATTTAGTTACGTGAAAACTACTGCTATTACTCAACTGTCTAAACTGAAGTAAATGGTAAAGGGCTAGAAACTAAGACCTACTACCACCGCCACTGGTCATCATGATCAGTGATAGTTTATCAAATAATTTATTAATAATAATGGGACTATTTTTAAAGTTCGAAATCTGAGATTCAACATAAAACCTTGAATCCAAACAATTAGAGATAATAATATAGAAATAAGAAATTTAAACAGAAAGATTATTTCCAAAAATTAGTATTAATCAACCAACCTGAAGGCCAGAACCTCTGATTTTTTTAAGACGTCGACCTAGACGTTGTAAATCAGGGATGCGACGTAAGAAATCTTCATGCAATCCTCGACGTATCGCAGTTTCTTCAACAAACGATTCAACTAAGTCCAAACGTTCTTCTACAAATTGAGAAATAAAGTAAAAGTTACGTACGAATACCTAAGCGGTGAATAGATATTTCCTAACGTTGAAGGGAAACAATTCATAAATATATAAGAGAAAATTCTTGATAGATTCATCAATGATAGTCGTTAATGTGTCCTAAAAAGTGATCTTTAAAACAAGTAATGTGGTAATTGCCCTCATGAACTTATTACAACAGTCTGGTGTTACATTTTTATTTACCAGTGTACCAATCTAGTGGACATTAGATGTAAACTAGTTTGCACGGTAGGCACTGGGATTCCTACCATAAATTTCAAGAAATTAAATTGTAGATGCATTATAGATGTTTAGTATACATTTAATAATATACTAGATAAATACTTTCACAAAATGATGTAATTATATAAGGCTACTGCCTGTTACCGAGATATTTTAATTCGACTACAACTATTATCTTGTAAAGAATTTTTTACGTTATAATGACATACCAATTTTTGACTTATCTATTAAAGGTTGTCGAAGCCATTGAGCTAGAAGACGCTGGCCTTGAGCTGTTCGACAATTGTTCAATGCGCCATAAACACTGTGAAACTTGTTTTCTAAAACATTGGAGGTTACAAGTAAAACAGTATATGCGTTAAGAAATTATTAGAGTAAATATGAATAATTTACAACAGCCATAGACTGTTATCATTATTTAATATTTAACTTAGTTATTATGTAACCGATCGGAAATGACTGAGATTAGCACCTGGTAATTAAAACACTTGACTCCCAGTAGTTGGATTGTAGGCGAGAACTCGGCTTCACCTACTTTGGTATGAGCAGCCGAATCTCAGGGCTCTGTATAGAGAATAAATCTGTCTTATATTTGCATTTACTAATAAACATATGATCGTGTGTTTACTAATAACTAACTTTGAGACAAGTTACCGAAGTTCTACAGGGACTTCATGACAGATAGACACTGAGAATAAAATAGTTATCACTAATCGTATTGAATGGCTGTCGGCAAAGTAACAAATCGATTGAATTTGAAAATGTATATGATTGGATATACGACCTAATGATCTAATGGTTTAGCAATCACAATAAAATCTGAAGATCCTGGGTTTGATCGCTGGTGAGGTCGTGTGTGCACAACTAAGTAGTCTGATACTAGAGCGAAATAGCTATCCAGTACTCTGATTTTTAATGATATCCCCAAACAAAGTTGATCCGTGAAAAACAGTATATACAAATTGAATCAGTCTCTAAAACGCTCCGGAAACGATGCATCCTAAGTATAACTACTTTCATTTTATGCACCATGGCATTTGAAAACACTCTTCTTCCATTAGTTATTTATCGTATTCCTCTAATCTATTTCAATTATAATTTATTTCCAGCGTCCTTTAAAATAATTTTAAAATATATTCATGCTTAATTAGTGAAAAAAACATATTTGTTATGAACGCCTTACTCTATTTATATTATAATGCACTGTCAGTACACTGATTTTGTTCTCTTTTCTTTTTTTATACGTATTCTGTAAAATTTACGCAACCCTGGATTATTGTCATTTACACTACATGATTTAGTATTATACGCTTTATTATTACATTATCATGATTATACACTGTCCATATTTTTCTTTACAAAATTAATTTATGCAAATAATAGAATTCTTGTTTATGATTACTGATTTAGCGTTAAGTAGAAATTATAATCGCGTGATTACTTTGGCACTTGTCGAATAAATTACATACATTAGTCAAGCAAAGTGCACGGATATTTACTAAACCTACAGACCTTTTCAACTTGAGTGCTAGAAATACTATCCGATTTTCTGTATCAAAATAGGTGAACTGAGAAACGAACTTGCGATCTAATAACTGAAGGTCAGGTGCCTCTATCAATCTGCTACTCATGTTGTTATTAATTTAAAGGTAAATTGAAAAAGCGCTGTTTATATCATTAGAGGGAGGTGCATTTCAGAAAAACGAGGGTTGTATAATCAGCGAAAATTTGCAGGTAAGGCTTTTATGTATTACTGTTTAAAAAATCATATAGTCAAATATTGTCTAAGTTTTATACTAAAAACAACATGAAAAAACAAAATGACAAACAATTTATCCACTTAACACTCACTATCATCTGGACCAGGTAATAAGTGCAATGCCCGACTAGCAGCACTATCTAGGCGTACATGATTTTCAAGACTAAAAGTTTCTAATGTGAATACATGACGATTCGTGTCAAAAGCGTTTAGCTAATGAAAAAGAAGGCCAATTAAAAGATAAATCAAACATCCCATTAAAAAACAAAAAAATGTGACGGAAAAATCTAGGATCCATCAAGAAATTTCATTCAATCATATAAATAAATAAAGTGTACACCAATTCACAAGGGGAATTTATCAACCAATAGTATGTATTACAAAAACAGCTTCAAATATTCGCAAACACTAAATAGCAAAGCTTAAATAACCTAGAACTTGCATTTTATTATAAACCATATCCCTTTATCGATTTATATTAGCAGGGAGATAAGATTAGTTCTATTTTGTTAGTGCAAATTCTTCTGAAGTTTATAAGTAATGATGCGAAGAATGCTTGAAATGAAATTCTTTTCCCTCGTTTATTCAGAACATTGCTTAGGAAAGGATATGTATCGTTATTATTGTTTTTGATTGTAATGATACCTGCATTATTAATCATAGGTTCGATGTATCAACATCAGTAATCAAAAAAATTAACACTAAATTTTCCGAGATTCGCTGTAGTATATTGTATATTTGGTCCAAAAGAAACTTATAAGATTGAGAGACATGTTCACGGGTATTATTTCATGTACAGATTTGTTGGTTTACGCGTGATGATCGCCATCAATGGTTGGAAAGTGGGGTGAATTGGCTCAAACTCATTCATTCTCCCAATTTTGAATTTCAGTATCTTTTTATACTTACTTTTCCATTCTGTCTCCTCAAACTATAGTCCCAAGTTCAAGTATTTCTTTCGATTTCTTCTGTTAATTTTATCTAGTGCTGATGTGTGATTTGCCATTTTAGGCTAACACACATCTGTATCAGGCTTTAGATGGATATCTGTTTGTCATGTACAAACTCAAACCTTGAATTGCTTTCCTTTGGAAAATTGATGAACTAATTTATGGCACTTTAATAACTACAAGTAAAAATTAAGGAAAAACGAACACAGAAACACTAATTTGATTCTTACTAATAAGTATAATATTTACTGATTTTCTGACTTCACTAATTATCCCTAGACTGTACTATAATGACGATAGTTCTCAGAGCTGCTAAATACCTAAATATAACGTTTTATTTTAAAAAAATATTAATCTTCTTCGATTTCTCCTGATAAATCTATTTTATAAGGTTTGTCTTTTGAAGTAGTTGAAGTTAGAAAAGAAAAGAACGCTGTTATATCCCGGGCATCAAATTATCGTTAGGTTTATCGATTGTATTCAGCAAACTTGACAGACGAATGATGTAGTATTGCGTTACTTAAGAAAAGAGCTCGGTACACAAAAAGTAGATATCAACTCTTTAAGGTTCAATGGTAATTATCTTATTAAGGACAAAAGTTTAGTGATTATATATATATGGAGTGATTACTCAAAGAAACTAGACAATCAACTCTATTAAATTAACAATAGCTCAATAATGTCAAGCTTTTTTTTCCTACCGAGATTAACCAATTCAAAAAAATTATAAGGAACAATCAGACATACCATTGATCAGTATACTTATTAACTTGACACTCATTAATTATGTTCAATGACCGAAGAAAGGAACTTAGAACATTCGAAAGTATCATTTCAGTTAGGTACGAAAGTAAAAAACTTACATCTAGGAATTTATTATGGCACCCAGACAAGACAATGCATCTTTGAGAAGAAACTCTAAAATTCGATATAAAAGAATTGATTATATATATATATACAATGTAAGTACGAACAAGCAAAATTTTAAGCAATTATTAATTGCCTGGGACTAGTTTTTGTAAAGGATAACAAACAAAACATTGTGAAGGATGAAATGATTTTATTTCATTTGGTCTACGCTCAAATCTTCCCTCATATAAGCGTTAATCTGTAGAGATAAACAGAATATTTTATTAAGCGCAATTTTGTGTATAACATGTGTATAGTGAAAAATAATTATGATTATTTTCGATATTTATACGAGTTTAGTTTGAATATAAGTGGAGTAAGCGAGAGTAACAATGACGTAACCAAGCACAAGCATGTACAAATTTGTTTGGTTTCGGTAGACAAAATGATCAAATTCACAACTATTATTAAAAAAAAACGGTAATAAAATACAATAATGGTGATAATAATAAGAATAGTAGTTGAAGATGATACGTCTAATGCAATTAGTTGGATGGGTAAATTGACAGAACGATCCAACTGTAACGCATTTGAAACACTGCATTATCAATTTCTAGTTTCGATTATCAGATTATCATGATCTCGTGCTTGCGTTATTACTATTTGTTTTCGATTGCTTTCATCAATAAACGTAAGTGCATTTTATGTGCTTATGAAGTCGTCTGCTCACTTCTATTTCAAATTCCTTACCATCCGAAAAGCGATGACTGATAACAACACCAATACCATAATTAAAAGCATCGGCGGCAACAATTATTTCCAATTACGAGTTATAATGTGTTAATAATGAATCAGAGGATAACATTTTCTTGATTTTGTCAAGGGGATTTTGACACTCGTCTGATCACTTCCATGTTGCATTAACTGTTAAGAGCTGATTTAACGGACGGCGTAGTGTCAGCAAAGCCGGAACAAATGCACTACAATATCCAATCGTTCCTGAAAATGATAGTAATGTCATTACATCAGTCGGTGGAGACACTTGTTTAGTGGCATATATATTATCTGGATCCGGTCGACGACCATGTTTATCAAATATGGATCTAAGAAAATTAACAGATTCAAGAAATAGTTCACATTTATATTTTTACAGTCGAAAACCAGACTCTGATATTCTTGTAAGTAGATTGTCCAAAGAAGACAATTCTTCTTTAAAGTTACTACAATAATAATATCATCCAAGTAGGCTGCAACACCATCGAGATTCAATATCATAGTATGTATTAACTTTTGAAAAAATTGAAGCTGGCTTTAGAGCGGAAAGTAATCTGTTGTACTGGTCAAGCCCATGATGAGTACTAATAGTTAGACAATGTTTAGAATCAACTTCTAATTGCAAATAGGCATTAGATAAATCAATTTCTGCAAAATAACGTCCAACATTTAGTTTTATGAATAAACCCTCAGGTAAAGGTAATGGATATGAGTGATTTTGCAAAGCACTATTCAATCCCGTAGAGTAGTCAGCACATAGGCGGATGGTTCCATAAGTTTTCTGAACTACAACAATAGTGGCTGACCATGATGAAAGACTAACTGGATGTATACATTCATAAGGAAAACTGGTTTCGCCCCATGTTGTAAATACAATTTGGCTTTGGATGTTACATTTAGCACAGGTGAGTTATTGAGAGTGCAGGAATCGTTTAGTGTACAAACTGTATCCAGTGGGATATTCCAGAGATTTAGTTTATTGATCCAATCAATACCGACAAGGTCTAAATCGTGTCTACTTGTCAAGTAACAAGTTTCATTGAAAAAGTAATCTCTAAATTGAACAATACATTCGATCATTTCGACGGGTTCTAGAATACTCCCAGATCCGTTACGAACAATATTTTCTGTAGGGAGTATTGAAGGATAACCCAGAAGTTTCCATGTCTTTCCAGAAATGAGTGTGATATTAGATGTTGTATCTAATTGAACACGAATCGGGACACTATTTATGAACAGACCCACTCATGAATTAGATTGCATGAATTCGTTGAATATATAATACGAACATACTTTCTGTGACTCTGGGAAAACTTCATTTGCAATTTGGAATTTAAATAATTCCGTTGTTGACAGAAAGTATATTTATGATCAAACTTACAACATACATTACATCGCTTATTCCAACGACAAGTCTTCGCAAAATACCGTTCAACAGAAAATCAACATTTTGTAAGTTTCTTTAGTTTAGCTTGGTGGCGATTGTGAACAGAACATTATCTTCTCTGCAGTATTTTACAGCATGGATATTACTATTTTTCGGGGTTTTCCATCTAGTTCCTACCATTGCAGTGCCCTGCTTTAAATTTAGCAAGCGTTGGCAATGCAGTGATCATCTGTAGTACCATTTCATCATCAATACTGGATAATAATCGAGTTCGAACATCGGCATCTATGGAAGACTATAGTCCAGAAACAAACAATAAGCATTTAAATTGGTCATTTGATAATGTACTGAATTTAAGCGTTCAACTTGTAGATTAATCCTGCTTGCGTACGTCAGATAATCTTCACCAGCGTCCTTTTTTAACTGGAGGCATCTATAACGAATATGAAATAACAAAGCTTGTTCACAAAATATCTTGTTCAAAATACCAACGGTTTCATCAAAACTCAACTCCCTTGGGTGTCTTGGCAGGATAAAATTTCCATATTTAGTGTCCTTGTGGGTCAAGTTTTTGTGATACCAATCTTACGTTTCTTTCATCTGAGAAAGATATTCCATGCTAGCGAACCATAATTCAAATATATGACCACTTTCCGAATCAAAAATAAGTTTTGGGACTAATTTAAGTAATGGTTCTATTTCCTCATCTTTTGCAGTGCATTTGAACTGGATTGAAGATTTTGATGTAAGTGATGTAAGCATCTGTTCTTGAGAAGCTAAAAATTGACTCTGCTGTTGCTGAAGAAATAATTGCATTTGCTCCATTAAAGTTGACATATTGATTTTCTTCTTCTGCATGAGTCAGGACAGTAATAAGAAAAAGACTGAATGACTAATTAATAACTAATGTCGTGCAAGGACACCGACAACAGCTCTGTACGTTGTGTTCAAATAATTACACTGATTCTCGTTCAACTACTGGATGGCCTCGATTCCTTTGTGAAAGTCGAGGTCGTAGACTTTTCATCCCGTCGCCAACTTGTTGTCCTATTGTCCATCAAATAACATGTGATAAAATCGCCTTTTTGAATACCGACTTATATAACCTTGTCCCTTTGCTAAAGCAATGATGTGTTAACCAGCACGAACAGCCTTCAGTCAACTCTCAATTCTTATTGGTCCTCCGTATAGCAACTTCTCGCCTAGCCCAGCCCGTTCAGTCTAGAACAAAAATATCAGACTCCACTGTGTGGATCGTATATTTCAGACATACTCGGTCTACATACAAGCAGACCAGACAGCATCATAATACAGAATGAAAAAGAAGTGTCATACAAGACCACGCCAAAAGTATCTGTGAACGTGGGATACTGTGACCGATATGTTGGGAACAAGTTAAGAATGGCAAATAGTATTGCGGTAGCCAAATGAAAGCTTATGACCAAAGGAATGTAAACATATAATCTAGTTACTTAACAGTTATTCTTCGGATGTAACAACGTTAAAAGGAGGCAATCAACAGATGTAACTTCCTATATAGTGGGAACACTACAGTAATAATTATTCATATACTTATTTTTATAATGGCTAAAATACAATTGATCTAATTTTCAAGAGTTGGGAATAATATGAACCTAGGTATTAAAGACGTTTAGAGCGTGAATGGGTCCATTGACTAATACTTTTTACTTAATAGAAATAAAATTTGCATATCAACTACTACTATGGCAAGTTTTGGACATTTGATCTATGATTTTATGCACACCAGAGTGTACGAAAAATACTAGTCCATTTTTTTTGTACACATTTATACTACTTAGTTTGCTGTTAATAGTTTAATAACTGGTAGCTATAGAAGAAAATAATATATGAGTAATAAATTCTTGACACAATTTGCTGTTACTACTTTTATTGTTTGAATTTTCAGGAATTCAACTCCTACCAGATGGTCGACTTATCGACTTAGAGAACGGAGATGACACAGTCCTGTTTGATGAGGACGCCGATGAAATGTAGAGTTTTAAGGTAGCACAGAGTGACAATGACAGGATGTTTGAGATGCGTTTCTCCTCCTCTAAATGCAAGTTGTTGCTTCAGCACTGGTCTACGTCAACACCTAAACTAAGGATAGGGAGTGAAGTAGTCGACAACTTCACTTATCATGAAAGTCTGAGCAGCTCTAATTGATTGGTGTCTGACGAAATATCTGCACGGATTCGAAAAGACGAGATATCTGTCTATCAATAAAGGGACGAGTATACTGTGCAGCAGTTCGTTGTTCTACTTTACGGCTGCGAAACGTGACCACTAAGAGTAGAGGATGCTCGTAAGCTTCAAGTATTTGATCACAGATGTCTTAAAGTATTGCTCGCATCTTCTGAAATCATCGGGTAAGTAATAGTGAGGCTAGACACAGGGTATTAGGGAATGATGGTAAATCCGTTGATGAGGTGGTAAATCTTTATCGACTGAGATGGTTGGGCCACGTGTTACGTATTTCTGAACACCGATTACCACGACGCGCAGTTCTGACTAGTGTTGAAGACAGTTTAAAGAAAGTTAGGGGAGGTAAAACCAAAACTTGGCGTTAGTTCCTGAAGTCACTAACTTCTGGTCCGAGCCATGTTGGTAGACGCAAACTACTTGGTCGTGGTTCGTGCGACTATCGTAACCAATGTTCGGAGACTCTGAGTGGCATGGCTCACAGTCGATCTCAGTGGCGCGCATGCATTCACATGCTACCTCTATAGATCAGTGTTCCCAATATTCCTCCATACATACCTTCCCATCAACTTTTCGAACCACATTCTTAATGTTTATTCTTTCTTATTATGGTTGCTGCTACATTATTTCGGTTTCTCTGACGTACATCTTGTTAATTTCATTTCGTCGACCTAATGTGATATGACAACTTAGACTAACGCCTGTTTGAGCCGAGCTCTATTTTGATATCTATCTTTCTGAGTTCACCCTTATCAAGCAGCTTTCGTTGACATACATTTTTGTCTGTCTCTTTGTTGATTATTTCTAACTGGTTGTTCAAGCATCAAATGTGCCAGGCTCTTTGTTCACTATGACTGACACGTATTAACGACGTCGAATTTCGGGCTACTGGTAAGATCCAAAAGTTTCTACAAGTTGTATATATTTCTGTTAGAAACCCTTGAAACTATACCATATATATTGCAGGCCTCAGGGTATTTTACTGATTACATGATCATCCTATGCCACCGCTTCATGAACAGAAAATAATTAACATGAGTTTCAATAATAATGTAAAAACCAAAACTCAACTGAAAACTTGTTACGAGACACTACTACAAAATACATCCACATAAGCATACGAGAAGCGATGATTTTAGGTTTGTTTACAGTCAGTCAGTCAGTCATACTCAATGTAGGACCTGTCACATGTGTGAATCGGTGTAAGTTGTCACACTACACTAGCATAGCGACATGAAATTATCAAGATAAATCCCAGATTGTTAGAAAGTTTAACAATACCAGTAATAATAGAAAGGATTAGGTAGACAACAAACGGAAAAGTTGTAGCCTTATTATAATATTGATTCGATAGCATGAAATGCCAAACAAAGCCAACTGCTTTGCATAGAAAATTTTTAAAAGTAGGTACACCAGTAAAACAGATGAATTTCAAGTACAGATTGTGATTAAAATCCACAATAACCTAATTATCTTTGCTTTCCGGTGGGTATAATAGTAGCATCTGACTGAATAGCATTCAAAAACAGATTACCTTTCTCGTAGAGCAAAGAGCCATTTGAGTTTTCTTTTTCAGATCGCAGGAAATAGATCAAGTCTTGTGGTTTAATTGTGTGCGAGAATTCAGCTTAAATAAGCAAAAACAAAGAGCTTTATGAGATCATAACTGGAACCAAACCACATTTAAATAAATGTGGATCAAAACTAAGAGTAAAATTTCAGTGTTTTTATCTCTTCAGATACAAGTACCAAAAATGGGGACTAACTAAAATCATAGCTGCTGTCATTAATCAAAAATCCCTCGACATTTGATCAGCTATATTCACAAAAAAGATTTCCCAGTGTGAGTTGGAGAACTCAGTTTAATGGTTTAAACTTAATGCAACATTAAATTGCGACCAAAAGTATTTGATAATTCATAATTACAAACAAATATGGGATCAGAGATATGGTTTCATCCGACCTTAAAACAGGTATTTTCCGCTTTAGTAAACATGATGCACATCTCACCAATTTAGATTTACAATTTTAAGACTTGAGTCCCGTCATTTAAAGCATTAATTTCCTAGACTAGAGACTAAATTTCGCACTGAAGATTTCATAAAATAACTAGTGGTCAAAAAGTTGTAGTTTCTTCATCCCATTAAACCCACACTGTCTTACATATCTGTATGAAAATAAGTATATTTTGGTGGTCTAAAGGATTTCTGACTAGTGGTACAGGGTGATTTGATGGACAAATTCAAGATGATTGTTTAATTAATTTAAATTTTGTGTAGTGAGAGATCAAAAAGACGCGAGGTACCACTTAGTGTATGGGAAATGAAGACCCTTAAGTTTAGCTAACACAGATTTCTGAGGATGTCTTCGGAACAAGTCTGGTACTAATAAATTGCGATAATTTTAGCCTAAGACTAAATTGAGTAGAAGTTGGTAAACTGATAAAACACACCGATAAAAACTTACTTAGGTTCATAAAATGTTAGTGTTTAATTAGAGATGATGAAATGCATAAACTTATTTAACTTTGATGACTAGACTATTCAATAATATTCCCTTTTAGCATTACCGGAATCAAATGCTTTTGACAATTATCACATCAATATTAGACGGAGACCAAGAATGATTTAATGCATGGTCTTAAATTATGACCGGATTTCAGATTCAAATTTCTGGCAGCACCAACAATCGCTCCTTTGGGTGATACACACCCAATGATTCATTCTATTTTTTTAAATAGGTTAAGGACTGTTTTGAAAGCTACATGTCAATTTATACGGCTATAGCCTAACCCTAATTTATGAGGGTTTTTTGGAAGTGGTTTGACATTAAAACAAAGCTAACCAACAGTAATATTTGGTTGGTTCTAACTAGGTTCGTAGACCCTTCTGTATTAAATTGAACAGTAACTTTGAATAATGTAATCAGGTTCACTATCTAATCCGCTCCTTACTGGTTCACAAAAATGGCCTTTTTCAGTTAATACAAAAAACTATCACCGATCTTCGAACTTTAATTATTACTCTAAGATATTTCAAAAAAAAGAGCAAATATGAGGAATTAACAGATGTGGAAAATCAGGTTTTACGGAGGTATGAAAAATAAGCAATGAGAATACGATCAGTAAGAACATTGGTCATCCCAATTTAATCACTAGCAAACAACATAAAAGAACATCGACTACGGTGACCAAATTTCAACGATATATGAAATTAAGAGATATTTTTGATATCAAACATAGATTAGAAAGGTCTATCGATTACCGAGATGCAGGACTTACACTTTTTTACCTCAGTAGGTAAAATCCCAGTTTTTTCAAAGATAAAACTGACGTGCTCCGAAATAGCATTGCCCAAAGGTGTGACATCAGATTTCGAAATATCTGGATGTGAAAGCAGTCCGGTAGGGACAAGGCATTCTCTTGTTTTAAGTTGAACAAGAGCAGTTTCCAAGTTCGCTAGGTGCACTGAGTCCATAAATTCACCAACAAGAAACTTCCGACTTTCAGTTTCACAAAACGCTAGGCACACATGCTGAAATACAGAGCAAATGTCTTGTTTGATTGAATAATTAACTCCAATAACAAAAATCAAAAACATTGTAACACTAGGACATAGAACAGAATTAATGAATTCCAAACAGATATCACCAAATGATCATGAATATCTTATGTAGATGAAAACCACCTTCAAGCTTAACGCAATAACCTTTTCCCTAGCCATAATGATGAGTAATTGATGTTCTGGTTGCCAAAGTTAAACCTTTCGCCAACTGTTCTAGCCAAAGATTTCAGTTGTGACGCTCTTGCCTGTGGCTCCAATTATAACATAAAGCAGTGATAGAGTAACACAACTTTTTTTATCTCCTAGTGACACTTCCCGGCATTTGAACGTAGCTACTCCGGCTGAAAGTACCTAAATATTCTAATATAAACGTAGGATTTAGTTATTTAGATTATCAGAAAAATATTGTACTGAAATGTCACTAATATAAGTCCTAAGAATTGACTTTAGGTGTACATTTAAGGGTGTTAGTATACTTAGTTTATACATGTAAATTTTGGAGACCGAAAATGTAGACACCATAAATAGAGATAGCACTAAATAAATGGAGAAAACGGTAGTAAAATCCAAAAGAAAAACAAATGAACGAGAATTCATACTAGGATATGCAGCTCACTTGAAAATATAACCAGAAACCTTTTTTATCTAAGAACGTTCCTCACAATTTTTTCCACTAGCTATTATATTGTGGCATATTTGCTAACGTTCCAAGTTACATAGTTGAACCACCTACAGAATATAAAACATATGGTTTGAATTAGACATAGCAGACAGTTTCTGATGAAACCAGTAATCTACGGTCCCTGTTTAGAAAATTCTGACGCTGTAAGTATCATTCAGTGATATTTAATACCTTAAATACGAAGTGTTTAACCCAAGTCAATCGTTACATTCACATATCTGGGTAGTTTTGTCTGTTATCAACAAGGTTGGTGAACATTAGCAGCGAATCGCATACGGTTGTAAAATTTACACTAAACTTACTATTCGTTCGTTTAGCTGCTTTACATTTACTGCACTGAGTCCACAAGCTTCAACTGAATCTGATGTGGATGTAAGGAGATCTTCTACTGAACCCAAGTTCCCAGGGGAAGCCTGAAAATAAGCTAATAGCTGGCTCTACAAACCTTCAACTTAAGGCTCCACTCATTATCTCTCCCACATTTGGATGTGGAACAATATATTTCAATGCGATATTGCCTCTTTAGAAGAAAATGTCTCAAAAAGTCAGTGTTTTGTTTTTTGACAGTGATATACGGCAGGCTTGACTTCCCTCTGGGAAACCGCTTTACAAGGGACGGATTTTTGTAGTAATCTGTAGCCACAAGAATAGCATCAGAATCATGAAGCGTCATTATCTCCTGGAAAGAAATAACTCCAATTAATATGGCTTACCCCTCTTTCGAAGCACCGAAGAGTGGTAGGAGGCTTCTAGATTGAAAAGTAAATTTTGAAAATTTTATCCTTACAGGTCCAAGAGATTTCCAGAAGGAATAAAATCCATCTTCCAAGGAAACACTCGACTGCATATCCTGTTACAAATGTGACCGGTGTCTATTTGGAAGCAGGGGAGATCTAAAACAACAGCATACAAATAAGGGTCAGTGAATGTCTCGAAGCAAGAACACGACGTGCTAGCACAACATATATGTATATTTCAGAAATCGAATAACGTATTTGGGCCACAAAAGGGAAAGGTTATTTTGAAGATAGTCTTATCTATCACGCAGATCCTGTTCTTTTTCTTCCAGCACGTTTACTTATTTCCCTGTAATAAGAAAGACATTCATTTCAATAGCCTTAAGTACGGTGAAGCAAGGTGAAAACCGTGATTTTCAAACCAGTTGCGCAGAGCGCTTAATCAAGAAACCCTATATTTCTGTGCTCAATAGATCCAATCAGAAAAGATACCGTCAAATGGGTAGTAAAAAAAAACAGCAAAATAAGGTTTTTCCTAATGACCTCTGGCTTATGGTAGCAGTGAGTCACCCATAATTGCATCTAGTGCCTCAAGTATATGAGAACAAAAGGAAATAATAGATGTAATATGTGCACCGGTAAATATTGGTTAATTTTGGAGATTTTGACAAACGTTTACTCCCTAAAATAAATAGCCTAGAGGGCATATAGTAGTTCTAACGATTGACTATTTTTTTTATACTTCGTTTTGGAGCCAGTTCTTGTTCCGTATATGGTACATTCATTTATGATCATCTTGTTTGGTCTTAAATTGGGTCATTCTGGTAAATCCAAATTAGTATATTGATTCGTTCAACACTATGAAGCAGATCAGGGGGCTGATTTATGACAGAAGGCAGACAACAGTTTGAAGAATAGTTTCAGAATATCGAACTTTTTAGTAGGCTTTATATTAAAATGTCGACAATAATACAAAGAGGCTGGAGAAAGGAAATTCAGCAATCGATTTTCAAACTTCCACATGTCAAGGCATTATTTGTTGAAGTTTAGATTAGCTCATCTGAGAAACCAGTGTGTTGGAAAACTTAGAAAGAAATAAAGATGTGTAATGGACTAAAAGATAGGAAAACTACAAAATATTACAAATATTTTTGTTACTCCCTCAGACCTGTTGTATAAATTGCATGATACTCATTGTTGTTCGACGACATAACTGTACAGCAAGATTGTTTAGATAGCTTCTGAACTCGATACTACTGCAGAATGCTCAAACGAAATATGGTTGGAAATTATAGGAATATTATAGTAAAAGGGAAACATCTAGCAAATAACTAAAATTATAATTCAACTCCAATAAGGTTAGCTTTATAATATACCAACAAATCGGGGCTCAGGCTGAATCAAGCGTGGATTTTTCAGAAGAAGTGAGAATCAAATTGTTAATTGATACGAAACGATGAGTAAGTGTAGACGATGATATGACTTCAACGTAAGATCTTAAAGATTGGGTAGTCGTATCGTGACAAATCTACATTTTGGGATTAGGCATATTATTATAGTAGTAGTACTGATACCGGACTAGACTATAATTCTACATTGCTAAGCCCGACTAAATAAACGCAGTCCTATTATTAATCCTCATTTCCACTTTAACTTTCTCGACTAATTTTTACCTATCATTACATTAGTCCTCTGATTAATGCTCACGTGTATTATCGTATTGTAATCTTGATCAGTACTCATAACTCACTAGCTCAGTCGATACTAATAACAGGTCATCTACATCATTTATTAGCTACGATGATTCATTATCAAGCTTTGATAGCATTTACATACTTATTACTTACTTCCGCCTGTTACTCCTCGTGAAGGAGCATAGGCCGCTCACCAGCATTCTCCATCCAACCCTGTCCTGGGTAGATATTTCCAGCTTCTTCCGGTTCCAATTCATCCTTTTCATATCTGCTTCTATTTCTCGAAGTAATGTGTTCTTTGGCCTTCCTCTTTTCTATGCTTACCTTCAGATTCCAAGTTATGGCTTGCCTTGTGATGCAGTTTGATGATTCACGTAACATATGTCCTATTCATTTCCATCGTCTTTTCCGAATTTCCTCTTCAGCTGGAAGCTGGTTTGTTCTCTCCCACAGTAGTAGGTTGTTTCTGATGGTATCCGGCCAACGGACATTGAGTATCTTGCGTAGACAACTATTTATAAATATTTGTACCTTCTTGATGATGGTTGTAGTAGTTCTCCAAGTTTCATCTCCGTACAGTAGAACTGCCTTGACGTTCGTATTGAAGATCCTGACTTTGATATTGATTGACAGTTGTTTTGAGTTTCGTATGTTCTCCAACTGTAGGAATGCGACCCTTGCTTTGCTAATCCTCGCCCTTACGTCTGCATCTGATCCTCCTTGCTCATCGATGATGCTTCCCAGGTATGTGAAGGATTCTACATCTTCCAGAGTTTCGCCATCAAGAGTGATTGGATTGCTGTTCCCTGTTTTGAATTCGAGGACCTTGGTTTTCCCCTTGTGTATGTTGAGGCTTACTGATGCAGAGACTGCTGCTACACTGGCTGTCTTTATCTGCATTTGTTCGTGTGCATGGGATAGGAGGGCTTGGTCATCTGCGAAGTCCAAATCGTCTAATTGGTTCTGAGTTGTCAATTGTATGCCGTGTTTTCCCTCAGATGTCATGGTCTTCATAATCCAGTCGACCACCAGAAGAGAGAGGAATGGAGAGAGTATACGGCCTTGTCTGACTCCGGTCCTTACTTCGAATGCGTCTGTCAGCTGTCCTCCATGCACGACGCTGCACTGTAATCCGTCGTATGAGTTCCGAATCATGTTGACAATCTTCTCAGGAACTCCTTAATGTCGGAGAAGTCTCCATAATGTTCTCCTGTCTACACTGTCGAACACTTCCTCATAACTAATGAAGTTGATGTACAGAGACGAGTTCCACTCAACTGATTGTTCGACGATGATCTGTAGTGTCGCAACTTGGTCCGTACACGACCGATCTTTACGGAATCCAGCCTGTTGATCTCGAAGTTGCGTGTCTACTGAGTCCTTCATCCGGTTCAGCAGCCCGCCTCTGTAGTTTTCACATTTGCCCGCATCTCCTTTCTTTGTAATCTTGATGAGGTGTCCTTCTTTCCAGTCCATCGCCACTTGTTCAGCCTCCCAACTCTTCCTGAATAGAAGGTGAAGCATTTTTGTAGTTACTTCGATGTCTGACTTCAGTGCTTTAGCTGGTATGTTGTCGCGTCCTTCTGCTTTCCCGCTCTTGATTTGTCTGATGGCCATTCTGATTCTTTCCGTCGTTGGTCGACTGACATCTGCAGGAAGATCTGTGTGTGCTGCTTCGATATCCGTTGGGTTCAGTGGGGCTGGTCTCGAAGTACTCTACCCATCTCTCCCGCTGTTCTTGAATTTCAGTGACTGGCCTGCCTTCTTTGTCCTTGACCGGTTTCTCTGGTTTACTATATCTCCCTGCTAGTTTCTTCGTTGTATCGTAAAGCTGTTTCATATTTCCTTCTCTTGCAGCTTTTCCCGCCGTCGTTGCTAGTTCTTCCACGTTTTTCTGCTTGTCGGCTCTAATGCTCTTCTCCAATTGCTTGTTTGCTTCTATGTACTCAGCTTGTGCTTGGACTTTCTCTGCCCGCGTTCGGCTGTTGTTAATTACTGTCTTCTTGTTCTTCCTTTCCTTGATCTTGTCCAGCATTTCTATAGAGGTACATTCCTTATGATGATGCTTCTTGAGACCCAGAACCGCCTAATACGTTGAGGTTAGTGCTTCTTTGATCCATTCCCAGTTGTCCTCTGTAGTAGTTTCTTCTTCTTTCAGCAAATCCTGTAAGGCTTGGAACCTGTTGTTGAGAGTTATCTTGAATTTGTTGAGGTTGTCAATATGTCGAAGGAAGGCTGTATTGAACCTTTGTAGTGATATTTGTTCAATAGTCTAGTTCTTCTTTAGCTTCAGTTTTAAATTGGCCTCTTCTAGAATTGACCCCTAATGTCGTCGTTGCTATCATTGGCGAGTGCGTCACATTGGATAATATTCATTGTGTTCCCCTCCTTCTTTGTTTTGAATTATGCTTTGATGATTCTGGATCCGCGAGGTTCCCATCCTATAGGTGCATTTCGTGCTTCTTTGAACAGCATCAGGGCAACTTCCTGAGTGTGTGGAGCATTCTGTTCTTCGTGGCCGGAGTATAGTTGCATCTCTCCCGTACTAAGCCTTTGTTGTCCAGCTTGGTTCCATCGGGTTTCGCTGATTCCTAGTACTGCAATGTGGTATTTCCTCATTTCCAGTGCCATTTGACTGGTCCTCCCGGTCTCTCACATTGTTCGGATATTCCATGTGCCTATAACAACTAATGCTCTGGTTGTTAGAAGTGGCATCGGCCTCGTAGGTTACGAAGAAATTCAGCTTTCACCATGAGCCGTCATAGTTCTTCTAAATGAAGACCTTCTAACTCCTAGGGCAGAGTTTAAATGGTTTGAATTAATTTTTCTGGTTAGCGTTTTTTCAGCGAGTTATTTTTCTACGGGATGGGGTCACTAACCACATGCCCAACCATCCTCCTTCACCCGGGCTTTGGACCGGCAGTAACTCTAGAAGGATCACAGGCGGAGTTATAGCATTTACATGCTTCAGCCAAATAAACGTGGTCAAACATCAGGCTCTAGCAAATATGGTCTTAAGCTATAAAGTTTCTGATATTTTAAGCTCGTTTCAGATTGTTAATACAGTGAGGGTCACGTATTTATCTGAACACTGATTTTTACTAAATCAACTGAGTGACGAAATAAATAGCATCACAAACACCCTGGACCTAGTTGCAATAGTGAGTGTTTAATCCGTTTCCTTTTGGATCATTACTACTATTCACAAATTGCCCTATATATGTCAAATTCATTTAATTGTCTCTACGCTTACAGACTGTAATATGCATTTGCGTGTTTTTGCAACGTGAAGTAACTTTCTGTACCTTAATATGAATTGTTAGTAATACCTGTTAATTGATCAAAATATCCTCATTTATTTTGTTTCATGTAGTTATCTGCATGTTTTCCGTTATTCTCTCCAAGGCGACAGAGTTTAACAGTTGTACATTGGACCGTACTGTGACTTTTGCTTCGGTGAAACGCGACCATAATGCCAGTAGTTCGGCTGTATGCAACGGCGAATTAAATAATGAAAGAGACATCTTTAGCCTTGATCAACGAAAGCCCTGACAAGGAAGATTGAAGAACACAAAGTGTGGTTACCAGTGAACGGTATTATAGGTTAAAATACAAGAAAAGAGAAGGAATAAATAAATGACTGTCCAATTAATTGCTGTGGAGAGAATTTCAGCGTATTGTTTTCGTTAATCTGACAGTTGTGCCGATCGTTCGTTTGGACATTATCTGTGTAACGGTTGAATGAGTAAATTCAAAGATATACGAATACTATGGTGGGGTTTGTGGGGAATTCTATACCCGTGTGGCATGTAAATAAACGAAAAGCGGGATCAAGATGACGTACATTTAATTAGGACGTCAGCTCATTGTCTGCCGTGTAAGATAAGAGTAAATGCACAACGTATTGTTTGCATCGGTAAGAAGGGTAACCACTCTCGAACCAAAGTTTAAAAGCTGCAGAAAATGTGACCGTTTCGTAAAAGGCTTACGTAGAAAGCTTGTTATCTAGCGTCACGTAACATATTACTTACGGTAATAAAACGAATTACTTGGTTACAGTTTTGGCTGAGATCGCTTGTGTACATGCAATAGCTTTTTCCACAATGGGTCTACTTACAAAGTATAAATATGCATGATTTTCATTAAAACTTGACGGGAATGGCACAATCTATGACTGGTTCATTTTAGAGTAAATACAAAACGTCATTAGGCCTCATAAACAGAATACGAAATAATCTAACGAAAGTGAGAAACTCGCCTGGATTACTCTCCCTTTTAAATAATGAAGTTTTGAAATAGACAGTAGTTCAAATTTAGATTACATGCAAGGTATTGTTGTTTTATTTTTTGGTCTGGTGTTACGTTGTAGACAAAATTTGTATGGGTCCAAAAGTAATTTGAACTAAATACGTAGCATTGGCAGTGTAGATCACTAACGCAGATGATCTGTGCCAAATGTTTGGGGGCCTGCCCAGGTTAGACGGCGATGGTGTGATCAATCAGCTGACGTTGAAAACACACTTCGAGGTTAGTACAAAAAATGGATTACCCTTCCAGGTAATACCGCTGCTTTAACGACCATACGGCACGAGCAACATTATTACAGAAATATGTTGGTAAGAGTAGGTACAACAAAGTGCGACCATCAAACATGGGCCAGTCCATGGCGTGCAATTAACTGGTGCCAGTTGGTTGTCCTTCACATTGATGAGAAGCGGTGAATTGTTCGGCAATCAGAGACCCAACTGCCAGATGATTTGGCTAGGACTCATTGATATTTTACTGGCCCTACAAATCTAAACGTCGATAGGCACAACAAAGGAACTCGTCGTCGTCTGAGACTACACTCTATGGGCCATCCATGTAAGGTGATCCATTCCTCGCCAATATACTTGAGCTTTGTCATATATATATATATATATCGTTCAAATTTCACATTTTGACACATTCGAAACTTTAACTCCTATTTTCGGTTATCAAGTTGCTTCAATCTTACTATTGTACTAACGATAGTAATTGTTGAGTGCTTTTATCAATAAATATATATGGGTTAAGTGCTCTTGCCTAGTGGTTGTATTACGTTACCTCCAATTTTTCACTCAGGTTCTTTTATATTCTCCTAGGACACAGCACAATCATACTAGACGTAAACCTTCCAAAGACTGAAAGTCACAACATCACGCGGATGGAATTAATGACAGTCAAAAATACCGCATCAAGGCAAACATTAATTTCACAGAGACACTTTGATTTATGTGATCTTTTATCGAAAAAAACCTAACAGATTGTGTCAAGTAAAACAAGAGTTCATTACAAACAGCTTATGATGGAGGTGCATAAAGCTAGTTGGTTTTAGAAACGAAGGTAGTTTGCTTACATTATGCCGAGCTTGCGAAACTGATGGAATGAATCCATCTAAACTCTACGCTGTCTCACCGTTTCTTTCCTTTAGTTTTCTGTTTTTATCAATTGTTGCTTCTTATTAGAGTCGGAGTAATCACTTTCTCAACAGGATAGTTTTATTTCATTTTGTCGCAGGATTATACAAGTTACTGATTATTTCAGATGAATGAGGTATTTTTTTCATTATCTAGTGATTTAAAATCTTGAAGTTTATTAGTTTGTTTGCACATCTTGGCGGTGTACCGTCTCATTTGCGGGAAGTTTGGTTTCTCTGGCTATGGAGCGAACTAACTCTGTAAGGTCTTAGGGATATAAAAAAATCCCAGTTAATGACACTTTTTTGTCCTGGTCTCTTAAAAAAGCGCTAGCGTCATCCATCTGTACATGGTACTTTTGAAGTTGTATACCACACTACAGGACAGTCACTGTAACCTGGTTACGATTCCCTCCGTTTTGATGTCTTAATTTATTCATGTTTTGAATTGGTTATTCATCTTTGTAGCTGAGGTAGCTTCTCAAATTACAATGAAAAGAATTGTTAAGGTTTTGAATCTGACATTTCATAACGAGGTGTGTATTTACATTTCATTATTCGTTACCTAATAATAATTATAATTTCTTAGTTGTTTCGAATTGTCTTAAGGGTGTAGTTTTTCGATAAAAAAAGCTAGCATTGTTTGAACAACAAGCAGGAGGTGACCTAAATCTTCACTGATGAATGTTCATGTTTGCTTATGGTCTAATTAACAACATAAGTAGCATAGGAGTCAAGATATGATGCTATCAATCAAATTAAGGAAGAATAATAATAGCAAACATGATTCGAAGCAAAGAACGTTCTCAATAAAAAATGTGGAGTAATATCGGAAATCAAGATTTTCCGAATATAAAGTGTAAATTTATGTTTGTCACAGTGATCGACTTTTAATGAGCTAAATGTCATCCCATATGCTTCTTTTTGGGGAACCTCAAGACTGGCCATATCAAGCTGTATGTGATCAGTAATGATATTTGTCTTGGTGAGCTTAGTTAATTTAATTTATGTATGCTGGGTTACAAGCTTCTGTGTTCTGTTCAAACGTAAATCTTGAAAATGCAAAAGATTCTCAGGATACGTTTGCCAAACAGCCCCAATTATTTGTTAAACTTTTCAAGTCACTACACAGCTGTCGATGATTTGTGGAAAAAAACTGGAAATGAGTTATGTTGTACGTTTGGCTTGAATTTATGCAATTACCTAATAAGTACCTATTTACTCAGTTATGAAATGCCTTAGTCATATGGTTAAAAAGTATATATTTGGGACTTGTTGTAGGGTGGCAAATACCAGACAACCTGGTGAGACCTTACGAAGAAACAATGACAGTTCAGGATAAACATACTTTTGGGAATTTTACTGATATCAAACTGTTTGAATACTCCGCCAATCATGGACGAATGTAGTATCTAACCTTTCCATGAATCGATCATTTTTACTGTCTAGTAGTATATGCATTACAGGTTGGGGATTCTCCGTTTCTAATGATATCCAGAAAAAATATATACTAACTAGTTGGAATATCTTACCGAAGCGTTTTGTTATGGTTGGTAATGCTGGGGGAATGTCCTTTGGGATTTTTCACGTAATATTTACAAAAAAACAAAAAGTTTACTTATGCCAATATTTGTTTGTTCAATTTCTCTAAGTCCTGAACTATGATGTTTGCAGCGCTTGAGGAAATCCCATTTTAAGAACCAGGTGTGTCACCTATTTCTGCCGACTGAAACCTTATTTACTGAATTGCAATTGTCCAGTTAAAACATAAGATTAGGTGATCATTTTTCGCGAAGCTGTCAAAGATAGGCACCAGTAAGCATATTTAGTTATAGTTATCTAGCTGTCAAAATTCTTATTTTGGAGGGAAATAGATGACTTAGCAGTTACTTTACGGGTATTCTAATGTAAGAGCTTGATCCATACTAAGGCACATTTTGTGGCGAATTCATGACATTTTCTTGTGTCTATAGTGAATATTATTCCTCGGAAGTATCGTTATGAAAGATTACTGAAAATACGAAGTATGTGGTTGGGTAATCAATTTTTGTTATTGTTTTCTATTTTACTAAATGTGGTTAATATTACATTACTGGGTTTTACATCTGAATACTTTGTATAGACATGTTTTCTCAAAAATCCTCTTACACAGAAATCAACTGAAAAGATCGTCACAGATTATCAAAAGGCACATAAACGCGCTGAGCTTGAACGTTTACGTATAGCCAGAGAGCATCAAAGGGAACTAGAAAGAAAACAAAAAATATTGGAGAAGGTTTCTCTTTTCGATTATTTAAACACTTCTGACTAGGAAAGGCAACAACGAGAAAGACAAGAAAAGAGAGATGCTGAAGAACGTAAGAAAGAAGAGAAGCGTTTGAAACGTAAGGAAGAGCAGCGCAAAAAAGAAGAGGAAAGAGAAAATGAGCGTAAAAAGAAGGAGTATGTTTCATGCTACTCAAATTTCTTAGTTTCGTTTGTCTTCTTTATTCAATACTCATTTTTTGTTTTAGGGAAGAAAAACGCAAGAAAGAGGAAGAAAAACTGCAAAAAGAACAAGAAAGGAAAAGGGAAGAAGAGTTAAAAACCCAGAGAGAAGAAAAACAACGGGCAGTTTTGTTAGGATTTCTTGTGAAATCAGAAAGCAAAAAGGTCTTGTAATTTTCATTTAATGTTTTATTTGTTTATTAGGAAACCAATACCATCTCTTGTACAGACTGTGGACCATTTATACAATTTGAAGTCAGAAAAGATATGAGAATGGCTCCTTTGCATAGAATGTCACAGGCTTTACTTTCCTCAAAGCGAAGCAACATGGAAAACTTACGACATGCATGGGTAAACGGAAACGACAAGGATGCAGCATCATCACTTGGGTTACTTAAATTCGGACGTGCTAACTATCTTCATGAACTACGAACAGGACAGATATTACCATTATCCTATCCAAGTACTTGGCCAATGTACGTTGTCTTATATATATATATATATATGTCCATATCAACCACTGCTAGTTATCATCAGTTCAAATCACAGTTTCCTGTGAACGACCATAACAATTAGTGTTTATTTGGAGAGCGTTTAGTATATCGTATTCACATTTGACACCTTCGGTAGTAGAAACTGATAAGATCTATTTGGTTATGTTGAGCTCACTTTCTGACCATAGCTGCTACCTTGACATGATGATCGGGGTTAGATATTGGGATGATCCAATCTATCTATATTGGGTGGAACACTTGTTCCTTTAAGTCCTATCATACCGTTCAGGTCGGTTTTAGAACGGTAAGACCAAAAACAGCAACTTAAGGTCCAAGGACATAGTTGTACTGCTGACTGCACAAGGGTGTGACGACAGTAATGTATTCCCCTCAAATAACTATAATCTATAACGGTACTTCATTCTCAAAAAAAGTTTAGAAAAGACTTACCCTAAACTTAGAATACCTCATCTTACTCTACGGAGTTTTGACTTCCGTGGTCGGGGCTTTTGAAATACGAAGCTAACACATCAAAAACTCCTCACAAAAGGTTGATGTGTAACCGGCCTCAAAGAGTTGTACCCTGGGTGCTGTGGTCACGCTTTCAGGTCGCTAAGATCATCACTAATACAGTTTTCCCTCCCAGCCTTATCAATAAGAAGCATCTTTCCGCGGTGTGGGGAACCAGGAAGTGACAACTACCTTCATACCCGTAGCAACACGTGAGATCACCTCGGTCATAACCAGACGCCATCTTCACTAAATATCACTTCTGCCAACTCTCACCTTCTGTATTTGACTTCCTCAACACGTTCTGTCAATACTAACGATTCGAGTTCACAAAATGCCATTCCAGATCACCTAAAACCTCGCTTCAAACCATGTGTTGCAGCTTTAATGCCTGAACCCTATGTCCAATTCGAACAACAGAGGTCACTGGCTATGATCCTAGAATCTCGTTCCATCGATTTATGCTGTTTATATGATCCTAGCTTGGTGATTCACTTGACTTCACCCAGCCAATATAGGGGGCAAACGTAATATACCCTTTATATATCTAGAGACGCGACAGCAACTCGTGATCTTTCTGGTATAAATATAGCAATAAATCTGAACAAGAATTTCTTATCGAGATTTCCATCAACAGTTGCTTATTTGGTGTCCATCTCAATGGTAAGATATAAACTCAGGAAGGCGAATACGTCGTTGTTTTTTTTATCATTTCTGCCTATGGTCCCACTGACCACTTTCCGTATAGAGTAAATAACAAGTTTTACTGGAAACGTCATGGTCTTTTTCAGAAAGCCACTCTCAGTATTATTATTTTTTAAAAATTATTATCTGAACACATAGATATTGGTACAAGGAGGCACCAAATACATATGCGCCACACAAATCTCATTTGATATGTGTGAAGGCTACGATACTGTCCGGGTGCGCAAACCGAAGCAGGTGGTGTTCTTAGGGGGCCACACCCTGAACCTTCGATCTGGGAGTCTGATCCACAAGGCAGTGGAGCAACGTGAGTAGATGCAGTTCCATGGAAGCTGGTAACCAACGGTTGGTTCATACGCCATTTCTTCCTTCAGGATACTGGAGCCCATGTACATCATTGGTTTTAAATCAGGGTTTTCCAACTCCCCTAGGTGGACTCTCCATGTCCACCAACCCGGTTAAAGCTCTGGACATTCGCTTCTCGTCCTCTCAATTTCGTAAACAACACCCCCACCACGAGAAGGTAGTGAATAGGACTTCTCTGGCAGAGGCTATATACGCGTGGCCATGTGAGAGCACTTCGAGAGGGAGAGCGAACTCTCCCCACTCTCGGCCGTACCATGGCATTTGGGGGCAAAAGCACTGAGCCCGACGTGATATGGCAATCGTTGCAGCGGATTTTTACACTATAGTTAGTAGTATGAATCAAACTAAAAATTCGTTTGGGTGGGTCGTATAGCGTTGTAGCTCAACAAATGGATAGCAACGACTGTCTGTTTTAATTTTGCTCAAACAACTAATTATTCCTAGCAGGTAAAAACTTAAAGCACAACGTTAGGTATTATCTAGTCTGGCGGCCCACGACATTAATACAAAGATGAACACGCATAGGTCATATCACCATTAGCCATTGTTAGAGAGACTCAACAGAAAACTAACTCTTCTACTGGAGTACATGCCTAGACTCAGATTATGCCCTATCAGTAGTAGTGTAGTGAACGAGAACACAAGTGGGGACAATTGGATATATTTGAATACAAAATTACAGAATCACTTAATAAAATCTGAAAACCATACAGTAAATACTTCATTTGCAAAATGTCAATCAATCGTCTCATGTTTCATTGTTCTTTCGTTTCCACATCAATCATTCTTTGTTCTCGTGCTCTTTTCTTTGATATCCTTAACCTTCTGCCTCGAGGCATTTAACTTTCGATCGATGATACATACTGCTTATATGTGTCGACATCAGTAGCACACATTTCTGTTAGTTTTACTGGACGTAATAAGGTCACAGAAAGGAAACTCCTTCGATATCAATCCGAAGATGAGAATGTGAAGGAAATATTCAGTTAAGAATTAGCTAAGCACCTAGTTGGTTGTAGGGAAACAGTTCATTTTGAACAAGCTTGGAAAAGCATCCATGCAGCCGTAAATACAGCAGTCACATCTATTAACAACTAGCTCACATGTCCAGGAAAGATCAAGGGATTCTGACAGCATGTACTGGATTAATAGAGGTTCGAAAACATCCTATCGAATAAAGATAAAGAGCAACGACAGCTCAAACTTATACTAATAAAAGGTGTGAGACTATCTTGGTAAAGGACCAAGCTATTATTCACTCTTAATCTAAGATTAGATAGATGGGCAGAACATTTTAGGGAATAGTTCAACTGACCTCCAGCTGCTTTTCAGTTACCCTCTATCTCCAACCGACCTGAATGGCAAATCAACATGAGTTCTTCGACCCTTAATGAATTTGGAGAGGTTATGTATAATCTAAAATGAGAAAGCTGCAAGCTCTGATGTCTCGACCCCAGAGATCTTTAGTGATGATGGTTCAGTTTTAGTGTCTAAGTTGACTGAGATCTTACCTAGAGTCTGAGAATTAGACGTAATCTGACTAGTCCCGATAACTGACAATTATAATCTACAAAAAGGAACAAAAATCCTCTTGTGATAACGACAGAGGAATCAGTTTGATTAATGTGATGTCTAAAATGTCAGCTTCAATAATCACCCAACACTTAATTTGTTCTGGTAAAGAATAAA
Organism: Schistosoma mattheei; assembly: GCA_944470405.2. Taxonomy (NCBI): domain Eukaryota; kingdom Metazoa; phylum Platyhelminthes; class Trematoda; order Strigeidida; family Schistosomatidae; genus Schistosoma; species Schistosoma mattheei. Next base: position 11,500,308 of record OX103943.1, read on the forward strand.
CCGAGTGAAACTAGGCCAGTTTTAGAAGTGGACGCGTTTGGATACACCAAATATTCACTTTTCAAGTTTTCGAAAATAGGAATGCTTACCGACACCCGACTATATTGGTTTTTCTTGATATCATTGGGCTTTGTTGACCTAGGGTTTTTATGTCAATGTTTGTTATTGAAAGGAGTATCAAAGTAGATGAACCTTATGAAAGCTTTACTCAGACACAATTGAACAACTATCATCAGAACTGTTAAATTCAAGTGGGATTCATCAGTTCTACCCTTTATTTCCGTTTTTATTTAATTTTGTCATCTATGTTCGCTTTAAATTAACAATTTACTCGACTATTCAGGGGTTAATCTCCTACTGAGAAGTTCTCTTACTCGATGGCTTTGATACATGGTTTATGAGGGTGGGAGACATGTGTAGGTTGCAGGCATTCGATCATAGATGTTTTCGAGAGATTGTTCGCGTATCGTGGAGCAATTAAGCAGGTGTTGTTGAGAATGGGGACAAGTCGGTTGATGAAGAAGTGAATCTTCATCGACTAAGGTGTTTATGACCTCGTTAAGTGATGCTTGTTCGTGCAGAAATAGGTTGAAAAACAGCGAGGAGCAACATAACAAAAATGAGGTATCACTCGACCTTACTGACTGCTGGTCGGAGCCATGTTGCTAAGTTTAGATTACCTGGTTGGGGTCCGTAAGATAACCTCTACCCATGGTTGAAGTGGTTGAGTGACATGGCTCACAGTCGATCTCAGTGGCGCGCATGCATTCACATGCTACCTCTATAGATCAGTGTTCCCAATATTCCTCCATACATACCTTCCCAACAACTTTTCGAACCACATTCTTAATGTTTATTCTTTCTTATTATTTTTGCTGCTACATTATTTCGGTTTCTCTGACGTACATCTTGTTAATTTCATTTCGTCGACCTAATGTGATATGACAACTTAGACTAACGCCTGTTTGAGCCGGGCTCTATTTTGATATCTATCTTTCTGAGTTCACCCTTATCAAGCAGCTTTCGTTGACATACATTTTTGTCTGTCTCTTTGTTGATTATTTCTAACTGGCTGTCCCAACTGCTACTTGTTTGTTTAAAAATCATTAATCCGAAGACATTTAAATTCCCAAACGTAACTCTTAGAATCTGAAGTTTACCGTTAAGTACACGAATTTTGTCTTTATCCATCATTTGATCCTGTTGTGTCTCGGTGTTCTTTGAATACGGCGAAATTTGTCATAATCTGATGGTGGGATGATTCAGTGGACGACTGACGGCAACAGATTTTCCACCAGTAATCTGCACTGTGAATGGTGTTTTGATGTTTAATGAACGCCTTGTTTCGTCGCAATGTCTTCCAAAGTTCTCTCTGTTAGCTCCAACTGAAATAACTACAAAGTTTTTCAACGACCTTTTTTGATTTCAATAGGCAATAATTCACACTTAAAGTTTAGTCTTGTTCATATAGTAGTCGTTCAAAACTATCATGCTGAATAACAGCTATTGTAGCTTTTAGTTTTATATTGTTTCTCAGTGTTTACCCCTTCATTGAAAGGTGACGTGTTTTCATCTTTTTCACTGTCCATAGCCTATATTTAAGTTTAGACAGCTATTGATTTGTAACTTTTGACAATGCTTCCTCAATATTTTTTTTATTCCCTTCTCTCTTAGTGGTAAATAAAATTCCTGATCAATTTGCTTTTTAATTCGGTAGTTCTTGCGATTTCTTTTAGTTTATTTATGGTTTCTATCACCAAATCAAATAATTTGAAGGACCATTAAAATCTATGAAACACTAAGTCTCTGTTTTACTTTAGCTTGAAACACAGTCTGCACTCAATTTCAGAGAATGTTAGACGAGGTACTAATATTACGTTGTCTACAGGAACTATTTTCACGAATTCAAAAAGAAAACACATCAGAAAACTTATTACTTTTGTTAAATATGGTGATTGTCTACTCGCTTTATGAATGAAAGTATCTTATTTCGTATTTCATATCTAGTGAACCTCCCGAAGTTCAATATCTTGGAGATAATATCCATCCTGTTATAAACTCGATCGCTTTAAAACAACACGGTAATCGTGGTAGTGGTGGAACAGTATGGCTACGTGCAAAGTTATTCCAATTCGTTGAAAATTATCGACCTGCATATTATGGTACATGGCGACGTCGTAGTTGTATTGTTACTGGGCGTAGACCATTTGCTCGTGATGATTATCAACTTGATTATTCCATCGATTCAGATGATGAATGGGAAGAAGAAGAACCTGGTGAAAGTATCACGCAGTCTGATGTGAGTTAATTCATTAGAAATGATAAATAAACAGTTTTGCTTTGTTAAAAGAATACGTAACGTAAAATAACAAAATATGATGCCCGATAGTATGTACTTAACATTTGCACTGATAGATCTGTCCAATGGGTAGTATATACTCCAGATTATTGACTGGACACTTTGAAATTGGAAAACGGATTATGAATGAGTAGGAAACAATCCATAAATGATATTCGTTATTCTTGTAACCTCTTTTTATATCTTTGATCAAATTTTACTCACAATTTTTGGTACTTTATTGTTTTTTGCTATTTTAAATGACAAAAGGAAATTTCCAGTTAATTTCACATGTATTTATTCATTTAAATGTTACGACTGTGAAAATACAGTGTAGATAGAAAACGGGTCTTTTCGCTCAATATTTGGAAAAGTTTACACCTTAATTTTTAAATCTGAAAACTATCTATGTCAAATTGCTAGGCACCGGTTAATAATTCGGTTTCTACTATTTGACAGTGAAATAATACTGGATTTTCTAAGTTAAAGCTTTAAACATACCATTGGCATAAATTTTAGTGCAGCTACATTTATTTTAGATTGATAAACTTAGTGGTAGACTTTTATTTACTTTGTCTTTCAGCTTATTTTTACGCCATTTTTTGGCTGTTTTTTTGTAATCAATTCAATGTAATTTTACGTGATTTTAATTGTGATCCGAGTTATATGTGGTTTTACAAGTTGCTTAGTTGAATATAGCCAGTACTTTTTTAAAATGGATAGACACATTTAGTGTTTTTGCTTGCAAATTACCCCTAGCCTTATCAATGTTTTCTTCGCCTACTCGAAAGAATTTAGATGTGTTAGTTATTTTCACACAGAAAATGACCGTTTGTTACATTGATAAAACATAAAATTTTCGATCTCATCTCTTTCTGTTGACTTCTAGGTGTATATGTGTGATAGTTTGGGTAATGAAAATGTTAACCTTCATCAACTGAAGAGTAGTAGAGGCATGCTATTCATAGTTAACTGTCGTCTATCCCGATGTGCTACACTGGCCGTCTTGATAATAGGCTAGCAAAATTTTAACGTTATTAGACTAAGACATCTGGGATCCATTAAGCCATTGATTGTTAGTTCCATGCATATTGACAGGTGTAGATCTTCTGATTGAGTACCTTAAAATAATCGTAGTTGATATGATTGAAAAGGTGAGTTGAAAGGTTTCATAATCAGTTCTTTGAAGTGAAATAAACATATTTGTTCTTTACACTGTTCATATGATCGTTTTGTGCATTTCATACCAAGAGTTGATTTGTTTCTTTAAAATTACAGTCTTCATGTTTAATTATTTTCCACTACTTCTGACATTATTATGTTTCTTGTTTCTGATCTTGTTGATTTTGTCTTATTTCTTTTATGTAATATGTGACAGTTTTGACCGATAAACATTTTGAATTCCATTCGAATTTTTTCTTAACTATTTGTTTATTGACTTACATTAGTAGTGCCATGTGAATTACTGTAATTCAATTAATTCTTTTTATTTTAATTATTTAGTTCATCTTCTGGGAAAATACCACTTCATCCTGCTATTTATGTGAAAGTTTTGTACATTATGCGGTTTTTGCACAGTTTATTCCATTACATATGATGTATTTTTGTATGACAGTTACACATAGATGCTAAAATTATCAACTTTGAAAGACTATCATCTTGAGCATACCGGAAGAATGTGCAAGATAGTAACTGCTTTTCCATATTAAAAAGTTTCTCTCGGTCATGATGTGAAACCAAGCTATTCACATAAATGGTAAACCTGGATTATTTACTACATTCTAAACCACTGGCAAGATAGAACAAAATCCAGCGAGAATAGCTTCATAAGTTTTTATTCTGATTCAGTGAAGCATGCAAGATTTAAAATACATCTTATACTACACGTAGGATGTCTAGATACGACCTTAAAAACTACAAATAGTTTTGAAAACCCCAAGCGTAATAAATAAATCTATTTTAAACTTGGTAAAAATCTATACTGCTGATCCAGAAACCAAATTTGTTTTAATAGAGAAATTGCATTTGAGATTAAACCACTGATTCCTCATGGTTATTCATTGAGGCGAACTATTGGCATTTCGGCATCGATACGTGTTCATTTTAAATTATCTCACTTTCCGCGATTCGGTCAGTGAATTTCAACCATTATAACGTTATTCAATTTATTTTGGTGATTTTTTTTTGCAAATCTGATTTGCAAACTTGCTCCCCTAGCCAAATATTATGATATCGTGGTATACCGTGCTCCCACCCGTGATATAGGCTCGAATTTCTGAAGACAGCATTATTTTTCACAAGATTGTTTGTGAGTATCGATTCAAATGAAACCTAAGTTTAAGAAATTCTTATTGAAGTCTTATAGTCATTTAATTTGTTTTATTGGTTCACTTCTTATGTAATAAAATTTTCATGTCCACTCTATTTTCATTCCTGTTCATTCAATCCGAAAATGCATCATTTTACTAGACTTTTTCCTTTTGACAACTATAAATTTTTATGCCTCTCAAATTTTAATATGTTAGTTTTAGTCGAATTTGACATAACTCGCGATTGAAACTGTTCGATATTTTGTAAGATTTTTCCACCAGTCTCACCATTATTATTATTATTCTTAATTATTATTAGTTCTTCATTATTATTATTATTATTATTATTATTATTATTATTATCCCGGAGTTCAAATAGAATCTTTAGAGGACGAAAAAGAGAATGAGAGAGTTTGCAAGAATATTACTTTATCCAACGTGTACAGCTGTGGCTCATTCGCACCAAGCACTCAGCAACATCCAGCTGTTAAATCACGATTTCGTATCACCCTCCAGCTGTTGAGGTTTGGCCAGTTAACTATGAGCAGCGTAAAACCTGGTACATATATGCATCAGTTTAAGTTACCACATCACGTCACAACAAAATAAAATTATCAAGAAAAGTGCTAGAGTAGTAGAAATAGTAACTGCATCGGTGATAGCAGATAAGATCAGACGTAAGTGTTATGATTCGCGAAAAAGTGAATTTGGGGAATAATAATTATAATAAGTACTTTAAAACAAAAGTGAATGGGACATTAAAGAGGAAGAATGTATTTGTAAAATCTCAGCGAAAGAATTTAAAGTAAATCCAACGTTTCGCTGAGATTTTACAAATACATTCTTCCTCTTTAATATCTCACATTAACTCGGCGCCCAAATACTGTGAAACTATTCGATCAAATTGAGACGAAAGTTCTTATTTATTAAAAAGTGAATAAATCCAATGTATTGCGACCGATTTCGAACCATGTCACTCAATATCTTCAACTATTAATTACAATAATTGAGGTTCCGAGAATCAAGTAATGCATCACTAGACTTTTTCACATCACGCGTAATTAATAAATAAGTGCAAAACGTTGTATACAGGCTAACTGACTGTTGCATTCATTACTTCATTTATATCACATCTCCATTACCAACTATGCTCAATGTATGGGTTTTGATTAGTATATTGTATTTATTTTCTGGACCAGAATGAAGATGAAGAAGACGAGGATGAGGAAAAAGGTGATGAAGATGACGATGATCAGTTCTTTGTTCCACACGGCTATTTATCTGATGATGAAGGTGTTGCTGTAGAAGAAGGTGATGGTCCGATCCCTGATGAAATGAAGCAATTGCGTCAACAGTTATCTGTTGCGGAGTATGAAGCAGCTCATCGTCGTGGACTTCAACGTTTAAAACCATTATTACTAGGACCTTTATGGTTGCCTGAACCAGTTGAATGTTGTTTACCAAGCAGTAATGCAAGTAACAATAATACTACTAGTGCTACCACTAATAATAATCATCATTTTGAAGAGAATAAAGAAAACATCGAATTTCCTGAAAGATTTATTCTCAGTAAGCAAACCAATGAGAAAACTGAATTCCAATTAATGAAATCTGTTTTAAGCGTCTATCGTGTAAGTGTGTTTCGCATAGGACAAAAAAAAGCTTTTTTATTACTTAGCATACTCTGTTTTAATATAAGTTTTATTGTCTGTCTAGTGGTATATTTGAAAGTAGTCTAAACTTACAGTTCTGATTTTCGGTGAGTAATATTTGTTTGCTGTAATTTGTAAGTTTCATAATTTTACTGACTTACGTTCAATAATATTATATAACTAACACAACTGCCGTCGGTTTCATGTTATAAATATTTTTCGGAAAATATTTTTTTTGTGGGAGATATTGTGTTTTTGTAAGCAGCAGTGGTTTGGTTTACTACCACTAAGCAGCGGGTTTGAACTCCGCTTCATTTCGGTTTTACCAAACGGCTAGTATCACTGGCCCACTTATTTGAAGTGTATCTGGAAGATAAGTACACAAGTTTAGTTTAATTTTAGGTTCTTCGTTGTCTTTCTAGACAATATCATCAGTATCATTTTCTGGGTTTCATGAAAATGTTCATTTATACAGGATAACGTTGCTGTAAATGCGGTACTATATACTGCCGAAATCCATAAAGCAGTGTTAAACACCATACATTTTATCTGGTTTTTTACCAATGAAACTTGGATTTTTTGATGTAATTGCGATAATTGTTTTCTTTTATACAGTAGATGCTACAGAGCAATACTGTAAACTACACAACCAAGAGATTTATTATCATTTCTAAAAATAAATCTGGTGTTTTTTTAACTGTTACCTATTCAACTAATGCTTTTCACTCAACTAGTTTACTAACGAGATTGAGTAGCAAACCGAATATGTACAAAGAAAAATTAGAATAAAAAAATCTACTAAATAAAAAACACGAGAGTGTATATGTAAATTATCTGAAGAACTTCCAGCAACCTTCTTGACTCACCTACCAATTCTGATTGGCTAGTCTTTGAATACGCATAGAGTCAGTCTTTTCATGAGTAACTCTGCGTTCTCAGACTTGGATGGTTTAATGAGAATACTTTCATTATCAACAGCACCAACTTGGAAAAGATGTTTTTGAAATTTCCCTTTAGCGTAATACAATACAACTCAGTAGTATTGCTATGTGTCAGCCTGATATGCTTAGTTCAAAGTAGTATTTGTTGTGTAAAGACAACTGTTTCACCATTCAATCTCCGAGTAAATTATTAAAGGCTTCGAAATCCTGCAGCCCTAATTGTTCAACTTAAGTCCATGGGCTGTTTATTTTGTACTGTAAGCTGTATTGTTCGGTCTTCCAGTTTACTTTTGCACTGATGGGAAAAGGCTGTGTTTTTAGGAAAATATCTTATGGAAAATGTACATCTGTCATACAATCAGTTCCTTTTACGAATTTGAATAAAGTCAAAACAGCCGTTATTCTGCCTCATTTGTTGTTTTGCCTGAATTCAAATGTACATCTTGACGATCCATCTTGATCATCAGTTATTTCTACTACATTGTACTCAGCTAACACACTAAACATGTTTATGAACAGATAAAAAGTGACTTGTAGAATGTCAGTTATTACGTGTCTAATATACATCTTGTTTCCTCTAAGCAGTGTTGCACATGGTATACAATAATTTCAATCAGTGAAACAATCACGCACTATTACATTGTGATGATTTGTAAATAACTTAGTGTAGACCATTTTACAGTTTGGTAGAGAAATATCAGATTTATAGTTCTGATTTTTTTGTATAATACTAGTTTATTCATATTTACACTTTTTATTTGACCATAGGTGCATTTATGGACAACAAATTTTCCGATTTCTGTTGAACCAGATATTGTTGCCACTACTACGCCTTCAAGAAGACCGAAAAAATCTATCCCAGAAGAAGGTTATTACACAGTTCTCTTAATAATAAAATTCCGGTGTAATGCTAAAATATTTTTTATGTAACGGATTATTATTTGCTGGACGGGAAGTGTTAAGGGAAAGGAAGAACTGAACACTTCCGTCTCAGTGTCGTTCGAGGCTTCGTTGTTGGTTGCCAGGTGTGAATGTAGTTGTCACTTCCCAGTTTCCCATACTACGGTAGAATACTTCTTATTGATAAATCTAATGTGGGAAGGAAACTAAATTTCTATTTTACCATTGAGATGGACACCAAATAAGCAACTGTTGATGGAAATCTCGATAAGAAATTCTTGTTCAGATTTATTGCTATATTTATACCAGAAAGATCACGAGTTGCTGTCGCGTCTCTAGATACATAAAGGGTATATTACGTTTGCTCCCTATATTGGCTGGGTGAAGTCAAGTGAATCACCAAGCTAGGATCATATAAACAGCATAAATCGATGGAACGAGATTCTAGGATCATAGCCAGTGACCTCTGTTGTTCGAATTGGACATAGGGTTCAGGCATTAAAGCTGCAACACATGGTTTGAAGCGAGGTTTTAGGTGATCTGGAATGGCATTTTGTGAACTCGAATCGTTAGTATTGACAGAACGTGTTGAGGAAGTCAAATACAGAAGGTGAGAGTTGGCAGAAGTGATATTTAGTGAAGATGGCGTCTGGTTATGACCGAGGTGATCTCACGTGTTGCTACGGGTATGAAGGTAGTTGTCACTTCCTGGTTCCCCACACCGCGGAAAGATGCTTCTTATTGATAAGGCTGGGAGGGAAAACTGTATTAGTGATGATCGTTCACAAGAAACTGTGATTTGAACTGATGATAACTAGCAGTGGTTGATATGGATGTTTGCTTTTGTCATTCGCAATTTAAATGGGTTCTGAAAACTATATTAATCCTAGTAATAATAATAGTAATAATAATAATAAACAACAATAATAATAGTGATAATAATAGTAGTAATAATAATAGTAGTAATGATAATAATATTTCAATAGCATTGTTTCATTTTCTGTGTATAATTTGGGCTTTTTTATAGCGATGGCGTATTTTATTCACCTTGTTCATCGGAGTCCTTTGGGAAAGCATAAATTAGCTTTTGAATTTCGTGTATTTTGGTATCGTCATACTACTGGCATTCTACCAGAATGCTTACAATATATGGAATATAAAAAATATAATGCTTCTTCATTGGGTTCATCAATCTCACGCGGTGGTGGTCTTCCTGTTTTATCTGGTCCAGGTTGGGATAGTTTACCATTAAGTCAATCACTTGTGTTATCCAAATTATCTGAGATCGCGGTTTTCACAGAAGGAAGGTAATTTACCTCACGTTGTTTTTCTCAATTATTTTCACATTTTCATACTTTCAATCATGAGCTTATCTCAGTTGGACTGTCATTGGGAATCTAGAGCTACTGGACAGCGGTCTCTTCTCATTATGGGACTGCTCAACAGTGCTCATCCATGACCTCAGATCCGGGGATCATTCATGATTGTTTTACCTTTAGATCACTGACGCCGACATCCAGCAGTGATAATGCCTAACTTCAAGAAACTCACAATATTGCACAGTCCTCATCGATTGCCTTCGGTAGATAATCGTCACACCCAATGTAGTTGATTTTCACTGACCACAGCTCACTAGACTTCCAGAAGTTATATCTTGAAGCCAGTCACTACTACGCACACGATTATTATTTATATAGGTTTTGTTGAGATCTTGGATGCTCACTTCTGAGAAGAAAAGACGGTTGTCCAGTGTTTCGGGGTTTCTAATGATGGTTTAGTTCATATCAGTTTACGATTAAAAACTATGATAATGCTACAATCTCCACAAACTGCCCTGTATCTTTATATTTTTGCTTACTTTGAAACGGAACATATTCACTGTTTAGCTAACTTACTACATGAATCTTGTAATTTTTAGAAAGCAGTGCCGTGGTTGTCTAGTAGCTAGAATGTTCAACTTATTAACACCAGATTACAGGTTCGAACCCCGCCTTCCCTAATCCGGTTATGGCAGTTTGTAACATCACTCGATCCCTTGAATCTGAAGTATATCTCAAAGCTGATTACATAAGTCTGTACTTGGTGAAATGAATTACATTATGATCAATATTGTCGTTATTATTATTATTCTGAAAAAGTCATGTGTTATCCAAATGATAAATTAACTATTCAATTTGTTATCAATTTCAGTACTATGATGAAAATATTTATCTTGTAATCGGCATCGTGGTAGCATATAAATATATAGATTGGTAGTAATAATTTAGATTTTTTTACCAAACCTCTAGTTTGTTATAGCGTAACTCGTATTCTTTGTAATGTAAGCTTTCATCTGCCATTTGTTAGATAACGTGACTCTAATCCCACTTCAAGTCTACTCAAGATTGAGTAATAACTGATCTTTGTTAAGTCTCGACTCAGTTACTCTTACTGTATTTTAGTATTCTTTGGACACTACCGATTCCCAATTCGGAATACGGGTTGGTCAGGAACATATGTATATTCTCATAAAACCACAAGCTTACTAAGTTGATGTTACGGTAAAAATTCTTGTAGACTTATAACTTTTATACAGGAAATTCCTAGGGCGTCTCCATTGATCTGCTGGTGCTGACTAGCTAAGGATGAACCAATCAGCGTGCTGCAGTGTAATTCTGTGTGGAATATGCTTTGAGTTAATCTATGTACGGTTACACGACCGTGTTGGTTCAGTCACTTTTTGCATAATAAATATGTTTGTTATCAGAACGAGGGTTTTGCGGAGATTTTAGTAATTTAATAATTGGATTCATAAGTCAATTATAGCTAGACCACCATGGAAAACCTGGACTCACTGGACGGCTATTTCGTCCTAGTATGGGGCTCGGCAGTGCGCATCCATAATCCCGCCCGAGAGATTCGAACCGTTGGATGCCTGCTCAGTGGTTTGGAAGTTAGGGGTTCGCGCGCGAAACCGAAGGTTCTGGGTTCGGATCCTGCGAGCGGGATCGTGGGTGCACACTGCTGTGGAGTTCGATACCAGGACGAAACGCCCGTCCAGTGCTTCCAGATTTTTCATGGTGGTCTAGCTTTAATTGACTCATGAATCCAAATATTAAATATGTTTATCTTTTTAAGTGATCCGGTGTATGCATTTCTTATCAGTATACACATCGTTTTATTTATACCATAAAAATCTTAAGAATATTGAGTTTTTAAACGATCAGGACGTATAAATGAAATCGAATTTTACGATTTTATTTTCACCTATTAAATAAATAACCACTATTTCTTGATCTTCGCTTATTTTGTGTACTACAAATTACTTTTTATACTTACCATTTTGCTACGTTTGAATCCATTTGTTATGGTATGTTATCCTTCAGTAATTATGTATTTTCATTTTTCGTTAACGTTTTATACATTCACTCTTTGTCTTCCTTGAGATCTTAAGTTTCTGAATTCCTCATAAATTTTTTTAAAAATTATCTCACCTATTTATATTTTCTTTTCGAATTGTATCCTATATGCCTAATCTTTTTTATTACCATTATTACTGTTACTGACTTCACTATTTTAGGATTTACCCTGACAGTTTTATCGCGCTATGTTTATGGGATGTGGGAACTTAAACCGATGTACACATGTGTCAGGTTCTACGTTGCATTGGACTGGATGACTAAACTTCTTATAGATTCTAAATCTTAATATGTTTACAATGGTGTTATTTTCTTTATTTTATCCAATAATCACATGCTTTTAGGTGGATGGTTAACACAGAAATACTTCAGAAATATGCTTCACGTCTTTGTAATCTGTGCAATATTCAAGAATTAAGTGGTGGTATTGCTGGTAGTTTGAACAAAGTTGATAAAGATTATTTTAATAATCTTATATTTCCTTCATGGGAATATTTAACAGATGTAGCGGTGACTAGTAGCAGAGTAAATCGTGGTACATCAACAACTAGTCGTCGATCTCTAGAAGTACCACAATCACAATTACAGGCAACTGTAGATCGTTTACATGAACCGCACAAAAATGTAATGACTATCAATAATTGTCCAGTTGTTTTATTGCAGCCTCTACAATCTTCAGATGTTGTAGTATCAAGTAAGCAAACTGATAAGGAATTATCAATTCATAAAAATGAACAATTGTTTCAATCTAAAAAATTCATTCATCCGAAAAAGACATTAATTTATCGGTTAGCATAAGTCAGGAGAACTGTTCTTCTTCAAAAGTGACTACTACTATTGCTTCTACTGGTTCGTCCCATACTCCAAGCCGAAGAAAAGGAGTTACTAACAAGATTCCCACAAATGAAAAAGACACTCCTTCATCTGTCAATAACAGTAAAGAAAACTATTCTCCGAAAGTGACTACTACCACTGGTTCATTACAAACTCCAGGTCGAAAAAGAGTAACTTTGGATTCATTTCTTATACCACCTGCAAAACGATCAAACGTTAATTTATGTTCTGAAATTCAGTCAGATGAAGATTGTGTTATTGTAGACTCAAAATGACAATTATTTCACTCTCACAATATATATGTATATTGTTTGAAAATATTTGTGAATAGTCTAGGAGATATATAGTTTATGTGTGCATACCTCAGTATTTACGTTTTTCGAAACCGTGTTTTGTTTAGGGTGATTTAACCCCTGCTTATCTCATTACCATTTCAATCCTCTCTTATTTCATAATAATTGTCTACTCTCTAATCTATGTATAAAAATTAGTTTAAAGGGATGCATGCTAAATCCATATTCCGTATGCTCTTTTTGTTATTTTTTTGTTAACATGTGAAACTATGAAGTACTATTAAGTAACTGAAATATATACTTTATCTCCTCTCTCGCTCTTCACATATACTGTTTTATAGAAATTCTTTGTAAAGATTTCATCTATTGTTTATACATATTTCATTATTTTGAAGATAAACAAAAGTAAAGTATAGTGGACTATTGTTTTTCCTCTCCTTCACCAATGTGTGCTTCACATTATCATCTATTTTTGTATATTTATGTGTTTATGATCAGCCAAAAAATATGTTTCTCTATTCAACAACTTGTAGATGTTTTTTTCGAAAAAAAAGTTAATAATTTTGTTTTAATCTGGTTTCTAACAAATTCTAAGTAGCAATATGCAAACGTGATTGATTAATATGGAACCCACGGAATATTTCAACGTGCTTTCAAGTCATCATTAGTGTTAATGACATTTTTCACTTAGTTTGTTTTGATGCATTTTCAAATGATGGAGAATATTTTTAGCGCTGAGAACAATTAGTATGAAGGTGTTCTGTTCTCTGAGCTGGATGGCTTTTGTAGTGGAGCGTTCACTATCTTTTTAGACAATATTACCGGCGCATATTCCATAAAAAATGAGCTGATGTAAAGTTAGAGACCAAGTCAGGGAAAAGCAGCCGAAACAGCCGTGAACGACCATACGCGTATGAATAACAACCGATTAAACTACAGATTAGCAGGTTTTAGTCAATTGTGTTTAAATTCCAGTAGATCTCTTTCTGAAGTATATTCTGATTATATTGCCTAGAAAGACAATTAAAGCTTTCATACCAAACAATCCAGTCCAGAGAACACAATACTTCAAAAATGTGATGTTTTGTTTGATTATTCCACTGGGAATCGTAAAAGAAATATGATGAAGCTTGTTCTCTGTAACTTTTTAAGACAAATTTCTTTAGGACACCGATAACCGGTTGACACTAGACACCATTTTCTTTCTAGTTTGAAACTTCAGTGCTCACTCACAACTCAAGATCTTCCAATCTCACGACACACTAGGATGTTTTCATCAGACCAAGTTGGAGAATTGCTACGTTTAAAGAGATTACGAGTTCACCTAATCTGTGAACGGAACGAAGACTCAGTGAGGCAATGACCAAATCAGCTAACTATTCCTGTGTCCCGACCCCGTTAACTATAGATAGACGTCAATGTTCAGAAGATGCCACTATATTCCTCAAGCACCCAGAAGCACGATAAACAACAACAAGCACAACTCAAGGGTAAATATACAGCATAAAAATGTCCTTGGGGAAGATTACAAAATAAATATTAAAAGAGGCGACAAACCAATAGCACTTAGGGTCCTCCCAAGTGTGAAGTACTACATGAAGGTGTAAATCGATGCTTTTGCTGCGAAAACAAGAAATTCAAATTTTTAAAATAGAATTACTAAATTAGGCATTTACCAAGTGAGTTCTGGGGATCTAACATCACCAGCAGGAACGAATTGTTCATATTCCTAACACAAGTCAGTTCATGACACAACTCTATCGACCAGCAGTTGTCTCTTTTAACACATTTCAACACCATGGTTCGTCAATTCTCTAGGATTTTGGGTCAAGTACTGCGATATTGGGTTTTCGTGTTACGGTCTATTGGTTGATAATATGGTTTTTAACGGGATTTGTCAATTATTTACAACTCCGTATGTAAGCTACACTTTCTCAAGGGGTATTGATTTTACCCGGTTGATCAAATGGAAGTCGGGGTCTGTGTTAATCTAGTAATCCAACAATTCAAAATCAAATTATTTAACCATCCGAATATTCCAAGGAAGTAGGTGTTGTTGAGTTGAATTCATGACTCCAATGAGTCATCAATCCCAGTTGAAATAAAAGAGCAGTTAGCATTTAGTGTTATATAACCTTCCTTTTTTTCTCAGTTGCGTTGTATTAAATTGATGACATCTAGTTTACAGGAATTTTTCGTATTTCTATGTACACTTTAAATATTGGAAATGAAAATGAAATCCAGTTTTTGGTTTTTATTCAGCTGTTCTAACCGATTGTGTAACTTACTTAAACGAACAGTCAGTATATTTTGACAAGTTTAGTATCATGTAATAAAATATATAGTTTAAGGTTTTAGACTTAGTTTGTATGAACACGTTGTTAATAATCGTTGTTATGAATTCAAAAACAATAATTACCATTGCATTTGCGCCTTTGTAATCGAAACGTTCATTAAAGGATGATTCGTATTATCGAATCCGCTTTTGACTGAATCACCCATTGTTTATAGAACCGGTGATCTGTTTAGCCGATATTGCATTGACCTCTTGACCAATAACTCGCTGACTCAAACAATGATCACGTATATCTTAACGCTTCCTATTACGGGCTCTACCTCTTCCATTTTACTCAATGACCAGACGGAACACAGTAATCAGACAAGACTTATACTCTACACTTTACTTTTAACCTAAAACCCATATAATATTATAGATTTATTGTCTGATTGGGCATCAACTCAAGTGCGAAATGACAACTCAGTCATGAGTGAGACAGAAATGGCACCATAGAGGAGTGACTAATTAATGATAAATGTGGAACAGTGAAACGTATAACTACGGTTTGTGAGTTAAACTCAAACTTACAAGTTCCAGAATATAAACAATAACCCCACCTAGGGTAGGTCTGAGAGTTCAATATCTCTCAAATTCTCTTTTGACATCTCTTAGTGCCAATACTGACAGGAAGTTTCCCACTGAAGACATTGGAAGATGGTCGCGCAATATTATGGATTGATTGAGGCTAGACACTAATACTATTGAATGTCGGCTCGATGATCTGGAAGTTAAGCGTTCTCACACGAGACAGAAGGTCTTGGGTTCGGTTCGGGTGTGTGGGATTGCGGATGCGCACTGTTGAAGAGTTGGATATCAGGACAAAATAGCCATCCACTCCTTCCAAATTCCCAATGTTGATCTAACTTAGATCGGTTCATAGTTTCAATGAAATTCAACAATCTCCACAACCCCTTAATGAAAATATATAATTTTACTTAAATTTTCTGTGAATTTAATGCAAAAGAGATTTAACATGATAATATCTAACTAAAGACTCACATGACAATCATAGTTTTCAAGTATTAGTCATAATAAACGCATAGACTTCAACTAGACAGACTGAATGTATCAATGGGCTAAGTCCAACAGTCAATCATTTTATGGAGTGATATCACATCTAAATTTGGGTGCCCTAGCTTTTATCGTATACTTACATCAGCGAACATCCTTCGTTAAGGTTAACGTTAGTTGAACATACATAATCCTTACGCTAACCACCTCAATTGATAAAGATTCACTACCACACCAGCCAATTCACCATTTTTATTTAGTTAGGATCTTGTACATATTCTCTGTATTATTTATTCGTTGGAATTAAATAAACATCTTGAAAATATATCGAGAACGACAAGGCAAGTTTTTTTCATATTACCTCAGTATATTTATTCTGAAAAAAGTTTGACTACATTACTTAATTATTTTTCATGCTAATAAAGCAAAACTTAATTTTTAAACATGTTCATTGTTTTGCTTTAGGGGATCACAGATCAAGATTAAAATTTTATACTGAGTCTCTCATATACTTTTTTAATATTTCCAACAATCTACTTTTGTCATGCTTCTTGGCTGCTAATTTTGAATATTTTTACCGATTAAAGTAAATATTATTTTGTAAAATATTTGTAAATTTAATTGGAGTGAGGAGAAAGTGAATAGTAATGATTAATACATTTTATGTATTGAATTGTTTGTGTGGACTTTTGTGTTTGTTTGAAAAAAAGGGAGAAATTGTCTTGTTAGTTTTATTTAAACTATATATATAGGTTTATGCTTCACGTACAAGTGATTCCCATTCACGGTCTCTTTCTCTACGATCACGACGATGTCGGTCACGTTGTGATTTTGTACTAGATTTACGTTCTTCCATGAAAACAGTACGAATTTCACGTCCACTAGCTTGAGCTAATATCCATTGTTCCATGTTAGTATTCAGTTGTACCACCTAAGCAAGGGATGTTAGTAAAATTAATCTAATCTAAATTAATCTACAACAAAAAGATCATGATTGGAAATTGAATTTTTACGTTAAATATTAAGTGGATTTATGTTAGATTTGGTTTAATGTAGTAATTTTTATTCGTCAAATAAATCGACTTCTTGAAACCTAAGGACAAGTTTATGGTTACGATATTCCTCTCCTTTTAAATATATACCTTTGTTAAAGTGATTATATCCTCGATACCAGGTCTCGATAGTCATTATTTCGTAACTTATTAGAATTTAAGACATCTTCTTGATCCTGAACAGAAATGATTGTTCAGTTATTTCATCAAATTATTTTGTGTCCCACTCTTACCTTCTCTCTTTCTATATTGTCTTAATTATTGTGAGTATTTGAATGCTTCAGACTTTTTGTTTTATTCTGGATTTTACAGTCTACCTGCTGATAAAGTTCATGCTTTATTGTGGGTAAGGATATGTGTTGAATTTAAATGTAAGCTTTAGATTATTGTTCTGTATAACATATTGATGTGGTCAAAAGGAGTTATAAAATTATATTTGTCAAAATGGTTTCAATTAAAGTAATTCTGCTATGAATGTACGATTCTTGAAGATCGTATGGAAGATTTTATGATTCAATATACACACATCAATTACATGAACTAGAAAAATTGATGATTTTTGGTGTTTTCAAACCAAATACACATTCTAGTGCTATACTGAACTGACACAATAGAGCAACGACTAATCTTTCTAATATGATATTAAGTAAAGTTTTGTTTGCTTGTTAGCAATTTGATCGAATCTTAGTACCGGATATTCTCATCGTTCCTTATAAAGCTACTTATATGCTCATATAAGTAGTACCATCTGATTCTCGTAAATATAAGTTGTATTGTACTTGATTAAATGGGGAAAAGAACTTACTTGATCTTGCATTTGTGATACAGCCTTGACAATACATGACAACGCTTTTTGACTTTCACTCATGAGTTGACGAACATGAGATATTTCTTCTTTAATTCGAGCATTACCGGAGGCATAATTTAATTGGTCTGATTGAGCCTATGCGATGTTAGAAATATATATAAATATATTCATATTTGTGTGAGTACATTTTTCACCTATAATAATGTAGTAAACTGACTACTAAATAAGTGAACAATTTCACACTTTATGTAATAAAGAGCTGAAGGTGTCTTATTTTAGTAAATCAATCAGAGTCAAGGTTTATAGATCCAATTGATCCCTGAATTATAGCCTCATGTCGAAACAGGGTGATTAATCTAGACTTGGTGATGAATATTTTTTGACAACAATATGTAGTTGTAGTTGAAAGTCGGCGAAATTGTTACCAGGAAAATGAAGAACCTTGAAAGAAGAATGGGTTAGCGGCCTTTTTATTCAAGTGTAGTAGGCTTTTGGGATATAGGTTTCTGAAGGAACGTTTTGAGAATCCCTTCATGCCTATTCCTGTAATCAAGCAATATGTAGACCCAGGGACTCTGATGTACACAACTGGTTCGAGGGCCTACACGTTTCTCAGAAGAATAGCGTATCATCGTGGTATTATTTTCAATTGACAAAACTTTATGAATTTTATTACTATTATCTTGAAGAGTACGCGAGATGAATATAAAGCTGTTTGTATCCTTATAAAGGTTCGAGGACGAAATTATTACCAGTCATATAAATGAATTTTTGTATGGAGCATATCTAATTTCAAGAGAAAAAAACAAACAAATCATGTAAATACTGAACATGGTTTCTGGTGTTTTCGCTTTAGTATTTGTATATTTTTTGGTTGATTAGAAAGTGACTTTGATTTCCAAAGTCTTTTAAAACCTACTTAAGCCAGACGGTATAAAATAATTCTATCTATGTTCATACTAGTCAATTAAAACATGAGGATTGGAAGTTCATCTTGAAAAGATCATCCTGATTTGAACATTATGGAAGTGATACCTTTCTAAACGATATTTACTAAAAGGGTATGGAATTACTTTGGATCTACTGACAAACAACTGAACTTTAAATCAATGATATTTTGTCGATTATCTGGTAACGTGTGACACTAACTTGTGCGGCTAGTAAATTTGCAACTTGACTAAATTAAAAAGCTGTAACTGTTTTGACTTTAAATTAAAATTGCTTGTTGATATAAGTGAACTGTGTTTCCACATTTTTCTAAATGAATTGTAGGCAATTATTCAATTTTAATTTCAAATAGTACAGTGATTTCTGAATTGTCTAATATTATTGTAAATTATGAGTTTTATGATTTGTCAAATTGGTTTTTCGTACTGCCATGTAGTGAATTAGTCACTGCTCCTCAAAAGGACTCCACGAATTCTCCAAGTTATTCATGAACAGGCATATTGTTATTATTAAAATGGGAAGTTTGTAAAAGTTATTTGATGTTAAGACAGTTTAAATCATAACGACTGATGATATGAATGGGGAATAGTCACATACACTATTATGGATCTATTAACGATTGTTTGGTAAGCAAGTGATTTAAAGGTGTACCATTCCTGTCTCATTGCCTGATGCTTCTGGACATGACTCATGATAAATTCGTGGATGTTCAGTACTGACGAGTCATATATGTGAATGAAGCAGCGGACCATTGCTTAATGATTATTTAGTTGGAGCAAATCTGTAACATAAATTGTCTTCAAAATGGAATATTCCCCATGAATATTTAATGTTAAAGTGTAGATTTTATTTGATAAATAAATATTCATTTTATAAACAATTTACAAGATATTTTTAATATTTTCAAATACCAAAAAACATATTACAAATATGTTTAATTTATAGATTTTTTAGTTGGGTATAAAATTAACTGAAATCTTGATGATACCTACTTGAAGATTCTGTAAACGCATATCCAGTATTTTTTGCATACGTTGTATCGCATCTAACTGAGGTAGTTGGAGATTGAGCCCACCTAATAAACAACCTGCACCACCTATTGTCATATTACCTACAGATGATGAACATCTTCGTCCTGCACTATATGTTTGTTTTTTCAAACGTTTACTACTTGGTTGACTTGTATTAATTGTGGGGGCTCCACTTTGTACACTTAACTGATAAGGATTTTGTGGATTTTCATAAGTTGTTCTACCTCCAATAGCCGTTACTGATGGTGGAAATTCTTCAGCATCTAAATATAAAGAAGAGAAAATAATAGTATTAAGTATGTTAACATAAAATAAATACCATATAGTATTAATTTAACTTATAATGGTTTGAATTATACCGTTGTTGATATTTTTAAAACTGAAATTCGATCAATCTTAGTTGGCCTGTATCCATTCATAATCATAAGAACCGGATAAATTTTTTTGTAATTCAAATCGTGGTTGACTTTGGTAACTGACGATAATATTTCGAATGAAGATGAACGTTTCGCAATGAAATCATTCATATCAAAAAATGATGTAACATCAATGAATATTCCACCTGAGCGATTAATTCCTTTCATTTACTCATGGGTTTTTATTACTAACCTATCAACTAGTACAGTGCAAAACAGTATTGTTTAATCATTGAAGTAAGTCTTTAATGCTATCTCAAAAAAAAATTTTCTTTAAGGGACATAGATAATTTATGTAAGGCTCCAGTAATTACAAAAAGTAATGGTCTGTTTATCACCTAAAAGTTGTAACTCTAACAGTGATATAGTTTTTAAAGACAACTTCTCGTTAATACCAGAATTTAAACATAATTCATTAATTTTCTCTCTGGAATACTGTTTGATATACAAATTGAGTTTTTATTTGGCTGAAGCGACTTATTCATCTAAATACAAGATCAATTTGTCAATGATTAATATGAATACTATAATGTACCTATCAACCGAAGTTACTCTCAACCTGATCAATTCTACAAGTCACAGTTTTTCTATATAACTTTGAGACATCCATCTTAGAACTAGTCACCAGTTTAAACACAATAATTACTTAGTTGAGTTATTTATATAAATATTTTTCAGTCTGAAGATAACTTTCATTCTGAATCATGAGTGCAGATTGCAGAAGTGTCTTAAGATTGATGTAAGACACAAAGCTCTCTGAGGTTTAGTAGTTTGCTTTGTTTAATATAAGTTATATTGTTCATTTTTAGAGTTCTCCTGATTAATTAGAATAATTGTCATTTTCATATGAATCTATCCCTATGATGATACCTATAATATAAGAAGAGTGGAGCCATATTCTGAAACGTTTGCTTATTACAGAAATCAGCGGATGAATTTTGTTTTTTGACTACAAATATACTGTAAGATCTGAAGTTGCTACACTTACCTCCAGATGAGATTCAGCGCTGTTAAAGAAATAAGAGTTTATGAGTAGCATTGTTCTTCAAATATGTTAGAGAACTAGTTGAATGGGAAAAATTACATTTAAAACACATTTCCAAACAGTGGTAGCATAACTATTGATAAAAGTCCACTACACCTAATATTGACAAGGGTAAGTTGTAAACTGTTTGGGGTGCAATTGTTATCACGGTGTGAATATTGGTAAACATGGGACTGGTTTTCGAATTATTATTAATTATAATTTGTTGTAGAATTACTGAATAACCAGACTACGATGTGTATATATATTCCGATCGTCATAATAACGGTTATACGATTTACTATTCCTACTTTTTCGCCAATCGGTTACTTACAGTCCCCCATCTTCGCAGCCAATTTTGGGCTTGATGTACAGTTGTTATTTTCCACTTTATTGTGTGGTGCGTTTCAGTATACCTGTTTGTTAACCATGTCTATTAGGGAAAAATTATAGTAGACTCTGTTTGCTGACTTCTGAACTCAAAGTTAAGAATGCTGGTTGGATGTGTAACTTGTCAAGACCAAGAAACTAAACTATAGAGAAGTATATACGTACACCTGTTATTCCTAAATGAGGAGCATAGGCCAGCCAACAGCACTCTCCATCCAACACTATCCTGGGCAATCATTTCCAGTTCTCTACAATCGCTATTCACCCTTTTGATGTCTGCTTCCAATTCTCGATGTAATGTGTTCTTCGGCCCTCCTCTTTTCTGTTTCCCTTCAGAATTCCGGGTAAGTGCTTGCGTCATGATGCAGTTTGGTGATTTCATCAATGTTCGTCCCATCCATTTCCAACGTCGTTTCCTAATTTCCTCCTCAGATGGAAGCTGGTTTGTCCTCTCCCACAGTAGGCTGTTGCTGATGGTATCCGGCCAACGGATATTGAGTATCCTCCACAGACAACTGTTTATAAATACTTGTACTCTCTTGGTGATGATTTTAGTAGTTCTCCAGGTTTCAGCTCCATACAGTAGAAATGTCTTGACGTTCGTATTGAAGATTCTGACTTTGATATGGGTTGACAGTCGTTTTGAGTCCCATATACTCCTGAACTGTAGGAATGCTGAGCTTACTTTGCCAATCCTTGCCTTCACGACTGCATCAGACCCTCCATGTTCGTCGATGATGCTTCTCAGGCACGTGAAAGATTCCACAGCTTCCCCATCAAGTGTTATTGGATTGGTGTTGTGTGTGTTGTATTTGAGGACCTTGGTTTTCCCCATGTGTATGTTTAGGCCTACAGATGCAGAGGCTTCTGCCACACTGGCTGTCTTCACCTGCATTTGTAGATGTGTATGGAATGGAAGGGCCAGATCATTTGCGAAGTCCGAATCGTCCAGATGATTCCGAGCTGTCCATTGTATTTCGTGTTTCCCGTCAGATTTTGAGGTCTCTATAATCCAGTTGACTACCAGAAGAAAAAGGAAGGGCTAGAGTAGTCAACCTTGTCTGATTCCGGTCTTCACATGGAATGGGTCTATCAGTTGTCCTCGATGCACCGAATTGCACTGTAGTTCGTCGTATGAATTCCGGATGATTTTGACGGTTTTCTCAGGTACTCCATAGTGTCGAGGATGCCTCCATAATGTTCTCATATCCACACTGTCAATCGCCTTCTCATATTCAGTGAGGTTGATATATAGTGCCAAGCTCCACTCAATTGGTTGCTCAGCAATGGTCCGTGGTGTTGGGACTTCGTCTGTGCACGTCCGATCCTTACTCAATCCGGTCTGTTGATCTCGAAGTTGGGCGTCTACTGGGTATTCCATCTGGTTCAGCAACACTCTGTTGAAAAATTTTCCTGGTACCGATGTTAGTGTGATTCCCCTGTATTTTTCACATTTGCTCAGATCTACTTTCTTTGGAGCATGTTTGCATATACTTGTATGTCTGACTTCAGTGCCTTAGGTGGTATGTCGTCAGGTCCTGCTGCTTTACCGCTCTTGATTTGTCTGATGGCAATCCTGATTTGTTCTGTCGTTGGTGGAGTAACAGCTATAGAAAGACCTGTGTGTGCTGCTTTCGTGTTCGGTGGGTTCAGTTGGGATGGTTCATCCCAGAGTTCTTCAAAGTGTTCTATCCACTTGTTCCTCCGTCGTTGAATCTCAGTGCTTGACTTGCCTTGTTTGTCCCTGACCGGTCTGTCTGGCTTTCTATGTTTCCCTTCCAGCTTCTTCGTAGTGTCATTTAGTTGCTTCAGATTTCCTTCTCTTGCAGCTGTTTCCGTTGTCGTTGCTAGCTTTTCCACGTATTTCTGCTTATCTGTTCTAATGCTTCACCTCACTTGCTTATTTGCTTCAGTGTATTCAGTTTGTGCCTCGACTTCCTCTGCTCTTGTTCGTCTGTTGTTAATTACCGTCTTCTTGTTCTTCCTATCTTGAATCTTGTGCAGGGTTTCCATACAGATCCGTTCCTCATGCTTGTGTTTGTTGTGGCCCAGAACCTCCTGACACGTGAAGTCGGTGCTTCTGTAATCCCTTTCCAATTGTTCTTCATAGTAGTTTCTCATTCTTTGAGTAGATCTTGTACGGCTTGTAACCTGTTGTTGAGAGTTATCTTGAATTTGTCGAGTTTGTTAGTATATTGAAGGGAGGTTGTATGGAACCGTTTTACTGCTGTTTCCCCAGTTGCTCAGTGTTCTTTTAGCTCGAGTTCCATGTTGGCCACAACCAGATGGTGATCTGAAGCTAAGTTAGGTCCTATCCTGATTCTCACGTCTTCCACTGTCCTTCTGAATATTTTATTGATAAAATGTGATCTACCTGGTTCTCTGTGGTGTGGTCCAGTGAGATCCATGTAGCTTTGTGTATGCGTTTGTGTGGGAATATTGTGCCGCGTGCACATTGTTATATCCTAGTGAAGATTACATTACGAGTAACGTCTGAGACCTATTAATGAGCTAATATTTTTTATATGATCTTATGGTATAAATATTCAGTAACTAAATTATGTATGTCTATATTCAACTTGTTATAGGCTTTATTTTGACCTATATGTAATTATTGTAGGATTGACTGTTCTTAAGCTATGTTCAGTTTATTGACTACTGCCTCCCACGTTCACAGCCACTTTTTGGCTTTATTGTGTACAAATGTTATTTCATATTTTATGCTGCGTTGTGGTCTGTTTGTTTGGTATATAAACTCAGTATGTCTGAAATAAATGATTCGCCTAATGGAGGCTGTTGTTGGCATTCTGGACTGACCTGGAAGGGCTAGGTGAGCAACGAACCATGAGGACGCTAGGCTAATCAGACCGGTCGGACATCATTGGTTTAGTACAGTATAAGAGCGAATGAGTCGTATTTTGGTTGGCGAATAAATTATGTGATAACTAGCGGGCCATAAAGACACAACACACATAGATTTGCAAATCTCTCATCATTTTTGTTTCGCTCTCTCAGTTCATGTCATCCCGTGTATCTTCATTCCCGGTGTTGTCCACCCCGACTTTAGTGTTTAATTCTTTCATAAGGATGGTCAGGTGCTTTCTCGGGCGCTTAGCTATGATTGATTGCAGCCGCTCGTAAAACTGATCTTTATCGTTGTCCTTGCGATCATTGGTGGGTGCATAACATTGAATAACATAAATTGTGATTCCCTCCTTCCTTGTTTCGAGAGATGCTTTGATGATCCTGGATCCGTGAGATTCCCATTCTATAAGTGCATTTTGTGATTATTTGGACAACATCAGGGCAAGTCCTTGAGTGTGCGGTGCATTTTCCTCTTCGTGACCGGAGTACAGCGGCATCTCTCCTAAATCTAATCTCTTCTGTTCAACTTGGGTCCAATGAGTTTCACTTATTCTGCGCACCTTCACTTTGTATCTTCTCCTTTCCGTAACTATTTAGTTGGTCTACCTAGTCTCCAATATTGTCTGAACATTCTGTGTGGCTCTAAAATTGTTCTTCTGGATGTTAGAAGGAACATCGGCCTCGGCACTTCCGAAGAATCTCTGCTTTCATCATGAGGCTTCATAATTCTTCCATCAACTTGGAGGACAGAATGTAACTTGCTTAATCTGGTTAGCGTTGTTTTTGTTGTCTTCTGCGGGGTGGGGTTGACGATCCTATGCTCAACCCTCCTTTTTTAACCGAGCTTTGGACTGGCAGTAGCCCTTGAAGAGCTACAGGTGGAGTTTTTTAACGAAGTAGTAGACGCAAAATCAAACAAATAAGAGTCGAGTTTCCGTCTGGTGTTTTGTCATGTGGTTTTGAATAGTAAACACGAAACAGTAGAAGCTCTTAAAGCTCCTTACTGTATTTTTAGATTTATGTTGATGACATCTATCAAGTCATGGAAAGTATCATGTTTCAACTGTCTGGTTCATAGGATGCAACGTTACCTTTTTAAAACAATTTCGTTTAAAAATGATGGTGAAACATATGTTTCTTTAGTATTGTGCTATAGTATCTACTGTAAAAGATATAACTTAACTGGAATTTTACTAGAATAACTAAATTTTGGTTCAAAAACGATAGATGAATTTAAATGTTTAAGTATACTCTATATCCTCATCAACTTTGTGTTGAGTTCTATAGTGTGTATTGATAAAAGTGGGAAAACTTAACCAATTTTATATTACTAATATCTTAATAGCAGTCGATATTATATTACTTAGTTCTTAGTGTTAATCAAATTTTAAACTTTAAGTTTGGCATGAAAAATTAAACTGATTGACTTGTAATCTATATGTATTTTTTCCTTGAATATTCAGTAGTTGAAGGTAACACCTAAACGAATAATGACTTTTTTCAAATATGGTAAGTAAAAAAATTATAAAACTTAGAAAGGAAGTTAAATTTGTTAAAATGTTTCTTAAGTAAAATTATTATTTTTTTTGGCTGACAAGATATCGTAAAGAAATATGAACATTATGTCTAGCGCATTTTTGTATTGGTTATTCGAATGTTCCCATTGATATTTAGGACTACAGTTGATCAGTCTCTCATTGGCATATGTGCATCCTGTGAGGATTGCATAGATATTGCCTCAAGTCACAAGCATTATAAGCAAATATGGATGGAGTCCAGCACTGAAATCCAGAACATGCGGTTCATCCTATTCGGGACTCGTCGGCTGGATGTACCTGGCTATCTGGACTCAGTAGCTAGGTGAATCACGCGATGTCGTTCGAAGCTAACAGTACTGGGTTTGAGTCACGGAATGAACATCAAATCTGAAATGCAGGTACACCCAAATGATGAGTCCTAAATAGGACGAAACGCACGTTCTGCATTCCATTGCTAGCCATCATCCATCTTTGCTGATTATGTCTAATGGTTATCAGTTGTGGTGTCTCATACAAATTTTATATATATGTTTATGCCCCTAAATGCCCTGGTACGGCCGAGAGTGGGGAGAGTCCGCTCTCCCTCTCGAAATGCTCTCACACGGCCACGCGTATATAGCCTCTGCCGGGAAAGTCCTACTCACTGCCTTCTCGTGGTGAGGGTGTTGTTTACGAAACTGAGAGGACGAAAAGCGAATGTCCGGCGCTTTAACCGGATTCCAAATCAATGGTGCACATGGGCTCCGGTATCCTGCGGGAACAAATGGCGTATGAACCAATTTTCGGTCACCGGCTACCATGGGACTGCATCTTCTTACGATGCTCCACTGCCTTGTGGGTTAGACCACTAGGTCAAAGGCTCGGGTTTGGCCCCCTAAGAAAACCACCTGCTTACGTTTGGGCACCCGTGCAGTTTCACAGCCCACACACAAATATGATGAATTGCCTATAATTATGGAAACTATTTTACTTGCTTCAACTAACAATCAAATCATTCAAATGACTATAATTACTATTATTATTATTATTATTTACCACATTATTCACCCTCTTTTATACTTATACAGCGGCTCGTCTTTGGTGGAAATTCGACTGTATCTAAACGTTCTCGAGTCACTGTCCGGTTGAAAATTGTATGTTACCACCGAATGTGAGTACTGAAGCAGTTTTTCCGAAACCACGTGCACCATTCAAACTGGCTGCCTTCAACGTTCGCACACTTATGCAGGTCGGACAACAGATAGGGCTGGCTATGTCTTTGGAAAGTCTTAATATCGACGTTTGTCGTCTATACAAGACCCGTATTCAAGACTCTGATGAAGTACTACAAATTCGCTCTCCATCTGTCGCTTCGAAAAGCTTGTTTTACGTGCGCTTATCCGGGGACCCTGTGGCATCTTCGTCTGGTCTTGCTGGCGTTGGTGTCGCACTAAGCGCTAGAGCTGAGGCAGCACTAATCGATTGGATCCCCATTAACAGTCGGTTATGTGCTGTTAGATTAGAAAGTTCCATCAAAGTGAGAAGAAATCGGCGTGAGAAACGATGTCTTTTCGTCATCTCCGCCTATGCCCCGACAGATTGCAGCCCGGATGCAATCAAGGATGAGTTTTACCACCAGTTATCTGTTCTTCTCCAGAAAGTGCGTTCGACAGATATTGTAGTACTAGCCGGAGACTTGAATGCTCAGGTCGGGCGTCTAGGCACAGAAGAGAGTCGTTTAGGTGGCCGATGGGGACTCGTTGGTCGCAGGTCAGATAACGGGGACCGTCTACTGCAACTTTGCACAGACCACAACCTGTTTCTGGCTAGCACTAACTTTCGGCACAGTCATCGCCGATGTGCCACCTGGCGTCCTCCCTCTGCATCTCAAGCCTGGACTCAGATTGATCACATCGCGATCAGCTACCGCTGGCGTGGTTGTGTACAAGACTGCCGCTCCTTTTGGAGTACCTATCTGGACTCTGACCATGCCTTGGTCTGCGCCAATCTTACCTTACTTTTCAGTGGACAACGAAGTGACCGCCATCAACGGATTGATGTTAGCAAGCTGGTTGCAACTTCTGTTGCAAGTAAGTATCGAACCGAGCTAGCCTCTAGGCTAGCTACCATTCCACCGAAAAGTATAGATGAGCATTGGTTGCAATTGCATGACGCCATGAAAATGGCGGGAACAGTCAGTTGTGGGTTTGCGAAACGTCCCGCTTATAAGCACTGGGTTTCTTCTGGTTCCTTACAACTCATTGAAGCCCGTCGGTCTACTCCGGGTGACCGTGAGTTTGACCATAAACGAAGGATGTTACGTAAGGAAATTGGGCAAAGCTTGCGTAAGGACCGAGAAGCCTGGTGGTCGAAGCGTGCTAATGAGCTGGAAGCAGCAGCTGCATCTGGTAACTACCGGAAGCTCTTCCAACTCATCCGAGCCACTGGCAGCAAGAAGTCTGGTGTGAGTGAAACAATCTGCGAGGATGATGGGATGCCAATCACTAACATCCATCGACGTCTTGGACGATGGGCAGAATTTTTCGAAGGGCAGTTCAACTGGCCTGCTGCTCCGGCAACATCGGTCAGACTGTCCTGCCCTCCATGGCCGGTGACGACTGATCCACCAAATGAGGAGGAAGTCCGCAAGGAACTCCAACTCTTGAAGCGTTACAAATCACCTGGCCCAGATGACTTACCTCCGGCTCTTTTTAAAGATGGTGGTGACTTTTTGACTAAGGAATTGACGACGTTGTTTACAAAGGTTTGGGAACTAGAGAGTGTACCAACGTCATGGAATGAGTCGATAGTTGTCCCTATCTTTAAAAAGGGTTCACGTCGTTCCTGTAACAACTATCGGGGGATAAGTCTACTTCCGATTGCGTCCAAGCTATTGGCTTCCGTCATACTTCGTAGGTTGTTCAAAACCCGAGAAAGATTGACTCGCGAGGAGCAGGCTGGGTTTCGTTCTGGTCGAGGATGTATTGATCATATCTTCACCCTCCGCCAAATGTTAGAACACCGCCATACTTTTCAAAGGCCAACAATCGTAGTGTTTCTTGACATCAGGGCTGCCTTCGATTCGTTGGACAGGACTGTTCTCTGGGATTGTCTATTGAAGAAGGGTGTGCCTGAGAAGTTTATTAACATCCTAAAAGCCCTATATAAAAACACCTCAGGCAGAGTGAGGGCATACAACCACCTCTCTCCATTGTTCCATTCGAGCAGTGGGGTTAGGCAGGGTTGCCCAATCTCACCATTCCTCTTCAACTTTGCCATCGATGACATTCTGGAAACAGCTCTGATGAATGTAAGTAATGGTGGTGTGGATCTGTTGCCTGGAGAAAGACTTCTCGACCTTGAGTATGCGGACGATATTGTCTTACTGTGCGATAATGCCCAAGGCATGCAATCCGCACTCAATCAGTGTCCGTAGGTATGGTATGTGCTTTGCACCTTCGAAGTGCAAAGTACTTCTACAAGACTGGCAGGATTCTAATCCTGTACTCACCCTGGATGGTGAGCAGATAGACGTAGTCGAGAAGTTCGTGTATCTGGGTAGCTGCATAAGTGCTGGTGGGGGTGTGAGTGATGAGATCAATGCACGAATAGTGAAAGCCAGAGCGGCTTATGCCAATCTGGGCCACCTTTGGCGCCTTCGTGATGTTAGTCTGGCTGTAAAAGGTCGGATCTACAACGCGTCGGTGAGAGCAGTTTTGCTCTATGCTTGTGAAACCTGGCCTCTCCGAGTTGAGGACGTTAGACGACTCTCTGTGTTCGATCATCGCTGTCTCCGAAGGATTGCTGACATTCAGTGGCAACACCATGTCAGTAATGCAGAGGTTCGGCATCGTGTGTTCGGGCACAGAGATGATAATCAATTGGTGTCACCATCTTGAAACACCGACTTCGGTGGCTTGGACATGTTCTCCGAATGTCGTCCCAGAGAATTCCACGTCGTGCATTATTTGCCGACTCTGGGACTGGTTGGAAGAAGCGGAGAGGTGGTCAGTGCATGACATGGTGTCGTGGCATGAAAGAAAGCTGCAAAGGACTGGCTTGTGTTGGTCCTTCACGACTCCCTGGTTGGGGTCCGAGAGATGGTGCTACACAGTGGCTAGAGACGTTATCAGATATGGCTCAGAATAGAAGCCAGTGGCGATCCTGCTGTAACCTTCTTTTACTTTCTTCATAAAAAGTGGTTGTGTCTCCCTTAACTGAAAGATTTCTCTGACTGTACCTTTCCGTTCCCTCATTATTACTATTATTATTATTACTACACTACCTACACCAATCTCTTCGTTATTGCTCTCTTTTTTTTTACGCTCCTCACATTTTTTCTCTTCGAATCCTCATTGTTTCGTGTGGCGCATATATATTGGCTCTCTCTTGTACCAATATTTATGTGTTCAAATAAATAAATAAATAAAATTATGTGTACTTAAATCCATATAGTTACATGTAGATCAGAATGTATGGCACGATGGTCAAATACCAAGTGACTAGATAATTATATCGCCAATTAATAAATCTTGACTTGATTTTAATGTTTTATCACCTTTGTTTAAATAGCTATAAAAACTTTTTTATTTCTTACACTTGATAAATGAAAGAAGTACACTGATGAACAAGTATCTTTAACTTATGAAATGAGAGGGTGTACGCACATATTTTTATCTCACAGTTGTACCGTTATTCTAAGAAAATAGTCAATATCATCTCTCTAATATTTAGAAAGTTTTTCCTAGTTTATATATATATTCTTTAGTTCATCATCACTTTTTCGTTCTTTACATCACCTAGTCATCGTATGAAATCTTTCAAATTGCTCAATACTACTTTATTAAAAAATAAAAATATTTGGGATTTGTAGGAGTTATTAGTAATATAAGAATAATTAAAATAGATTGAATTTGTATTTTTATCCATATTAATTTGGATTTTTAATATCATTCGACCACTTGCGAGATTTATGAAAATAATTGATGTCAAATCAGCAGGTGGACGTTTAAAATTTTAATTAAATTAAATAATTTTGTAGTTATTTTAAGTCAAACTTAGGTTAATTAAATAGTAGTTTCGTCCTAATTAGCTACCTCTCAAGAGCATCAGTGGGATGGGACCTAAGAAGAGTTTAATTCTTTGAAATCACTAAATTTAAATCTATTTGTCAGGTAAGATGTTACTTCATAATGAAAAACATCAGGTTAAATGGATTTCTGCATACTACTCGATTAGACAATATCCTTATATCTTCATGTGTCTAATGACTTTAAGATTTGTCGAAAATTTTTTGTTGAGAACTTATTACTATTGATGTTAAATCATCCTGGGGTCAAGATAGTTTTTTTTTATTGAAGAGTGGGAATGATTGCCGCGTCGTAAGATGAATCGCTCGAAATTATAAATGTGGATAATTGAAAACTGACCTATCAATTTAAAGTTATCATATCTACATCATTCGTGATCGTATGTGCACAATTCTGACGAAATATCATTTTAATACTTGCTAGTTCGTATTAAAATTTAGATTTGAACTGGATAACAACTTTTTCTACAACAAATAAGAAAATGTATTTCGATAGTGTAATGAAAAGACGGAATTGATTTGAGGAATGTTACATATTCACTCTGGTAATGTTTAATGCATTTTAATCCTTATGGTAATGTGTCAATTTCTTATTCTTCCCATACAATATGGTATTTTTTTCTTTCCCCGATTTCCAATTATCACTTTATATTTATTGAACTACTTAATTAACCTTCATTTAGTTCTTATATGTAGATGGCTTGACAAGTATATATATAAACAAATTCTTATTAGTGTATAGCACGAATACATAACACTCCCTATAACAAAATTAAAATTTTTAAAACGGGGCTAATGATTTTAATGAACTTGTAATTAGAATATTTGATGAAGTCAATGATAAACAATTGTCTGTACATTATTCATCGACAGATATAATTAATTAGTCACTGAGTAATAACTAGTATTATTCGATCGACTACAAATATCTTAGTCCTACAAAAGGCCAATCGCGTTACAAATAGCTCTGTAGTAACTTCTTTAATGGTGAATCTGAGTGACACGAGATTGAGATCAGCAGGCGACACCAATTTCTTCGAGATTAAGGATAGGCTTTACTGAAAAGTGTCAAATAGCCAAAAATGTGAGTCCACGGTTTACTGTCGTCTGCTTTCAATCAACTAACACCTCGTCAAAGACAATATCCGTGGTAATGTAGGAGTGAAACAGTTTCTAAATATCTTCAGCTTTTTGTATACTTCAAGCTCATGAATTTTGTTTTCCAATTTCTAATTATACTCAGTGAATTAGTCTATGAAATTTAATAATTGTCATTTTTTAAAAAAATTACTTACTTACTTACGCCTGTTACTCCCAATGGAGCATAGGCCGCTGACCAGCATTCTCCAACCCACTCTGTCCTGGGCCTTCTTTTCTAGTTCCATCCAATTCTTGTTCATTTTTCTCATGTCTATTTCCATTTCCCGGCGTAATGTGTTCTTTGGTCTTCCTCTTTTCCTTTGGCCTTGAGGATTCCATGTGAGGGCTTGTCTTGTGACACAGTCGAGTGCTTTCCTCAATGTCTGTCCTATCCACTTCCAGCGCTTCTTCCTGATTTCTTCCTCCGCTGGGATCTGGTTTGTTCTCTCCCACAGTACGTTGTTGCTAATAGTGTCCGGCCAATGGATCTGAGGTATTTTGCGTAGACGATTGTTAATAAACACCTGTATTTTCTGGATGATTGTTTTCGTAGTTCTCCAGGTTTCTGCCCCATACAGTAGAACTGTCTTGACATTTGTATTGAAAATCCTGACCTTGGTGTTAGTTGAGAGTTGCTTTGAGTTCCAGATGTTCCTCAGTCGTAAATATGCTGCTCTTGCTTTGCCGATCCGCGCCTTCACATCTGCATCAGATCCACCCTCTTCATCAATGATGCTGCCCAAATACGTAAAGGTTTTTACATCTTCCAAATCTCCTCCATCAATTGTGACTGGATTGGTGCATGCTGTGTTGTATCGGAGAATCCTGCTTTTCCCTTTGTGTATATTGAGACCTACTGCTGCTGAGGCTGCTGCCACACTGGTCGTCTTCTCCTGCATCTGTTGTTGCGTTTGGGATAGAAAGGTCAGATTATCTGCGAAGTCTAGATCGTTCAACTGTATCTTAGATGTCCATTGTATCCCGTGCTTCCCTTCAGACGTTGAAGTCTTTATGATCCAGTCGATCACCAGGAGAAAGAGAAAGGGTGAGAGTAAGCAACCTTGCCTAACACCGGTCTTCACTTCGAACGACTTTGTCAACTGTCCTCCATGCACAATTTTTTTTAAAAAAATATATCCATTAAATTACTTTCTGGATCTTACTTAAACTAATGTTTCATAATAACATCAATCAAAGCCTGTATTAATGACACGAGATTTAGTCACATGATAAATAATCACTACGTGCAATACATGAGATTCTTGCAACTTTTTATCGTATTTATACACTAGGACTATCCATAGACAGTTTATCAAGTTCCTGTTTACGTATATATCAATATGTCAGTCAAAAATCATACTGTTTACTTTGGTAATACAAGTCACCGTTAAGTTAATTTTAAATATTTTCATTTTAAACTATAATTGAAGTTCTAACTGTGCTATTTTTAAGTTGTAATGTGGTATGTGCTACTGATATCGATAGATGTTAATAGTACGTGTCATAAATCGAAAGTGAAATGTCTGGCGGCAGAAGGTTAAGAAGACCATAGAAAAGAGAACGAGAACAGAGAATGATTGGTGTGAAAACAAAGGAATAATGAAGTCTGAGACAATTGACTGATATCTCAGAAATGAGGTATTTACTGCACGGTTCTCAGATTCTAATAAGATGTTCTGCAATTTTCTGTTCAAATACATCTGGTTGTCCCCGCCTGTATTCTTGTTCACTGCAGTAGTTGCAGAGTATTGGTTTGGTTTAAAGAATCATGTTAAACTAGGTAGAACTAATTTATTGTTTTGTCTTAATATGAAAATCTTCAGAAATGTAATACCCTTAACCCTGACTGAGATTGAATCCATGACTTCGAGGTTTTATACAAAAATCTGACCATTAAAACTAGCGGAGAGATAAGAAATGACACAATTCCAACAACAGTAAATTTAGAGTAAAGCTCTAAGACTATACAATGGCATTTGGGATAAATGCTTGAACTCTACTAGTCTCAACTTTACAATACAACTTCAGGAAATTATCCTGAATTAAGTCACTAGTGAGCTGATTATTCTAGTTTAGTTAAAGAGGTTTTGTGAAGTTTGATTTAATTTCCACTTTGTATATTTTACAGACCAATCCAATTATTTATTGAACATTTGATAATTTTTTACGTTTCTTCAGTCAATTCGTAATGTAGAACAATGTTTTTCATCACTGACTGACTGATAATGCATGTAAATTTTTCGAAAACATTATGAACACTGAACAGTTATTTCATTTTACTCTGTGACTCCTCAAACCTGTACATCCGTAACTTCACCCAGGACATTACTATCTTCCTACGATTACGATACCTTACAGGAAACTATGTCTAAACTCAATAGATTACACATACAAAGCTTTAATGAAGACCTATATCTTAAATTATTCATGGGAAAACATCTCAATCTAAACACACTTGATTCGATGGAGTGTAGCTTCCTATTGAGAATTTAATTAGAGTCAATCCGTGGGGAAAAAGCCGTTTCCGACTTAGTAATTTCCAATCACGATGTGAAATACATATACAGACAGTATGAATATTGTTTTTTAGAAAGCTTACCAGCAAATTGCACAGTTTGATTTGGATCACCATATGCATTCAGAAAAGCTTCCATATTGCCTGTCATATCCTCTGTACGTACATATGGTAATTCTTTATATTTTTCTGCTAGTTTAGATAGAATAAATAAATACACAAATTAGAACCTTGTTCAAGAAGAGCTTGTTTGTAAGATAGAGATTCTTTTGGAAGATTTTTCATTCTGTTTTACTCTACAGTTCAAGTACAAACAACTATTTAATGAGCAGAGATGGATGGTGGCTAGCAATGGAATGCAGAACGTGCGTTTCGTCCTATTTAGGACTCATCATTTGGATGTACCTGCATTTCAGATTTGATGTTCATTCCGTGACTCAAACCCAGTACTGTTAGCTTCAAACGACATCGCGTGATTCACTTAGTTAATGAGTTTAGATAGCCACTAGCTTGTGCAATGGGGTGAAGTTTTAATTTAATTGCAGTCCTAAACGTCAATGGGAAGATTCAAACAACCAATACAAAATGAATTATATCTATTTTATAGTTTACACAATGAATTAACCTTTATTATATGGGTACTAAAAACCAAGAAGAACCGAACGTGTGTTTCGTTCTGTTGTGAGACTCCCTATGCATAGCTGAGGAGCTCTAAAGTATGATGAAACAAGTGTCTTGTGCTTTTTAGTTATCAGAAGTTATCTCAATGATGTCAAGTAGTGATGTAAACCATAAACCCGTTACACTAATAATCTACTATCCATTAAAGAAACCAATCTCATTCAAATTATTTTAAATGTATGAACTGGCCTGAGGGTTTTCAGGTATAAGAGCTTTATGATTTATACTATCATGAATATGAAATACGGGGCAAAAAATCATAATATACCAGTGTAACTGTAATGTACTGAACAAAATCGTTTTCGTCCTATTATGAAAACTGGCTGGTAGTTTATTAAGTGTGCAGTGAAATAATTTACTAATATGATTATGCTAAATTATAGTTTTCAGTTCACTTGATTATTTAAACTCTTAATACTATCAATGTGAGCTAACTGACCATGTAAGCTAAGTAAACTTTCCATCATATATCTTAGCTTTATCAGCTCTTTCACATTAAATGGATAAAAAATAGATCATCTTTTCAGGATGTCTCATTAATTTAAGGTAGGGGACTTGCCAAAATATGAGTTCACTGAGAATTTTGCTATCTTTTTCTAAGAATAACGTCAGCTGAAGAACTGTTGAATATCAGGGAAAAACAGATACCTGTCATATTTTAATTTAGGATTTATCGTTAGTGAATACTAACAACGGTGTGATAAGTAATATCTTTATGTTTCATTGGTTTATGGTTTTTAAATTTAAATATGCTACAGAATAAAGTAACACTATAACTCAGAAGGATGTGGATTTTAAGACGAAGGACAAATGAAAAGTAATTAATATTGTAAGGTTCTCTAAAAGATAACCAATTAATGCATTTGCGATGTTGGAATTCGTATGTTATTTTTGACCTTTAACATTGGTGATATTAAACTAAACTTCCATCCATTGATCCAGTAAAAAACCTATGGGAAGTATATGACAAGATACTTAACAAGCCTCGTTCAGTTACAACTGATTAATCACTGAGTAGTGACGAGTGTCATGTTTTCCTAGTCGAATTCTGTTGATCGTGTCTTAAGCAATTGACTGATTATACTTGAATGTCATCTGTGGGGAACTATGAATTTATTTTATCAGTGACTATTCGGTTTTGTTTTTAATCCCTTTTGAGAATGAGATTGTTAACACTGATTACGTTTAATAGGGGTAGCTGTATATCGTTGATTGACTAAAATTGCAAATATAAACCTTTCGTATGCTAACTTAGTGGTTCAAGGATATTTTACTCATCATCAGAGCTTAATGTTTCAAGCTCATTGCCCCGTAGAATAGTGGATTTATGATTTGGAGGAGCACTAATTTTGAGCTAAACAACTATCTGGTGTCTTCTTTTATTTTAACTTGGTACCTCAATTATTGTCAGTAGGCAGTGAGTGTTATCTTCAAATTTATCATAGGCAGTAATTTCACACATTGTCTACACATTGAAATGTAGAACAGATTACTTAAATCATTAAAAGTCAGTTCGTAAAGTATACTACACATTTTTGTATATGTTTCATTCAGATTAGTTGTTTTTATTCTTAGAGTGGTCGTAATAACTGATTTTTCTCTACAAATCAAAAAACAAATATAATCAGTTGAGTTCTTGTCATACTGAAAGTTATTACTATTATCTAAGATAATTTAATAAGTTTAGTGTATGATTTATTCAGTATTCGCCCAACAAAATAAAATGAATAGAATATTTTTTTTCAAGTGCAATATATTTTATCACTATTACTGTTTCTAACTTTAAGCAACTTCATATCTATTCTTTGTTTGCTTTCGAAAATTAATTGCCCTACTGGTTGATAAATATGAATTACATCGTTCATTAAAATCTTTTAATTTGAAAGAAAATTGTTTTAATTTTGGATCTAAAGAACTCGGATATTTACGTATCCGGTCAACTATATCACTTTTGTAAATAATTTATTGATTATTGACGAATATACCATGAAAAATTGACAATTTGTCCAGTCTTTGTTTAAAGTAAAGGTATCAAATAACAATATCTGATCTCGACCACTAATATATAAAGCAAAAGTATAATATTTGAAAAAATTAGAATTTTAAACACTGAAATAATGTGTTGCAACTAGCTTTGACAACTTTTGAATAGGCGCTCATGCAGTGTCATCAATAAATCCATTTTATAAACACAATATCAAGCTCAAAAAGTGAATGCAAAATTAATGTACTAATTGATTGCGCATTCAGTTGTATAGTCTATGAATTTGTAAATTATTTAAGTTAAACTAAAAAAAGTTGGCTAGTCATTCATTTATGAATCCAACGACATATGACACATTGTAGGGATTTTTCGATATTTTGGAAACAATCTCATCACCTTGAAAATATGCAACTTTCAGTAGTGTGTAAGTTTACCTATTTAGAAATTCGCTGATGAAACTTAATCTATATCACGTATTTTCTCACTGTTAGTTACTGTGTGAATATCATGCACAAGTCAATATGGGAACACATTTTTACAATGAGTTGATTGGTCGTTAGTCCGTAAACTACGCACAATTACGAACATTTTACCAAGTTTACTTAACTATTTACGACATTGAATTTTAAACCAATATTGTAAATTGAAAAAGGAAATAATTTTAGTCTAATTGTGGTCTAGAGGTCAAGCGTTCGTGCGCAAGACTTAAGGTCTTGAGTTCAAGTCCCACTTAGGGGGTCGTGTGTGCGCACTAATGAGGAGTCACATACTGGGATGAAACTGGCGTTCAGTGCTTACAGGTTTCCAAAAATGGTCTAGTTTAAATCGACTCATAAATTCACCTATTAGAAAACTAAATTTGTCACAACATACTCTGAAACATTCATGGTTATATAATCATATATACACACATACACACGGATACATTTATACAAATTCACATGCACGTGAGATGACTGCATTACACTACTGGAAGTGATATAAGGTAGAAAAATTTCCATTGTCGGAATGAATTTGTAAGTCTAAAACGGTTAATTTAGTAGGAATGAACATTCAGAAATCTTTTGTCCATCCAGATAGATAAAAATGAAGAGATCAAAGTATCGGATACGAATTTGAATGATACAAAATAAGATAATAAAATAATAAAATATGTAATAGCTCATCTTACCTTAATTTAGATTTTCGGTGGTTTCGTACGAATGAGTTATAACCTGACTACGATCTAATTCAACACAAATAAGATTACTTACTTGTTCCTCTTACCATACATGGAGAGGCATAGGCCAGCCAACAGCACTCTCCATCCAACACTATCCTGGGCAATCATTTCCAGTTCTCTACAATCGCTATTCACCCTTTTGATGTCTGCTTCCAATTCTCGATGTAATGTGTTCTTCGGCCCTCCTCTTTTCTGTTTCCCTTCAGAATTCCGGGTAAGTGCTTGCGTCATGATGCAGTTTGGTGATTTCATCAATGTTCGTCCCATCCATTTCCAACGTCGTTTCCTAATTTCCTCCTCAGATGGAAGCTGGTTTGTCCTCTCCCACAGTAGGCTGTTGCTGATGGTATCCGGCCAACGGATATTGAGTATCCTCCACAGACAACTGTTTATAAATACTTGTACTCTCTTGGTGATGATTTTAGTAGTTCTCCAGGTTTCAGCTCCATACAGTAGAAATGTCTTGACGTTCGTATTGAAGATTCTGACTTTGATATGGGTTGACAGTCGTTTTGAGTCCCATATACTCCTGAACTGTAGGAATGCTGAGCTTACTTTGCCAATCCTTGCCTTCACGACTGCATCAGACCCTCCATGTTCGTCGATGATGCTTCTCAGGCACGTGAAAGATTCCACAGCTTCCCCATCAAGTGTTATTGGATTGGTGTTGTGTGTGTTGTATTTGAGGACCTTGGTTTTCCCCATGTGTATGTTTAGGCCTACAGATGCAGAGGCTTCTGCCACACTGGCTGTCTTCACCTGCATTTGTAGATGTGTATGGAATGGAAGGGCCAGATCATTTGCGAAGTCCGAATCGTCCAGATGATTCCGAGCTGTCCATTGTATTTCATGTTTCCCGTCAGATTTTGAGGTCTCTATAATCCAGTTGACTACCAGAAGAAAAAGGAAGGTGTCCTCACTCAGGCTGTGCTGGTAAGCAAGATCCCCAAATGTAACACAGAGAACACCAACGCAATCATTCTTGATAGAGAATCTCTGGAAGATGTATAATCTTTCATCTACCTGAGAAGCATCATCGATGAACAATGAGGATCTGATGCATTCGTGAAGGCAGGGATCGGCAGAATTTCTCTAAAGAAATTTGTTTTAATGTTGTACTAATCTCACGAATCCATAAAGTTTTTTTCTCCAGACGATCGCTTAACCTGTTTCATAAATTATGGGAATTACGTAATATTATCACGTTTCATAGTATGCATTGATTTTTTAAAATTTCTCAGCTGAATGATGTAATTTATAAAGGTTTGCTACAAATAGTTGTGAATTTATTTCCGTACATTAATTGTAAATAACTTCACAATATTCCTATTTTTTCTCGCTGTTCATCAATTTTTGGCATCTATCTTTCTGTTATACACTGGACACAATTCGTATTTGAATATATATTATCAATTTACCAAATATTAGAATCGTCCGCAAATGCACTTCTAAATTATAGCATAAGCGAGATGTTAACTGATTAATATTTGACAATCTGCAAT
This sequence comes from Schistosoma mattheei, assembly GCA_944470405.2. Classification (NCBI taxonomy): domain Eukaryota; kingdom Metazoa; phylum Platyhelminthes; class Trematoda; order Strigeidida; family Schistosomatidae; genus Schistosoma; species Schistosoma mattheei. The sequence continues at coordinate 11,540,506 of OX103943.1, forward strand.
AGTTCTGTACTCATTAACTTATATATATCTGACTCTGTTCGCGGTGTGATTGACAAGTAAAATATACTTAAGGATAAATAATTAATTAGTTTTCAAATGTACAAATGAAAGTAATGGAACGTAATATTTCAGATATGTTGATAACAATTGAAAATCAGTCTTTCTAAAATGTACTTTGATATACAAATTAAGTAAGAATTATGTCAAAGATACACCTCGTATTTTGCCTAATACTCTAATTGTATATATATATATATATATATATATATATATATATATATATATATATATATATATATATATATATATATATATATATATTATAAATCGAAACAGACAACACGCTTAAGTTCTAGGTGTGATTACGAGTTACGTAAATCAGGATGAAGCAAATGTTTAGTCAGAAGTGTTTGATTCTCACCAAATAATGTGACTGAGGTAAACTTCAATACTGTCGTGTGCCTTAAACATGTCATACTTAGGACTTTTCGCTATTAATCTGTTCGTTAGTGAATGAAAGCTGTGTATTTTAGTGTAAAATGTACTGAAGATTTCATCTCAAGCCATAAATTTGCCTGGATTTATGTCTTTTTGACAGAATATTGGGCCAGGTTACAGTGGATTTATCCGTAACAGACTACTGCATATAACCATATGTGATAATGTCAGTCCATGATGATAATTAAAGTCAACCTAAATGTGACTGATTGTTTTAAGAACTTTTTTTAAATAATTTGTTTATAGGGGTTAATATTTTACCTCTTTTGGTGTTACAGACTACAATTTACTGGTCTCTATTGACACATTTACTTCTTCAGCTGATTACCTTGATATTACCATTAGTCATAAGGGCGAGACTATTTAGGATAAGAGGTCATGGATTTTGGTGCTAGATTCACTCACCCACTTGACCAAATAGCGTCTTGGCATTTTAGCTAATGTTGGTTCATGATAAAAAACCGTAAATCTAATTCTTAACCATAACCATCAATTGTGAACCATAATCCTTATTTTTCAAACTGCTTTACAACCCTCATTTAGCCTTAGTAAGTAGGTAGACACTCCTATGGTCACTTTGTTGTCACTCAAAGGTCGCCCATACATTATAGTCTCACCGTCATAAGTTTTTGTCAGCAGTGGGCAGGAACTAGAAGCAAAATCAACATTTAGATACCAATACATCAGGTTAAAGAGTCTTATATAGGTAAAAATGAAACTGAATTCTACTGCAAGTCACCACCTATTTTTATTAAAGCTATTTTGTTACTGTTTAGTTTTTTTGTGTTTAACTAGATGCGTGCTTAAAATTGTTGTATTGATCTTTTATATATAATCACAGACCGTGGGTATCTGTTAAAATAAAGAATATTTTAAGCAGAGTTAGATAGTTATGAGCGGAAGAATCCAGGACGCGTGCTTCGTCCTGTTCAGGACTTGTCAGTTGGCTAAATATGCACCCCAATGTTAATCTAAACAACCTTGTAAAATAAAGAATCAGTAACAAATCTTAGGGATATAAAGAATTGTTAATATACTGGGTTGGAAATATCTACTGACATAATACATTTTGTTCATGAGAAACGGCTTTTATTCTTTGTGAGTTTTCAACAGTTGTTACTGGATTTGGCATCTAAGCTCTATAGAGATCAAAGAAATGTCCATTTTGTCAATGACTGATAAGAATAACTTAAAAGACAGTGAGAACAATTAGAGGCTACATATTTTGCATGGAAACAACCACGGGGCCATGGATGTGCACTTCTGCGGAGTCCTATAGTACGACGAATAAATTATCTAGTGCTTTGAGGTTTCCAACAGCCATCTAGTTTCGATTTGTTCATGATGCCGATAATATAAAATGTTAAGTCGCAAACATGTAATGTAATACTTCCTATGAGAATTACATTAGATAAATTCCTTTCATTAATATGCCAATAAGTGGTAATTCATGTATGTTTTTCATGGAAAAATTTGATAAGCGAAATGAAATTGTCAGTCTACAGTGAAGTTGACCTAGCGTAATACTTGAGCGTTTAAGAATATTTATAATGTAAGTAATTATTTCAGGATTATTGATTATTTTGGTGACAACATTGTATTAGACATACTGGAGTTCTGAATTGAACATCCAAATCTGAGATACAGGTACACCCAACTGACAAGTCCCAAATAAGAAGAAACGCGTTTCCTGGATTTCACTGCTAGCTACCACCCATCTCTGCTCATATTAGACATTGTCGCAAATGTTTTAAGATGAGATAGTCAAAATGATAAAATTCACAACACTGTCTTTAACCATGACTATGAAATCTTTATTTATTATTATGTATATTCAAAAAAGAAGTTTGGAACTAAAAACAAGTTGCAACTGATTTCATAAGTGGATTATTGTAATTTAATTATAAACCACGTAAAATTCATATAAACAGTAATAATGTAAGCTCTAAACGGTCGTAAAATTTAATGATAACCATGTGTATATTAGTGGTTAAATTTAACGAGAATTTATAAAGCTTTATCAAGAAGTTATGACTGGTAAAATCTAGTCGTATTAAGCGTGTGATAGATGATATCTTGATGTGAATGAACAGGAACTACTCATTATTAAAAATTGACTGCAGTTAGCAATGTGAAATACTGAATCCGAGCTCATCTATCTAAAGATAATAGATTGAACGCGAGGTTCAAGTGTCAGTTGGTTTAATGCCAGATTTGGTTATGGATGAGTGATACTGAAGAGTCTTACACTAGTACGACTTTGTAGTCTTGTAACTTAAATTGTTGATGCTTGACTGGTAAAAACCAATTCGTGAAGTTGACTAACTTAAATCAAATAATTTTCGTAGAACAATCACCCTAAGATTAATATAGTTTAGCAGAATAATTAACATAATTTAGCTGGAAAGTAAAACAGAATTTGAGAAACAAACCGTTATTAAAACTCAGTTTGATTGTATCTATTTTGTGGAAATGGGTACGACAAACTTATTTTGTAAATAGTTTATGATATTATTTGCATTTATCTTGTTAATTCTCCACAAAATGATTGTATATGTTGTTTAAGTGTATGACCTTGAACACACTTTGTTCCGTTGTGTAACACTCATAGCATGACACACGCTGGTAACTGCTCCTAATTACACTACTATACACACGTCGCTCGTTCTCCATTACCTGTCGTTATGGTAGCTGAACTCTGAAATATCTATTATCTACATTTATAGACTGCAGCCACATTTACATTATATTCTACGTTGGCTATATTACTGCAACCATAACAACCTCATTGGAATTATCAATTATCTGTAATTGTGGATTCTGGTACCAAACGCAACCCGAACACGCACAAGCCTGCCGATTTAAGTAACGTCTGTTTTATTTGTGTTTATAACTTATAACTGATATATTATAACATTAACATTTGGACGAAATAACTTTATTGCTATTTTTGAGTTAATATATTTTTTTGGTCCACCATAATTTAATTACTATTATGTTTCATTTAAAAAAAAGATAACTATACTTATTGAATGCCAATAACTGTGATCTTTATGACTTATAGAGTTGACATTTTTGAAATAAATCAAACTCAATGTACATTGAGTTTTGAGATGGAGGTTTGGGATGACAATTTTCTTATTCATGGTTTATGTAGTGTTACACTATGTGAAGTGGAAATCAATCTGCTATAAAAAAATTAAATAATTCATAATTCTGATATTATTCTCATTCGAGAAATTTCGGTCTTTGAATAAAATCGAATACTATTTGACTGAATTAATATATGATAATCGTTTAAAAACAATTTATACTGTAACTTCAAATTGATCTATTTTTTTAGTTTAGATTAAATGAAATAAACTCTGATGAGATTTTATGTGTAATACAAAATAAAATCATAAATATTTTTGAAACTCCTAATAATTCTTAAATCAAGCTTCCGGAAGCCTAGAAACATCTGAAAATAATTCTTTCAGTCAACATTGAATAGAAATCCCTCAGAAATATTTAGAACATTTGAGGATTGTTTATCATTAATTAGATAAATATTTATTCTGTAATTAAAATTTATATATTTCCGTAAGCTTCCGAAAGGTCAAAGTTAGACATGAGCTTATAAATGAGCTTGTTTTTGTACATAATTCACTCTCGAAGTACAGTTTTTATTTTTATTTCATCCATTTTTCTACCCTTTGAAGCTCAAGTTTAAGAGTATTTGGAAAATGTCAGTGGCATCTAGGAAGTTAGTGTCAAGGATTTGTGGTGTATGCATATGAAAAAAAAACATCCATCCCTAGAGAAAATCAAATTGTTTTATTAATGATAAAGCATATTATGCATTAAAATGTCTGGTATCCATTTAAAAGAATAAAAATATTTAACTATGAAAAATAAACGCAAAACAAATATCTTAAGACTTTATTTGTTACGAAATATTATGAAAGTAAATTATCTAGGTTTGCCTAGGATGATTGAGTATAAAGGCGTAAGCCCATACTTTAAGTAGTTGTAAATTATTAAAAGTTTCAATGAAACAAAGTTGTAAAATTGAATTCAAGTTCTTCATTATTATTATTATTATTATTTCCACCGTCATTATCACCAACAATTAGCACAATGTATAGTCATAAAATATTCTTAAATGTTTTAAGTACATAAATTTACTACTAACAAAAATAAGAGTGGTAGTTATAATAATAAATTTTCATCACGACAATGAAGATATTTTATGAGTGGATGGTATTAAATTGTAATAATACTATTAGTATTATTAATAGTGAATAGATTATTTATGGGTTTTTTTTAATTTGTATAAATATCTTTATTCAAGTGTGTCAATAAACAAAATTACTAAATATATATGAGGAAATATTTCAACTATAAAAAATAGAAATTCTCAAGTTGTAAAAGTACGCATTGAAATGAGAGGTTGAGGTTTTGGTGTGGCGGTGATACTGGGAAGGTGATAAGTAGTTCAGGTCTTAAAATTTTTGCCATTTTTATATATTTAGCCTTTTCATTTTGTCTGCTTTTTAATTCGACTAAATAGTGTTCTCATTTCTCAGTATTTACATACATACAGTCTTTTAAATATATCACTAAAACGGTTTTCTGATTATATTTTATATTAGTGTAGTATATTTTTCAACATATGATCATTACACTTTATGTGAGTTGTCCCTACTTAGCAAAGTGAATTATTACACTTCAGTAGATTGATGCTCTTGAAAAATTTGAGACATATCACTCAGGGTTACAGACAGAAATGTTATCGTTGAGTTATTTAAATTGCAACTAACTAACATGTGATAATAAACATCAAGATATCTAGTTTAAGTTGTTAACACTATAATATTGATTATTTTTCACTATTATTGTAAGTAGCTAATTTTTAAAAGAGATAAGTGTTGGTTTGAGTAACCCTGTGGTAATTACGTTTGACTGAGATGATGTGTGAACTTCACGTTTAATGCTCTGAAAGGAGATAAATGTTACCAATATTATTGTGCATACACCAAAAGATATTAATTGATAAAAAAAGTATACTACTATAGACTTCACCCATCCATTGTCTACAACTACTTAACTACACAACAAATCATACGCGATTTGTTATGATTTAGTAGCTAATTTGTATGAAAGATGTCCCACTCAATATGTCAGTTTGTTTATCTACAGTATATTGTTTTGAAAAGTGTGGTTATACTTAATTGGGTGATCATCACTGTGTTGTTTTCTCACGGATATTAATGACGATTACCTCTTTGGTAGAAGTTGACGCTACCATTATAAATATGTGCAATTTTTGTCTTTAGATTAGATGAAAATAGTCATCTGTGGTTAGTGGGAGTTACATATGACTCGCCGCTGATCGTAGACAGACAAAAATTCAGCTTACTAGTTACTTGATATGTGGTTTCTACTTTGTAACTGATTTCTCCGAACTTCATTGATTGTAAACTGCTAATAAATGTATTAGGTAATATATTGTCTAGTCTATGCTCTGCTTCCGTGTATTTGGTGACGAATCGTTTATTCTGTACAGCGCGATCTCAGTTCCAGTGTAGTATTATCGATTAAGTATCTAGTTAGAAGGTACTATAATCTCAGTCGTATTAACTCGTTACATTAATATGTGTCAAACAGTATTTTTGTTGCTTATTAATACGTAATTTCTTAACACCAGTCAATTTAGAAAAGATAATGAAGTAATACAGGTTTACAGCTCAGGAGGATTCGTTTTGATTCAATTGTAAAACTTCCATTGTCTTTCTTACTCTAACGTTATTGTAGAACTGTATCACTGCCATACGGCAATCAAAATAATGTTGATAAACGGAATAATAATAATATTTTCATGAGTTTGTATTGTGATCAGTTTAAAAACGTCTTTTTTCGATCGAACCTGTAATATATTGTTTAGTTTCTAGAATCATGCAATTTATTGGAATATAACCAAGTAGTTCGATGTATATTTTTAAGTCTTAGTTATATTCCATTAGTATCTGTCAGTAATGTTTCTAAAATGTCATATTTAGAAAACATTAAACAGTGTCTATTGTTATAGTTGTAAAATTAATGGAGAGTAGAACAACGAGATTTGATGTTTCGCATTTCTACATAATGATTAAGTAAATTTGTTGAAGCTCCAGTGAGAACCTTTTTCTTTCATAGTTAGAAGTAAATCGATTTCTGTTACCGATAGTGAATAAGGATTGTGCTATATCGATATTTCAATCCCGTGAGAAATGATACTTCACCAATCTTAACTCATTGGTGGGATATTACAGTTATCGCCTCAAAAAAATGAAGGTTTTGAGCTTGATTATTTCTCAGACAGTTAGTGTACACTGTTGAGAAGCTCAAAATCACCATGAAATTTCTTTATGTCGATGATTCATTATCACTGGTTACTTCCTAAAACATCATGTTCATTACAATAAAATTAAAATTTCATCATTTGAAATATCGACTCAGAAACGCATATTTTAATTTGTAGGTAGTATTTGTCACAGACTGATCCTGTTTGGAGTACTTCTAAAAACCAGAGGGTACTGGACAGCTACTTCGTTATAGCAACAGAATCTCACCCCGGTGTGCACTCACAATCCATTCAGAGTTCGAACTCAGGACCCTCGATAATCACAGTGAGTTGTTGGGTCACCAACCCAATGAACGATTCCAACATCAACCGATTTGAGATATGGTGAAGCGATCATTTAATGCCATTTGTGACAACTCGTCTGGACACCATCATTCACAAACCCTCACCACTTGAGCCTTATACCAGGTCGGAATTGCTGTTCATTGTTCGCTGGTATTTAATGATAAACCAAATTAGATTAATTTATAGTGAATACTACCTACAGATTAAACAAATTTCTACAAAACTTCACATAAATTAATAGCAATGCAAAACTAACCTTTATCATCATTTTCTCTTTCCATTTTGAATAAATAACGTCTAACAAGTCGTTGCATAATATCTGAATGTGATGTTTCTTGAATAGTTAAATCTTTGTCTTTTACAACTTTATCTCTTCTCACCTAAGTTTTTGGTTTGAAAATTTCGTACAATAATTTTGTTTGATATATGTCATATAGGGGAAGGAAGAGTAAACAGAATGCATACAGTGGAAACGATAATACTGAAATTAATTAGTAAATCTTCTGACTAGTACAAAATACATCATCAAAATATATATGTAGATAAACCATTGGACGAATGAAGTGTGTTGAACAGGTGTCATCCTTTATTTGATAAATAATTTCGAGATATAAGATTTATGTCTGAGTAATTATTGGATTACCAAAGGTCACTGGACAATTTTTTCATTCTTATTCTGAACTATCACTGATAAAACTCAAATACATTTAGGTTTCAAACAATTATGATACCTTCAGACCATCAAACTAATATTCATCACAACTGACACAGGTTGATGATCGTCATATTATATTGCTAATTGGTTAAAGTCAGAAATATGCATTATTGAATTTTGTCCTATTTGTCGAAGGTTGACGTACACACCGCAACATTTGAATGTCCTTGCTTCAATTGCTGGTGACAAATTTATGGGTGAACACGGTACTAGCAGATTCAAAAGAATGGTAAAACTATAACTAGACTGGTGAAAATTACTTTCAAATTTATTAGTTGATTATTCGTCCTCAGATTGTTTCATGTATTCTAGAATTTGTAAGTCACAGATTTACCGTATTTGAAGTACCATAGAAAATCAGGAAACATTGAACATCTCTTTCATTTTCAGAAACTAGGACTCAAGACCCAGTCAGTGATCAAATCCAGGACCTTAAGGTTACACGAAAGTCGCTTAACTGCTGGTACGATTGGGTTGTAATCCAATGGTAAAACACTGGAATTTTCCTGGATCTCGTTGAAATCCTGAGCCGATTTAAGTTAGAACAACATCGGAAAACTTAAATTACTGGACAGCTATTTCGTCCTAGCATAGACTCCTGAGCAGTGGACATCCACGACCCCACACGCGGGAACCGAACCCAGCATTATCGGTTTCGCTAACGAACTGTCAAGCTATAGGCTATTGAGTTCATATCAAACAGTGTTAATGTTTGACTTGGAACAATCCATGATATTGTGCGACCACCTTCCATCGTTTTCAGTGTGTAACTATCTCACACCCGACATGGTTGGACTGAATTAGTGACGGCTTCTCAGTAGGACACTGGAGTCCTATAGTAAGACGAAACAGCCGTCCAGTGCTTGAAATTAAAGTTATGAGTCGTAAACACAATGATCACAGTAAGAAGCTTATAATCTACAAAGTGATATTTAGCTCGCAATTTCATATAAAAAGTAAACTAAATAAAACCTTTTATTTTCATTATTTCAAAATAAAATACAAATTTATTTAATCTAAAGAAATAGACTTTTTAATCAATGTGATTTATTTCGTGTTATATTGTTGAATATATATATGGCGGTATAACATAATGTCTAGTGAAGCTGTGTGGTTATTTAATTATAAGAATTCATACAACATGAGAAACTAGATTACGCAATAATAATCTCCATTCAATGACTAATGAGCTTAAACATCATATTCTATCGGACAGTGGATGTTATGAATTGTGGGATATGTATAACCAATTATTTGACTTTATTGTGACTGAGTAATGATTATTTACAAATTCGAGTAAATGAAATTGGCCTAAAATGAACGTATACTTGAGGACGGCATAACCAGCAGGCAAAATAAATCGTTTTATATGATACAACGATATACCCATACATGAATTTCTTAGAACAAAATAAACGTGATTTTAATCCATTAACATGTAAATGGTATCTATGTTCGGATTTCGTAAGTTATTTATCAACCAATAGATCTAAGGTTTATTTTTCGCTGTATATATCTCGATCATAAAAAAGATAAGTAGCGGTCAGAACAATTTAGTATTTACTTTCCAAACTGTGACACTTAGAGACTCACACTCTTATCCCTGATAGAGAGCATTCATTGTATTAGAATTACTGGTGAATATCAGTTAACTTGAAAGGCAGATTTAACCTTTTCAGACTGTTGCCATCAAAAATAGAACATTGAATTAAGGGAAACTAATTGGTCAAAAATTTCAAAATCGAATGAGTAGCAAATTATCTCATAAAAGAAAAATGGTTAATCATTAGAAAAAGTCAAGACAAAACTTTCTTTTCCATATTTTACTTCTCAAAATATACATACCCAAAAACATATATTACTTTGTATTCATTTCCCAGTCATATTCATCAAGTTGTTTTATGCATTTTAACGGTTTTTTACTTCCGGATCATCGAAATGAACGCAAAAAACGACAACAGAATAGATGGAGAAGCTTGGAAATGATTATTTGAAGAAAAAATCTACATAAGAAGTAGCTCAGATATGGCAATCTGACAAGTAATTAATTATAAGTCTTTTATGCTGGCATAATAGAAACACAAATTATGTATGCATTTGTGAACGTGTATTATTCAATTATTGTTTTTACTCTTACAAAGTCAATGAGATGGTAGATGTTGACGAACAAAGAAAATCCAGTTTAATTATTTTTTATTTTTTAAATATTATTCGAGAAATTGACGTTGTCTTAAGTAATTTATGCGGTGATTATTAACTAAAATTTGGTTTTTTAATTGATCCACTAGTGACTAAAATATATAGAAGTACTGTGTATTTATGATGATTTGGCTATTGATTGTCCTAGTTGAAGTTATAATGAATAACGATAATTCACCAAAAATCAGTGAATTCATGCTAATCAACTAAAGAAATAAAGAGAATAAGCAGCCAACAAAATGACCAGTCTCTAATACTTTAAATAAAAAATTTATGTAGGATAGATGGACCAGCATTTTATCCTTTTTGGGACTCATCACCTAGATGTATCTTCCATATCCCAGTGTTGCTATTCACGCTGGGATTTGAATGCAACACCTTCACTTCAAACATTAACGTGGTATCCACGGAGGTAGTGAGTTTAGTTAGTCAATAACTTGTTGGACGAATATTTTGTTTACATTGGTATAAGCAAGTGTTTGAGTTATTCCGGTATTGATATTGAGAACTAAAATATGTGGATCTTCTGAAAATTACCTTGGCGTTTTTAAGTAATTTATGATATAATAGCTACTTTGAGACAATCTGCATAGGATACACATACCAAGAAAAAATGTTTAAAATTCAGTCTCCAATATTAACAACATGATAACTCAAGCTCGTACTACGAATCAATGCACAAAATATAAGATGAAATAAACTAATTTGTTGGCCTACAATAATATCCAAACTTCATTGAAAATCAAGTGAATTTATTACTTAAAAATACTTGTCGCTTTTTCCATCCTTTCCGACAGCGTCATCATTAACATTATCGTCAAAATTTAGCGGCCATAAATAATGAGATATATTTTTATTAAAACAATATGACTTTTACTTCTATGGTCATTAAACTAGGCAACATTCACATTATTAATTTTTATGGAAAAAACTCTAGTTTGATTGTTTACATTATTTCTTCTAGTTAAAAATATAGTTGTAATCACTCCAACATATGAATATAAAATTTGTATTCTTAGTCACAATGTACTGTTTAATACTTTTTGTTACGAGTTAAAAGTATGCAAAACCTGTTATTTTTCGCTTGTTTTTCTTGTTATTATATCTTCTCCACCACTGTCTTGCATGTTATCTATGGAAGAAATTAATTTTACAATCATTTAACATAGTTAAACTTTTGTTCAGTTGTTCTCGTTCAAGGATAAGCAATGAGTACTGATATAACTCTATCATTGCGTCACATTTTTCCAGTAGAACTTTTATAGACTAATAATTGGACACACACTAACTTCAAAACTTAATTCGTAAATCTGAATAATCTCTGTAACATTTTCATGGTATTATTAATCTGGATGGTTGTTATTTAGGTTACTTTACCTCTTGTCGTGTTTAACATGATAGTAATTACGTGCAGATGAATTCAAATCGTTATTCACGTATGTCAGGATACTGAGACTATATGGGAGGTACTAGATAAATATAGCGAACTGACTGATAGGATGTGGGATGTTCATTGAATGAGGTGGTTCAGAACCATACAATGAATACCCAATCACTGTTTACCTCGAAGCGTAATGTTCTCTGATGTCAAACAAGGTTAGATAAAGCTAAGGATGATCAGACCAAGACGTAGCAACAATCCATGTAATCATTGACTGTTTGGCTGATAACTTCGAATAGTGATAGGAGACTCTAGGTAACATAGTTCAGAATCGACCTCAGGGGCTCCTACTCATTCCCTCTTTATCTACCTTCAGATACTGAGTTTTGAAACAATCCCAAAAATAATAATTTATCCTGCGAATTCATTCATTTTCCTAGAATCATATTGTTTATATGTAACGTTTCCTACTACTAGCAGTAGCGTCACAACTTTTACTACCCTGATAATTGTACTTACGTGGTGTGACAACTTAAGGGAACCCACATATATTTGCAAGTTTTTACAATGAGTCTAACTGAAATTACATCTCGGCAGGTCAATGAGAAGACGGAGTTGATCTGAAAAACATGACTTATTTCCGTTATACATTTCGAACAATCTGGTTACACATATACTTGTCAGGGCATTTTATATGAAAATTAATGAAGGTCAGTTAAATGAAGATTCAAGTAAACAAAATAATAAAGAAGGAAAAAAATTGACAGCATATAGAAAGAATAGGAAGTTGTTTAAGTCTCTCATAAGGATGGTCAGGTGCTTTCTCGGGCGCTTAGCTATGATTGATTGCAGCCGCTCGTAAAACTGATCTTTATCGTCGTCATTGCGATCATTGGTGGGTGCATAACATTAAATAACATAAATTGTGATTCCCTCCTTCCTTGTTTTGAGAGATGCTTTGATGATCCTGGATCCGTGAGATTCCCATTCTATAAGTGCATTTTGTGATTATTTGGACAACATCAGGGCAAGTCCTTGAGTGTGCGGTGCATTTTCCTCTTCGTGACCGGAGTACAGCAGCATCTCTCCTAAATCTAACCTCTTCTGTCCAACTTGGATCCAATCGCGTCGTTACTTCCGAAGAATCTCGGCTTTCATCATGAGGCGTCATAATTCTTGCTTCAACTCAAATAATTCATGTTATCTGTTTCTGAACTTCCCTCAATTATCGCATCACCCATCCATAATGTTTTAAAAAATATTCAGTGGGGGTAATTAGTTGATATACTTGTATTTACAATCGATTGATCAATGTGAGGTGACTGATATCATGTCTGTTTTGTTTCCATTTCAGGGCTAAATGGGTTCAGTCGACCAAGATCCAATATGTCCACCAGTCATAGTGACTACATATCACGTGTCCTTTTCTTGATGTCATGTGGCTGCAGTTATTGAATAATATTCCAACTTAACAGACAGAAATCGATCAACAATAAGGGGTAAAATAAATACGAAGCCAGTCACTACTCTGTGGTTAGTCAAATGTCAACATCTAAATTCTAAGGCGAGTTGATCTCAGTTTAAATAGTTAGTGGTAATTTTTCAGATTGTGAAACTAGATCATCCGGATCCTAATCCATCTGTAAGTAACAATTACCTCAAAATCTCAAGTGTGACTTAATTAAAAGTGCCAGGCAACACAAAACCTAGATCTGACGATCCCTGCTAACAAGTTTCCATTTGAACATAATGATAATATGACAAAATACAACCGATAGATGTAAACAAATGTTGCAACCAGTTCAGAATAAAACTACAAATACTATCGTGTCGCACTTATTGTAAAGTAGTTTGAATAAATCACTTTATTGAAATCCTGAGCCGATTTAAGTTAGAACAACATCGGAAAATTTAAATTACTGGACAGCTATTTCGTCCTAGCATAGACTCCTGAGCAGTGGACATCCACGACCCCACACGCGGGAACCGAACGAACTGTCAAGCTATAGGCTATTGAGTTCATATCAAACAGTGTTAATGTTTGACTTGGAACAATCCATGATATTGTGCGACCACCTTCCATCGTTTTCAGTGTGTAACTATCTCACACCCAACCCAACTCCATTAAAACAGTCATGTGCTTACCATATTTCGTCCTTCATTTGTTTATGTAGTTAAGTCACTTTATTCATCGTACCACAGTGTTATTAAGAAAGAGGTGTTTTAAACAGATTGCAATTAGTTGATCATTATGTAGTGATTATTACCATGTTTGTCTAGTCTTTTTTCTTGTTGTTCGAATTCCATTTAACGAGTCGTAACGTGGTCACTGGTGTGGTTAAATCAGCATTATGTGCATTACATTGTGACGTCAGTTGGTTCGAGCTCGTTGACAGGAAACGCTGGATCTTGATTTTATGTTAGCTCGGTCTTGTCAACAACGCGTACTATCTTAATCCTTTCTTTATTCACATCAGTATTTATAAATATAAGAATTTAAATCCTTGACATAAGGTTACAGAAAACAATTATTCGACCGGATATTCTGTACGGGAACATGCAAAACAGTATTAATCAGAGCATAACAGTGATCTGTTTCTGCTATAAACCTGACTCGTTAACTTAAATTTGTGTCGGTATTACATAGTAGTATAACCGTGGATAGTATTTTCCGACTCGGTTAAGCATCATGAAGATATTCTGGTACAGCCTATATGAGACAACTTTCATTTAAAAAGTTAGCTTAGAGGTCTTATGTTCATATATCTCACCAACATCATAATATAACCAGACTTGAAAATGTAGTTCATTATATTTACACGAACTAGCAACATGGAATTTTACTTACTATGAAACCTCACGATGATTGGATCAGTCTCAAATAGAATTTGGATAAATAAATATTACAGAAATGACGAAGGATAATAAAATGTATATTTAATACCGTAGTCCTATGACATAATGGTTGATAATTAAGGTTATGATTTGTCAGAATTATTTAGTCTAGACACTAAAATTTCGTTGATTTGTATTTACTGGTTTTTGAAAACATATCAAACGATTAGATAATTCATTATCTAATTTAACTATCCGCTATGTTGAGGCTTAGTTTTCAAGATATATATTATATCAACAGAGATAGATCAGTTTGAGTTTGGAATATAAACAACGGGAAAGTAAAAACACTAACTAATATATTTACTATTCCTCTGAAAAGCAAGAAAAAGAAGAGGGAGGAAGTAGTAATATAAGGCTAACCTAGTTGATTTTTATTTTCAATCACCTACATTCACTAAATTTTTTAAAATGACAATGGTCATTAGAATGTCGATGATATGAAGATACAAGTAGTACAGAACAATGTCGTATTTATTTTAGATGGGAAATTTCTGTGCACCTATTAAGTTAAACAATAATGGTGACAATAAATTTCGGTATTTAACAACAAGTTGTATTGTTTTTTTCTAAATTTTTACCCATCAAAAATATCGGGATTAAGACTCATTCGCTCTTCACGATCATTTATTTAAAGTGTAAAAAGTTCCAATTTGGGATAAAGAAACGGAACGTATATTTATCTACCTATCTATCTGTCATTTTCTTACATTTACTTACTCATTTATTTATTTTTAACCGTTTTATAATCACTATACATTTGCAATATCGTCGTCGTCGTATAGTTTTTTTCGGACGATTAGTGTTTTTTTCCTTTGCATACTGTTATACACTTTCAGTGATTGATTTTTGGGCCTATAAAATTAGTATATTTACGTTTGCATTGTCAATAACTTTATTCACACTGTTATTATAATGTTATTATTATTATTACTACACTAACAGAATACCAACAAACACAATTTTAATCATGGTATTAATAATAATAATATAATTATATTGCGCGCAGAATCATTAACAAGACGAGAGAAATAGTGAGAGAAAATGAAGCGATCACTAAGATTAATCCTCTTTTTTAGTTTTACACTTATATATGGGTGTGTTTAGGTGGGTGGGTGGTTGCGATACGAGGGAGATGGAAAGGGTGAAGTAGAGATGTTAATTAACGTGTTTAGGACAATTAGGTCTAGTCACACGTACTCATACATATTCATACAAAGAAATTACGGAAGGATAAATAGAACTAACAGCCATTATATGTGAAAATTATATTTGAAATATTCTCAGCGATTGAAATTTAACTAATTCCAACGTTTCGTCCAGCTAACTTGTCTGGACTTCTTCAGGGTAGTAATCAAAATCAATATTATCAAAGAAATATATAGCTTTTAACAATCAGGATTGTACTGTGTTAAACCAATCATATTCTGATGTTGATTTTTTGTAAAATAGGATCAAATGAGTCAGTTAACTAGAAATCATGTGAAAAAATCAACTACATGGAAATACTTAGTAACAAATCGTATGTGTGTGTGTGTGTAGGTATGTATGTATGTGTGAGAGATTGATATGAAGGAATAAATAAAGTTCAAGTTCAAGGATGAAAAATTGATAATGAAACATCGATGTACATGTCAAAACATAAATTGTATTGTTTAAAAAACTCATTGAGTTCTTTAAAAAATAACGATGCATGTGATATTAAAAAACAGGTTTAAACAAAAGATAGGTTCCGAATTTTACTTGTCAAACGAAATTTGCCAGGTAGTTGCCAGTTGATTACCATCTTTTCGGTTCAGGCTGTTCTTGTTCGTCCATACATGCAGCGCTTCTGCTGTCAATCTTTCTTTATGGGTGTTAAAACCTTTCTGAAGTATTTTGGTCCCTTCAAAATTAATCTTGTGTCCTGTTTCTAACGCATGTAACGCTATCGCTGACTTATTTTCAAGTTTCCTTAAATCGACCGAGGATTTTGGAACATTTTTCAAGCATTGTTTGTGTTCCTTCAATCTTACATTTAATTTCCTGGATGTTTCTCCAACATAGGTAGCATTACAGTCATGACAGTGAATCTCATACACAATGTTCTGTTGTTCTTCCTTTGCTAACTTGATTTAGATTTGAATTTACGATGCCCATTAGATCCATCAGAGGTTATAAAATGCTTAGAATTATGTTTAAGATCTACCTTATTCATATTTCGAGGTCAACTTTACAGACAGAAAGAGGGTATAGCAATGGGCTCACCAGTTTCTCCGATTGTAGCGAATTTATTCATGCATTCCCTAGAAACTAGTGCAATCGCAAAGAGTTTATGTCCACCAAAGTTATGGTTAAGGTATGTAGACGATATTTTTATTATCAATAAACGGGATGGTATGGAAGAACTATTTAACAATGCAAACAGCATTTCTGAAAACATTAAACTAACTAAGGAATTAGAATCAGTTGACCACAAACTAGCATTTCTAGATTGTCTGGTTGAACGTCGACACAATAATAAGAAGTTAAAAATAAATGTTTACAGAAAATCAACGCATTCCGAGAGATACTTGGATTTTAATTCAGCCCATTCACAGAGCACGAAAATTAATGTGGTAAAAAATCTAATGAACAGAAGTACTAAGATTGTTACAGACAAGGAAGACCAACGAACCGAATTAAATAAAGTATTTTCTACTCTTAGGGATAACAACTACCCAAAAAGGTTTTTAAAAAAGATTATTAAAAATGAAAGAAAAACTAAACTAGAAAGTATACGAAAAGAATGGAAGTACACCGTAGTCATACCTTACCGGAGTGAAACATCAGAAGAAATCAAACGGATTCTAAACAAACATGATATAAGAGTGTATTTTAGAGCAAATAACACATTAAGATCGACATTGGTGAAAGTTAAGGACAAGTTAGCAAAGGAAGAACAACAGAACATTGTGTATGAGATTCACTGTCATGACTGTAATGCTACCTATGTTGGAGAAACATCCAGGCAATTAAATGTAAGATTGAAGGAACACAAACAATGCTTGAAAAATGTTCCAAAATCCTCGGTAGATTTAAAGAAACTTGAAAATAAGTCAGCGATAGCGTTACATGCGTTAGAAACAGGACACAAGATTAATTTTGAAGGGACCAAAATACTTCAGAAAGGTTTTAACACCCATAAAGAAAGATTGACAGCAGAAGCTCTGCATATATGGGCGAACAAGAACAGCCTGAACCGAAAAGATGGTATTCAAATGGCAACTACCTGGCAAATTTCGTTTGACAAGTAAATTTGGAACCTATCTCTTGTTTAAACCTGTTTTTAATATCACATGCATCGTTATTTTTTTGAAAGAACTGAATGAGTTTTTAAACAATACAATTTATGTTTTGACATGCACATCGATCTTTCATTATCAATTTTTCATCCTTGAACTTGAACTTTATTTATTCCTTCATATCAATCTCTCACACATACATACATACCTACACACACACACACATACGATTTGTTACTCAGTTAAGTATTTCCATGTAGTTGATTTTTTCACATGATTTGTAGTTAACTGACTCATTTTATCCTATTTTACAAAAAATCAACATCCAAATATGATTGGTTTAACACAGTATAATCCTGATTGTTAAAAGCTATATATTTCTTTGATAATATTGATTTTGATTACTACCCTGAAGAAGTCCAGACAAGTTAGCTGGACGAAACGTTGGAATTAGTTAAATTTCAATCGCTGAGAATATTTCAAATATAATTTTCACATATAATGACTTCTCTATACTCGGCGTTCAATTACTGTCAAACTATTCGTTCAAATCTTGACGAATATTCGTATAAAACTAACAACCATCTCCATAAAATTTAAGGTATTTAAGTTTTAATAACCACAAAGAGAGAATAGAAGAAAAAAGCAACAGAATACTTAGAGTGAGAGAGAAGGGGAAAAAGAAGTAAATAATAATATTCATGTGTGTTTAAATTGGTATGGTGAATAAAGAAATATTTATGAGAAAAAAGTGTCTCATTTGGTAGACATAAAAGATGATTAATTTACCCGATAAATACATATCAATTTTTTTATTTAGATCATGAACCGATTCATGTTAGACCACCACTGAAAACTTGGAAGTACTGGACGGCCATTTCGTCCTATTGTGGTGAGAGGCTGTGATTAGTGAAGCTAATCAGTGTCGGGTAGAAACATGTGTCTACCTCAGTACAATGGACGATGTTCGCTCAATTTCGTGGATTGGTTGAGGTTAGACATTAACACGGTCAGATGTCGACTTAGTGGTGTAGAGGTTAAGCTTTCGCGCGAGAGAGTGATAGGTGCTGTGTTGGAATCTCGCTGGGCGGGATCGTGGATGCGCACTGCTGAAGAGTCCCACAATAGGACGAAACGGCCGACCAGTGCTTCCAGGTTTTTAATGGTGGTCCAACATTGATCGGTTCATGATCTCAATCAAAAACTTAAGAATCTCCACAACCCTTATACTGATACATATCAATTTATTAGATTTCACAATAACTGATCACTATGACTGATTCAAATTTAAATAATTCACTATCTCTGCTGAACATAAATTACTTGGATCAATCATAAATTTTTGTTCAGTTTCCAGTATCAGTAACTGTTATGCATGCTGATTATATAATTGAATTTGGTAAAGAAAAAAATACTGTAAAATTATCATTCGATAATTTACAGTTTGTACAACCAATAAGTACTAGAAAACCAGTTTAAAATATAGAATACCTCAGTGTTAGTTATTATCAATACAGAGGAGTGCAATTTACAGAGAAAATACCATCTATTATTTCTTAGAACTTCTGAAAAAAACAATTACCATACATTTTACGTTACTTACTTTGACAAAATCTGTACTTCGTATATTTCCACTGACAAATCCAACTTCATCTTTAAAAATATTACGCATAAATTTTATTGCGTTTGCAACACTGTGCGGAGTTGGTATCACATTAAATGGTACTGGTAATGTACTACCATTATCAATATAATTTAACCATAGTTGAGTTCTTGCAAATTTCCATTCAACATCACAATCTTCCTAAAATAATAAAAATTGATATGACAGGTAAAGAGAAATAAATCGTTATGGGGTCTTTACAGAACACATAAGTTTATTTGATATTCTTTCACTGGGAGGACTATGCAACTCCAGATGGCCTTGAGATAACCGAATTTCGATAACTTAACCTAGAAATTAGTACTAATGATGAACTGACATCAGGGTTGTATTTAATAAACTTTTCAGTGGAATGTTTCACCTTTTTGATGCTTACAATAGTCGTTAAATATAATCTCAATTTTTCAGACATTCGAAACAGAAAATTAACATTTTTAACTAGTTACGGATTCCTTGTAATAGTACATCTAGCTGACGAGTTCCAAATAGGAGGAAACGCGTATCCTGGATTCCACTGCTAGCCACTATCAATCTTTGCTTAGAAAGCTTGTGACTTAAAGCAATATTGAGGCAGTCCGTACAGGATTCACATATACCGACAAGAGACTGATCAATTGCAGTCCTAAACAGTAATGGGAAGATACAAGCAAATAATACCAAGATGTCTTAACGAAAGTGGATACTGATTACTTCTTTCATAGTGAATTGTATTTTAAATTTCGATAATTTAACGTTTCAAGTTGTGATAAAGACTGATGAAAGTAAAGATGAATTTGTCCAATTTCAATCAACTTCTAGATCACATCCAGTGTTGACGTTCACTCTGTGACTCGAACCCTATATCTTTTGTTTAAAGACATAAAGCGTTATCCACTGAGTCAAGGTGTAGTGAACAGAACACGAGTGAAGCCAATTGAATGTACTTAACACTACAATTACAGACTATCCCAATAAAGTCTGAATACCATATAGTAAATTGTCAATTTGCAAAAATATTCATGCATCAAACCAAACTGAACTGTTTCTGTTGCAAACACCAACCCATTGTCTCCCATTCCATTGTTCATGCGTTTTCTTACAAATTCCATTGTGTTCTCGCTCTTTCTTTCTTCATCTTCCCCATTTTCTGCTGCCAGACATCACGTTCTTTTAACTCACGTTATATACTACTCATATCAATATAAGTAGCTCACACCACAAAGGTAGTCACTAACTTGTCCGATTTGTGTGACGTATGCGTCATTACAAAGATCTAACTAATTAAAAATTAGACAACACACACGTCGTAGATCCCAATGATAGCCATTATTCATCCGTTATATGAAACTTGTGACAGAGTTGTTGTATCTAGGTGAATGACACAAGATACCGACATTTCATCAGAAGACGATCGAAATTCGGTCAAGAAAATCAACAAAGAGATAATTCAAACCCTTTCCAGCAATGATGTAGTTTATAAGAGGTAAGCGATTGCAGCTTATGTCAATAATATGCGTCATTAAATTTAGAAGCCATATTAGTTGTTATTCAGTTGGGGAAAACAACCCATGGACAGTGAAGTATTACTTTTGGTTAGTTTTTTGATAATATTTATCAACAAAACAGTCTTAGGGATGACGAGATTGTAAATATTGCCAATGAAGCTATGACCCATTTTATTCAGTGGTTTTAATCATTGATATAATGATAATATTAACAATATCGGTTAGGATTTTAAATTTGTAACAACAGTAGCTTAACTGCACTTCATACCACATATTCCTCTGTGAATACAACGAATTTTTGAAAATTTTACGGTAGTATATCTTTCTATATACTAGACTATCATGTGACATTAGTTCCGATATTCTGATTGACTATTTCAAAATTATTAGTTAATTCCATTTTTTGAGATCATGAGTCAATTGAAGCTAGACCACCATGGAAAACCTGGAAGAACTGGACGGCCGTATCGCCCTATTGTGGGACTCCTCAGCAGTGCGCATCCACGATCCCGCCCAGCGAGATTCCAACACAGCACCTATCACTCTCTCGCGCGAAAGCTTAACCTCTACACCACTAAGTCGACATCTGACCGTGTTAATGTCTAACCTCAACCAATCCACGAAATTGAGCGAACATCGTCCATTGTACTGAGGTAGACACATGTTTCTACCCGACACTGATTAGCTCCACTGCTTACGGCTTCTCACTATAACTCCGAGAATTCCCTCACGAAGCTAGTCACTAGTGAGCACACGGTAATTATCAGTATAGGGTTCTGGAGATTACTTAGCAGTGCGCGTTCACAATCCCGCACACGGACTCGAACCCAGCACCGTCAGTCTCGCGACAATCTTCTGGTCGTCATCCAACGGTGTGAATGTATAACTCTAATCAATCCACGACATTGTGTGACCCTCTTCTATTTTTTACGGTGGGTAACTGCCTCACACCTGACATGGTTGACTACACTTGTCACGGCTTCTCACTAGAACTACGAGAATCATCTGTCGAAGGTAGACACTTGTGAGCACATGAACGTTATCAATGTGGGGTTTTTGAGATTGCTGATTACTTATTGACATCATGAACGATCAATTCTTCAAACGGTGATCTAGCATTGATCAGTTCATGGTCTCAATGAAAACTAAACAATCTCCAAAACTCTAAACTCTTAATTGTAAATTAGTCAGCTAGCTACTCTTGTCAAATTAGTCTCATTTGAAATAAAATGTGTAATATTGTTTTATAAAATGATTTTGGGAAGCCGTTGTACAATGTGTAGTTAATTTTCATTTCATCGTCTGTTGGGTACCATGGTTCTGACCAAATAACTACCTGTGTTGAAAGATGTAAACTTGCTCATTACATATATTCAGTGTTGTTTTATATTTGAAGAATCTTCCATTTATTATCATAACCAAGCTATAGAAATAATGTTTATTTAGATGATTTCCAAGAATTGAAGTATATACTATAGAATGACTGTAGCTAGACAACTATGAAAACCCAGGAAGCACTAAACATCTTTTTTGAGAGTGTTCTAGTGAGAAGCTGTTACCAAGTTGAAAGTCATGGAGTTACTAAAATGGAAGATGGCTGCGCGAATTAGCTGAAGTTAGAAATATATAGTATCGGGTGTGAATTAATTGGTTTAGAGGTTAAGCGCTCGATGCGAAACCAAAACATTTTGGGGGTAAAATCGTGTTTTCAATGCACATGTGTGCTTCAGTGTGAAAATCCCTCCACGCATGTTCACCATGTGATAGTATTTCTTTGTTCCACCTTTCATTTGACGTTGCTTTCCTATTTTTCTGTATTTGGGAATATAGCGTTCACCTTTGATTTCTTTTCAGTTATTATCGCTTTTTAACCTATTCCTTCATGTCATTAGGATTTATACTAGCTGTGCTAACTTAGTTTTAATTAACATAATTGGCTAACCGTATTTTTAATGATTCTGGTTTAATTTGATTCATCCCCAAGGGATAAAAACTTCGTTTCCTATTTGTTGGGAATGTAGAGTGTCGCTCATCTCTGAACCGGACTGAACTGATCTAATTTTGAGATAGAATTTTGTTCCTTGATGAGCAAGAACACTTCATTTTTTATTGGAAAGTGATTTTTTGTATTATACTTAACTATTAATACTATTAATTTCTTAGTATGATCCCATCCAGTTTTGTGGGTATATAGATGTAGGTAAAACTGTTCAAGTATTGTGCTTTTATACATTTTATACGCATCTTCATTTTCAGCTAGTAACACTTACTTAGTCTGTTCTGGATTATTTAGCATAGCTGGTGCTAAATTTTCATATGAACCTTCTATACAGAAGCTTAATCCAGAGTTCTAGGAGTTCTGGATGTTACGCTTAGCTCGATCTCCAGTGGAGTCTCGTACTAGCATGAGACAGATGTGCAGTTTAGACAACAAACAACAAGTCTTTCATTTATTAATCTTGTTCTGTCTAGCACTATTAAATACTCGACATATCAGTCACTTATGGTCTAGTTTGTAATATGCAACTGTTCATAGGTGATATCATTTCCATGTAATATCTCACTAATATGAGCTATCAGAAAACTGAGCCCCTTATGATTAGTTTTCTGAAGTATTCATTGGTGTGTTGTTTTATTATGGACAAATTCCAAAAATGTTTAGTGAATTAATAACGCGGTATGTATTATCAACTTATAGTAAAATAAAGATATATTAATAAAATTTCTGTTAGCCGCATGATCTATGTGGCAGGTTTCATTGAACATTTTTTTATGCGAGTGACTACAGCAATTCTTTTTTAGCATAATCTAGCAACTGGTTTCAGTTATATCAAAAAATTTTATTCTATCTGCTTGCATTTTTAAAATGAATGTAACGAATTCTCATTTAGTTTCATCATGATCACTGAAATGTTCTGAGACTTTAATCGGTTATATTTAAATTTATATCATTTGTTAGGATACCAATACTTATTAAAATACGAGTCACTTTCAATTGTCAACATCTTTTAATTAATAACCATAGGTACTAATGCCAAATACAAGAGATGATGAACTGACCATTGTTAGACCACCAGTGGGAACTTGGAAGCAGTAGACGGTCGTTTCGTCTTGGTATCGAACTCCTCAACAGTGAGCATCTGCGATTCAACACGCGGTAATCGAACCCAGGACCTTCGGTGTCGCGCGCGAACGCTCAACCCCTAGACCAATGGGCCGGCATCAAACGGTAATAATGTGTCACTTCAACTAATCCACGATATTGCGCTACCGTCCACCATTGTCTTCAGTGAGTAACTGCCTCACAACAGACGCGGGTGAACTCCACTAGTAACGACTTCTCACTAGAGTTCCAGAAATTCTATCTTGAAGCTAGTCACTAGTGAGTACATGGCAATTATCAGTAGAGGATTGTGAAGATTGTTAAGTTTTTAATTGAGATCTAATTGTTGTGCGTTGTGGTCATTTTAGTCATCTATTTACTCATTTATCTTTTTACATCAATCCGAATCGAAATTGGAATCGGAATCGTGAATAAATCGATTAGTGTTCCAGTTTACTCGTTTTTCTCACGCACCTGTCAACCAATCAGACGACAGAATAGTTTTCATCTCTCTATCTAGAGCACTTAGTCTCAATTCAGACTCACTCATTTCTAACCTCAAGGTTAAACCAGTTAGCCTATCGTTCAAGGAATTAATTTGGACAGATTCAAGTTATCTTCTGTATATTATTAGGTACACAGGTCAAGGACGTAACAAAATTAAACACCTATGGTTATGATATTTAAAGTCTTAGTTTAGGACAGTTCGGCGATATACACATTAACCTCAACAGAGGTTGAAGCAAGGACTGTCTGCATCCTGCGTCGAACGTTTGAATTTTATCCAACATTTATTGGTTTTTTGTATCAAACACAAAACTGAACTGATCTCAATTGACAACCCAACTAGGTGTTGATTGTTATATTCAAATAAAAATTTTAAATCAAATGACACTTGTAGAAATTAAAAGATACTAGGAATTCATGCAAAATTTTACCTGAATACTTTCAAATGAATGACTCATCATAGCAATTAACATGTTGACCAATACAATGATTATAATACCATGATACACAGCAAATAGTACCATACCGACACTATCAACAATTGTTGTCGGTGAATCAGTGTCAATCATACCATCTGTGTATTTATGTTCAGCTTGATCTGTTGTTGTCAAATATAAAATATGCAAATCCGTCATATCTATTGTACATAATAAAAAGTTAAATTGAACGGTAACATGATATTGCCAACCTACCATTTATCCACTTTCACTTTCACTCTCTCAATATATATATATATAATTGATTGTTTTTTGCATACGTCACTATTTAGAACTATCTACATTATTACGGATCTATTTTCATATCCATGCTCGTGTTGACTGCTTACTGTTATCCTCCCATTATTTGTCTGAGACCTACACTATAATTGGTTATCAATAATGTATACCTTATTTACCTAATTATAAAGGCTAAATCACCCGTTATTCATTGAATGGGTTTTTACAGATACTACTACTCCTGTCTGAATCTATTGCATGAATCTATTCCGTTTGTATATTTACTAGTTCAGTTTACCTGCGTGGATGGTTGTCTAAATTATACATGTCCTAAATACTACTCATATTCGAATTTTCATTTCAAAGTTGTGTTAACATAATCAGTCGACTGAGGATATACGAATTTAGATAATTTACTAGCATTTATATCATTCAGTTATATTGGGGCTAACAATGTTCGCTACAATATATATATATATATATATATATATATATACATATACATATATATATATATATATATATATATATATATATATATATATATATATATATGCGGCCAAACTGTTCAAGAGACTTCTACAGCTCAATGGAGTAAAACTTATTAAGGAAGCAATTTATTTATTTTTCACCAGTTTTCACTTTCAAGTATTAACGTAGTTAGGTCGATTCAAGTGAATTAAATTTTACATATATGATATACAAATACTTTTGACAAACAAATCAGTAGACAGAATTGTAAGAATATTTATGGTTTATAGTAACTATTTTGTCAGAAGATAGGTCATTTCTGTTATGCCAGCGGGTACGCTGTTGTGATGTACGAATTGACTCAGTTGGATCTGTAGTCTATCTGTTTATACTTAACGAATGGGAACCACTACAATTCTTCGATCTTATTATTTATAAATTCTAAAGGGAACCATTGTAATTCCCATGACACAAAGTAATAATATGAAAATTAGTGCAATGCAGATTTATTGGCTCTCTAAAAACACTTTCCCAAACAAGTTTCAAAATCACGTAAGTATGCTGAAATACAATCATTTTTGTACTAAATTTTAAACACACTTCATAAATATAGCTCACCTGGATTGATACGGGGAATATAAAAAAAAGAGAATTCAGCGAAGGAACTTTTCCTTTCGACGAAATGATTTACTTAAGCTGTACATTCTTATATATAGTTATATGAAAAATATTTATCTATAGGAGGATAGAAAATATTGCACCATAAATTGATTCGAGATTCAATAACAAATGAGGGGCAAGGAAGAAAATCGTTTATGGGTCAGATAAACAAATTTCTAAATCATTGAATAAAACGTTCTACACAGCTAAGCTCCGAATTGTTTTCTCAAGCCCGGCCTACCATTCATGAATGTGTTAAGGATAGACTTCCGATTTGGGCCACATCAATGTGCATCTATAAATTTTCTTGCTCATGTGGGGCAGGTTACAATGGCCGCATAAAGCGACCACTTTCCAAACGCATCTCAGAACACTATCCGGCATGGCTTTTAAAAGGAGAATGAAAAACAATTACTAGTTTTATACGGGAGCATTTAATCAACTGTGGACACATCGCTCCAAAGTAACCTACACAGTCAAAGGAATTGGATAGAACAGATATCGAATCAATATTCCATGCACTATTGAGGCATAGGCAATCCACGAACTCAAGCCCGAACTTTGCGTACAGAAACGATTCGTCCAACCTATCATAATTTCTTGGCCCTAATTCCCTTTACTGGTGTTTCGGGTTTTTTACTTTCTTCTTCACTTTTATTTGATTATTATTGAATTTTTTAAATTTTTGTTTCGCAATTTTAAACTTTAATAAGTTATTATTATGACCTTTATGTTTGTCGTTTTTATTTATATCTGTCGATTGGACAATTATCTGACCCATAAATTATTTTCTTCCTTACCCCTTGATTAGTACGTAACCTCATTTGTTATTTAGTCTCGAATCAATTTATGATGCAGTCTTTTCTATCCTTCTATAGACATATATTTTCCATATAACTATATATACGGAGTAAATTATCTCGTCAAACAGAAAATCTTGAAGTCAGTCACTAGTGAGCAGATGATTATTATCAGAAGGGGTTTGTGGAGATTTTAGAAATTTTCACGGATTGAAATCATGAGTCAGTTGAAGCTAGACTGAGCTAACATTCACACTTGTTATATTGAACGAAGCCTATACTTAATTAATACGAGAAATATTTACCTATCTTGTCATGAGTTCTAATTAACTATAAATTCGATATTCTAATTAAGCTATTAGTGAATTTTGGATAAATTTAGTCATTTGATGAATACAGTTAAATTCAGAGTGACTCTTAGAAGGGTATATCAGACTAAGAAGGTTTAAATGATTGTACTTAATGTTGGTTATTTGTCATCATCGTTTATTGTTTTAAAGGGATTAGACTTTGAATATTATCAACGAAGAGTTGTATCGAAGGTATGATTGTAGTTTTACTCAATATATATCAATATATAATAGTTATTAAATTATAAATAGTGTAGGACCTCGAATTTATAGATGTATGTCTAAGATGTTACACTTAACAACAGTAAACTGACAGTATATTAATTGGATGATGTCAGTCAGTCAGTCAGTCAGTCAGTCAGTCAGTCAGTCAGTCAGCTACAACGTAGGATCAGGCACATATATGCATCAGTCCAAGTTGCCACATCTCATTAGCACAACAAGATGAACACCAAATTCATAGAAGTAGTTACTTCAATAGTAGTAATATATAAAAGAAAGATTGTGTATAAGGATATAATACAGGAAGAGAGAATTAGTTCTTAGAAAGAAAGATATAAAGCACTTTTAATCTCATTGTTTAAAAAAGGACAAATAGTGTATACGCCTACTCCATTGTAATCGATTCTAAGCCATGTCACCAAGTCTACACCCATTGCTTACGGTAGTCGCGCAGACCCCAACCTAGTAGTTTACATCTACCAACGCGGCTCAGAGCAGACGTTAGTGACTTGAAGGACTGATGCCACGTTTTGGTTTGGCCGCCCCTAACTTTCTTCCAACCGTCCCAAACACTAATCAGCAGCGGGCGTCGTGGTAATCGGTGTTCAGGCATACGTAACACATAGCCCAATAAACTCAGTCGATGAAGATTTACAACCTCATCAACTGACTTACCATCATTCCCTAATACCCTGCGTCTAACCTCACTATTACTTACCCGGTGATCCCAGCAGACGCCAGCAATATTTCTAAGGTATCTGTGGTCAAATACTAGTAGCTTACGATTATCTTCTACTCTTAATGGCCATGTTTCGCTGCCGTAAATTAAAACAGAACTTACTGCCGCGCAGTATACTTGTCCTTTTATTGATAGACAGATATCTCGCCTTCACCATAAGTGACGTAAGTTGGCAAAAGCCAAAAGAGCTTTCTGAATCCGTGCAGATATTTCGTCAGACACCAATCAATTAGGGCTGATCAGGCTTCACTCTCTATCCTCAGTTCAGCTGTTGACGCAGGCCAGTGCTGAAGCAACAACTTGCATTTAGAGGGGGAGAAACGCATCCCAAACATCCTGCTTAGGGTTTTAGATGCTATGTTACTCAAACTAATCCCTCTATGGATATTACAGGGTGATTTTGACCGTTTCTTATATATTGGGACAATCAGTGATTGCAACCAGTCAGATGGGATTGCGTCCAACTCCCAGATTTTAGCTCAAATATTAGTCAAACTAATCGCTAAAACAGGACAGCCATGCCTAGAGAACTCTGGAGCCAATCTATCTGAACCAGCTGCTCTTCCTCGACTTTAAATTAGCTATGTCTACTTGAACTTCAATTGGGATCAGGGGGCCTACTTCAATGTTCCATTCAGGTATTTTTAGAGTAGCTGAAGGCCAGCTGAACTTCTCCTTAAAGTGTTCCGCCCGTCGGTCTAAACGTCTGGACTGAGAGCACACAAGAGTGTCGTCTTTCTCTGAGATCGTCTCACACTTGACTTCTTAATTCCAGTTTGTCTATTAGTCTAATAAGCTGTCTGATGTTACGTAGAGCCGCTGCCTTTTCCATCTCTTTTGCTTTCGTTGCCCATCACTGCTCATGGTCGTTCCTCAGATTTTTGGTTAACCTAGACCAAATTTCTTTACGCACTTCATCGTGCTCAGAGCCTGGGGGGATAAGTTTACGAGAATCTATCAGTGCAATAGACTAAGTAGGAATCCATCTGTTTTTCGTGACCTTTTGGTTCAAATCACTAATATATGCCGTTGCCGTTTCCTCAGCTGTTCGTATATCATTCCAAGCAACATCTGGGTCAGTCTCGTTTTCAGAATGGCCTGTGACGTCAGTTGTTCCTGGAATCTACTTTGGCTTTCTCGCCACTGAGTTCAACTCTAATGGGTCTTCTTAATGTGGATTTTCTGCATCCACTGAGGCGCAAGCGAATGCATGCTATTATTAGATAATAACCAGTCTAAATATGTACTACAGAACGAGCGGCAGTCTTCTATCGAGTCTCTCCAACGATGACTGATGACAGTATGGTCTATTTGAATCTATCGTTGGTTTGGTGCAGGCGATCGCCATGTTAAACGATGTCTCTCCTTATGCCTGAAATTACAGCTTGCTAAAAATAAACGGTTATGTGAGCACCGTTGCAGGAGACGATCACCAATATCTGTTCGCTGAGCCGGAATTCTGAAATGCCCACCTGAATTTCTTCCTGTTTGATTTAAGCTACCTACTTGGACATTAAAGTCACCTGCTACGAGTACTATGTCTGAGTGTTTGGCATTATGAAGAAGTACGGAAAGCTTTCTGGAAGTCATCTTTCATTTCATCCGGGCTGCAGTCAATGAGAGCGTAGGCAGGAATGATGAAAAGGCAACGGTGTGTGTCCCTATCCTTCCAAGTTTTTACGGAGCCTTTTACCCGAACAGCACATAGTTGACTGTTAACAGGGATCCATTCTAATAGTGCTTGTTCTGCCCTCGTACTCAGTGCTATGCCTACACCCGCCAGTCCACAAGAACTAGCCATTGGGTCGCCAGATACACGGAGGATGCATCTCGTCGGTTCTCCGTTTTGGCGAGGTGAGGCCAAGAGAATGACCACACTAAGATCCTGTGTGTGTGTTTTAGAGACACAGCATATATCAATGGTATATATATATATATATATGATCTGCTAGTGTTGATCATTCGTTAATAAATAGAATTAAAACTTGATTATCAAGCCTCATTTTTGTTCATTTTATCAATCAGTGATGACAAGTGGTTAATACACTAATAACATCATAGCGCTACCAATATTTATAAGATAGTGTTGTTAAATCTTTCTTAACCAACCGGAAACCCATACATTTTCATTCTAAGAATAATTATTAAGAGTGTTAAGTTTCGAAAAGAACAATTTATATGGATGTAAACGTTTAAATTCAATGAATTATTGTTAATAAAAAATAACTTACCTGGTTTACGAATCGGTAATTTACTAATACTGACTTGACTAAACATTGACCAGAATAAACTGTACAGTGTATGACGAAGTCTGCAAAAATAGATAAGTGAAAATGAGAAAAAGGTAATTAATGATGGCAGTTTAGATTTTTAATAATTTATTTTGAAAAATAATAGTTTTTTTTAAAAATGTAAACCTACTAGGTTTATATGAAAGATCTAGAAAAACAAGTTCAACAATACTACTATAAAATGTATTAACAAGTGTAACATAAATAAAACGTAAAAGAACTATAATAGTTAGAAATGGTGATTTTAAAATGTTTCAAAATGTTTAAAAAGACAGTGAAGAGTGTATGTATCTGAGGATGAAGAGTTCGAGTGTTTCATTCTCCGAGCTGGATGGTTTAATCATGGGGTATGAAGTGTGTGCTGTTGCTGATGTTGTTGTCGAAAAAAATAATGAAAAATTTATGGACAAACCAACCAGCTCAGAGAACAAAACAGCACCATTATAGAATATATCATCTAATGATTGCTCATATATTTTTCGTCATTCATTTAGTTGACAAAAATTATTTCTTGATTTCCTTGATCAATTAATTTAGGACAGTGAGATTGGAACTGATATATCGAAAGACTTTCAAAATAAGTTTAATTCTGAATATAAATTAAGAATAAAATTTTAGATTACCATGTTAGTCTACAATTTACTAATTCCTCATCAACTATGAATGTTTGATTTACTACGACATGACTTCTTTAATAAGGTATTTTTGGTGAACCAATACAACTGATGACTATATTTTAGGCTGGAAGTCGAAGAGTTCAGATATTGGGATACAATATCGTAACATTGATTTTTTTTAATTAGCTGAATCAGTGAACCACCCTAAAGTCACTGCATGTCTTGAAATCCACGAATTTTGGGTTGTAGACTACTGAGACGTTTCGAAAACGGACAAAACATATGGATCAATGTTCAAATAATTCTCAAATGGATGTTAGTTAATGATCAAAATTATTTCTAATTAGAATCTCATAGTATAACATTTGTAATGTGATCTATTCAATTGCGGAAGAACATTATTACACACTAATCATTCCGAGAACTTGAAAACCATTTTATCAAATAATAAACATTACTGGTATATTTGGTATGTGGATACCGGTTGAATACAGGACATGTGGTTCGTCCTATTTGAGACGAGTCAGCTGAATATACATGTACATAAAGCTACTCAGTTGTAATCCTGAATACCAACCATAGGGAATTAAGTCATTTTTATTCACAAACATTATTATCTTACATTAGTTTTCCATAATCAGTTTAAAGTAGCTATGATTACTTGACACTTTTTAAAAAATAGTAAACAGAATACAATCTAAATATTAAAATAGTCAGTAAATTTCAGCAAGTTAACTGCAATTATTATTACTCCTAGCGAATCAAATTATGACGTTTTAAATCGTTTTTTTAATGTGATAGCAGTGAACACCTATTTTATTAAAGTAATTAATAGTATACGCATAGCGTCTAATAAAAACATACCCAGGTAAACACATCACATTGGATAAAGTACATCTGTTTAAGGAAATAAATCGTTTCAAGTTAATATATCGGTAAGCTATATTATCCAAATAACATTCTTATTGTTGACTAAGGCTGTAATATGTGCAGATATATGTATTATGTATCAGTGTTATTTCTTATATATGACCATTCAACATTAAAGAAAGTAAATAATAACTTTTGGGCAAATAATTAAATAGGATTTATACAAAATTGAAATAATGTTAAGCTTAGTACGATGAGAAGATAGAGTTGGTCTGAAAATTTGATGTGTTCGCTCTGTACATTGGACTATACGGGCAGACTTATGGTTGAAATGAAATTTTTTTGTAAATATAAAGAAGGTTTGAGTTTCACAATGGCCGAGACTCTGATAAACTTAATTTCTATACGTTTTAAAAGCTATAATACAATTGATTTCAAAACAAATTTTAAAGTGTTCTGTAACAATTACCTAGGGTATAAAGGACCTTAGTTATTAGAAAATTCAAACTTTCATTTGTGTTTACAAAAAAAGTTTGTTCTAATCTTGGGCTGGTATTAATTCACCAATGTCTGGAACTCCTGACGTCTATTCATTGAAACGTACGGAAATAGTTAGAAATATGTGAAAATAATCTACACTTTCTTTTAAATATACTACCATTAAAAAGCATTAGATTGGAATACATTAGTTATTCTTTATTGATGTGTAAATTGCTGTAATTCTTAATTACGTCATGATTTTAGATTTATTTTCAAAATGCTAACGAATTTCATGTAGTTTATAGTTTTAAAGTTAATGGTTTTTTGATCATTTAAAGTTTACGAAAAATAACATTAAGTGTTTTTATTTATGTGGTTCCCGAGAAATTACATAGTGCTTTTAAAAAGTTAAAAGATTTGTAGCTTTAATTGGTACTTGTAAAAAGCAAATGAGTAATTGAAAATAAGTTGTTCACATATTTAGAATGATGTGATGTGTTATGCAGATTTATGTGTCGGAAAGTACATGCATTTCTTTACCGATCCATATATTTCTTGATGTTGCATTGTTCCCCGTCAATAATACTACGTACAATGAATTCTTTTTAAGCACATGACTTTTATGAGTTACGTAGTTTTTCATTCCATTCCATGAATAGATGAAAAGTTAAATTATTTAAGTTTGCGTCGTTTGGCTCTAATCAACAAGGTTTATATAGACTCTTAAATGAAATAAAGCATTAATTGAAACTTGAAGATTTGTCATGGAATATCAGTCATAAACTCAAAAACTGAGATATTTTTACCACAACTAGCATCTTATTGTTTTACTCTTCTAAACAATCAGACTATAGGAAGTTCTAGACTACAATATAACACCTGAAATATTAATGGAAAACTTACCCTTCGAACATTTCTGTTGCAACTAGCGTCTGTGTAGTATTTGTTACTTCATCATAGGTCTTAAATGTTTGTAAACCGTAATACCAGTAGAGGTTATGCAGACCAACCATAAATGCAAACAACACCTGATGTAATGGAAAATGCGAAAAATGAGTTCACGAAATATCGAAATCAAAACCCTCAGAATACATGACGAGTAATTAACCATTAGTTCTTTGAATTGGTGCCCGACGGTTTAGATTTCTAACTTAATCGTATTCATAAGCAAAGATGGATAGTGGCTAGCAGTGGAATCCAGGACGCGCGTTTCGTCCTATTTGGGACTCGTAGATAACGCGATGGCGTTTGAAGCGAACGGTACTGAATTCGAGTCCCAAAGTGAACATCAACTCTGAGATGCAGGTACATCCAGCTGACGAGTCCCAAACAGGATGAAACGCGCGTCCTGGATTCCACTGCTAGCCACTATCCATATTTGCTTATAAAAGCTTGTGAATTAAGGCAATATCGAGGCATACGCACAGTATGCATATATGCCAATAGCAGACTGATTAATTTCAGTCTTAAACCTAAATGGGAAGATACAAGCAAAACAATACCAAGTGAATTTAATCGTATTTAGAATATTTCTCAACTATTACCTAATCTCACTGGCAGATAATTGCTCCACTCTTGACACGGTTAGTCTCCACTGATTATAGATCGTGTGTCATTCAGGCAACTCGTGAGAAATCTAGATACGTAGTTTCATGAAGAATACCCTCAGTTTCATTACATATGTATATTCCTTACATTAAGACATCTATTTTATGGTTGTGACTCGCATCCTTAAAAATAAAGGATTATCGCAAGTTACCAATATTTGATCATGGATGTCCTCCAGATGCTGCTCAAGTATATTGAATTAATTGAGTGAGTAATATTAAGTTGCAAGTATAAGGTCAAGGTGGGGAACTGACTAAAGTGGTAGTGGATATTCATCAGCTAAGGTGGTTGAGAAACATATTACACTTACACAACCACCGCCCATCTCAACACGCGATGTTTGCTGGTGTTGCAGTAGGTTTGAAGAACTGCCTTGACGTTCGTATTGAAGATTCTGACTTTGATATGGGTTGACAGTCGTTTTGAGTCCCATATACTCCTGAACTGTAGGAATGCTGAGCTTACTTTGCCAATCCTTGCCTTCACGACTGCATCAGACCCTCCATGTTCGTCGATGATGCTTCTCAGGCACGTGAAAGATTCCACAGCTTCCCCATCAAGTGTTATTGGATTGGTGTTGTGTGTGTTGTATTTGAGGACCTTGGTTTTCCCCATGTGTATGTTTAGGCCTACAGATGCAGAGGCTTCTGCCACACTGGCTGTCTTCACCTGCATTTGTAGATGTGTATGGAATGGAAGGGCCAGATCATTTGCGAAGTCCGAATCGTCCAGATGATTCCGAGCTGTCCATTGTATTTCGTGTTTCCCGTCAGATTTTGAGGTCTCTATAATCCAGTTGACTACCAGAAGAAAAAGGAAGGGCTAGAGTAGTCAACCTTGTCTGATTCCGGTCTTCACATGGAATGGGTCTATCAGTTGTCCTCGATGCACCGAATTGCACTGTAGTTCGTCGTATGAATTCCGGATGATTTTGACGGTTTTCTCAGGTACTCCATAGTGTCGAGGATGCCTCCATAATGTTCTCATATCCACACTGTCAATCGCCTTCTCATATTCAGTGAGGTTGATATATAGTGCCAAGCTCCACTCAATTGGTTGCTCAGCAATGGTCCGTGGTGTTGGGACTTCGTCTGTGCACGTCCGATCCTTACTCAATCCGGTCTGTTGATCTCGAAGTTGGGCGTCTACTGGGTATTCCATCTGGTTCAGCAACACTCTGTTGAAAAATTTTCCTGGTACCGATGTTAGTGTGATTCCCCTGTATTTTTCACATTTGCTCAGATCTACTTTCTTTGGAGCATGTTTGCATATACTTGTATGTCTGACTTCAGTGCCTTAGGTGGTATGTCGTCAGGTCCTGCTGCTTTACCGCTCTTGATTTGTCTGATGGCAATCCTGATTTGTTCTGTCGTTGGTGGAGTAACAGCTATAGAAAGACCTGTGTGTGCTGCTTTCGTGTTCGGTGGGTTCAGTTGGGATGGTTCATCCCAGAGTTCTTCAAAGTGTTCTATCCACTTGTTCCTCCGTCGTTGAATCTCAGTGCTTGACTTGCCTTGTTTGTCCCTGACCGGTCTGTCTGGCTTTCTATGTTTCCCTTCCAGCTTCTTCGTAGTGTCATTTAGTTGCTTCAGATTTCCTTCTCTTGCAGCTGTTTCCGTTGTCGTTGCTAGCTTTTCCACGTATTTCTGCTTATCTGTTCTAATGCTTCACCTCACTTGCTTATTTGCTTCAGTGTATTCAGTTTGTGCCTCGACTTCCTCTGCTCTTGTTCGTCTGTTGTTAATTACCGTCTTCTTGTTCTTCCTATCTTGAATCTTGTGCAGGGTTTCCATACAGATCCGTTCCTCATGCTTGTGTTTGTTGTGGCCCAGAACCTCCTGACACGTGAAGTCGGTGCTTCTGTAATCCCTTTCCAATTGTTCTTCATAGTAGTTTCTCATTCTTTGAGTAGATCTTGTACGGCTTGTAACCTGTTGTTGAGAGTTATCTTGAATTTGTCGAGTTTGTTAGTATATTGAAGGGAGGTTGTATGGAACCGTTTTACTGCTGTTTCCCCAGTTGCTCAGTGTTCTTTTAGCTCGAGTTCCATGTTGGCCACAACCAGATGGTGATCTGAAGCTATGTTAGGTCCTATCCTGATTCTCACGTCTTCCACTGTCCTTCTGAATATTTTATTGATAAAATGTGATCTACCTGGTTCTCTGTGGTGTGGTCCAGTGAGATCCATGTAGCTTTGTGTATGCGTTTGTGTGGGAATATTGTGCCGCGTGCACATTGTTATATCCTAGTGAAGATTACATTACGAGTAACGTCTGAGACCTATTAATGAGCTAATATTTTTTATATGATCTTATGGTATAAATATTCAGTAACTAAATTATGTATGTCTATATTCAACTTGTTATAGGCTTTATTTTGACCTATATGTAATTATTGTAGGATTGACTGTTCTTAAGCTATGTTCAGTTTATTGACTACTGCCTCCCACGTTCACAGCCACTTTTTGGCTTTATTGTGTACAAATGTTATTTCATATTTTATGCTGCGTTGTGGTCTGTTTGTTTGGTATATAAACTCAGTATGTCTGAAATAAATGATTCGCCTAATGGAGGCTGTTGTTGGCATTCTGGACTGACCTGGAAGGGCTAGGTGAGCAACGAACCATGAGGACGCTAGGCTAATCAGACCGGTCGGACATCATTGGTTTAGTACAGTATAAGAGCGAATGAGTCGTATTTTGGTTGGCGAATAAATTATGTGATAACTAGCGGGCCATAAAGACACAACACACATAGATTTGCAAATCTCTCATCATTTTTGTTTCGCTCTCTCACTTCTGGTTGTTAGAATGAACATCGGCCTCGTTACTTCCGCAGGTTCTCGGCTTCCATCTCAAGACATTCCGATTCTTCCTTCAACTCAGAGGACAGGGTGTAAATTTTTTGAATTTTTGAATCGGTTTAGCGTTTTTTTAACAAGGTTGTTTTCTACGGAGTCTTGTTGCCTACCCTACATCCGATTTTCTACCTTTTCCCGGGCTTGGGACTGGCCTTAACCTCAGGAGATTCACAGGCGGGGATATATATATATATATATATATATATATATATATACAAGTTTCTTTTCCTTGTTTGAGTTATGTATATGTTATTCAATGAATTATGGCTGAGTCAACTCTAATCCCTCGTTGAAGTGAGACTATAATTCATGAACGAATCAATCAGGCATATGATTACAGGTCTTGGGTTTTGGTGTGAAATTCATTCATCCATTTGTCTAAACAGCGTTTTGGTATTTTAGCTTATATCAGTCCGTGATGAAGGCCTTAAATCTAGTTCCTAAGCCTAACCATCAACTGTCAATCACAATTTTAATTCCTTATACTGCTTTATCACGGTCATTCAATCCTGATTAGTAGTAGGACACTCTCATAACATACAGGACGAAACACGAGTTCTGGATTTTATACGAGTAATAATAAATGAAAACTTACTTCTACTATAGGTAATGTTTTAATAGCCCGATAAACAATATTTGATCACTTTAGTCATAAAATGTTTATGAGAACACTAGGAAGATGTTTTTTTCGGAAAATGGGACTTTTTAGTCGTTTCCTATCATAATATTGACGGGAAAAGGTATATTGAAACCAGAAGTTGAGTGATTCCAAGAAACTTCATATGTTGACGTAATACATTTTTAAGTGTTCATATTACTTTGTCAAGTTATAACCATATATTCAAGATATTTGATTATTAAATACTAATTGAGAGTATGGTTAACCAAATATGATAAATACTGTATTTCAAAAATGAAATAGCATGTTTACAAGCGGCCATTCAACAGATAATCCAACCCAATCCTAATGAATACATAAGAATTAGGATAGTGAAAGTTTAGTGGACCCTCATTAATCATAGTTTTATTGTTGCAAAACAGTTATAAGAAGTCAAATCAATATTCCAAGCACTCAGATCATAATCTGTTGACGATGAAGTGATTGCAGTATGAGGTATCATGTTCTAACTACCGATACAAAGAACATTAGTAGTAGCTGTTGTATCATTAGTTATATATGTTATATGAACGACTTAAAGATATAATAAATTAAAACAGACATGTATAGTACTTTTTAGCTTACGATTATTTACCTCATTGTCTCACTAACTAATAAACTGAATCTATGTTCAATAACTTCATAATTTTTTCAGCGAGATGTTCCATAATCATAGAAACATTTTTAAAAACGTACATATATTTGTGTAATCCTTAACATGCTTTTCTACTAGTTTAACAAAATATTTAGCGACATAATGGGAGTATAATGTAATGTTTATGTGTTAGACTGGAGTGTAGAAGTACGAAGTTTTATTTTAAGAACATTATGCCCTCAGAAATTAGAATTTGAGAATTGTAAAATCAGTATTCCCTGTTTTTAATTTGAAAAACAGTTTGAATATACGACACTCAATTTATGACAAATTACAGAGAATATTTTATGTTGGTGAATGGGAGAATATTTGTATAATCTTGTCGTAATTATCTGTTAGATGATCGATCGTAAAACCGTGTATTAAAATTGTTCATTTTTCGAACAGCATTTCGTTGGATTTACGCATATATTCAAAATATGTTGTGCATATTTCTTTTAGTTAAGGCGATTTTGTGGAGATCCGTTTAGGTTTTAGGCTATATTCACCAGAGATTGATTTTAACTGAGATACCATCACTGGGTTCATTTTTTTCCTAATACTAGACGCCCAAGCAGTGTACATACGAAGATCCACCTAGACTGAGATGAATAAGCCTTTAACATGATACTTCAAGGTTCTGGGTTCGATTCCTGATGGGCTTATGGGTATGCACTGTTGAAGAGTGCCATACTAGAACAAAATAGCTTTTCAATCCTCCTTGGTTTTTAGTGGTATTATAATTGAAATCAATCTGTTCGTGCATACTAGCTGTCGTTTATCTCATAATATCCTCTCACTGATGAATCTTGTATTATTAATTTGGATTTCCATTATTTGTTCATAATTTGAATCATTTCAAACAGTAAATCGTATAATTATGAATGTATAATATTTTACCGTCATAGCGAACTCTGTTCAATAAATGAAAACATAATTAAACTTGATTATTTTAATCATAAACTGGTAGAATTTTTTCCAATTTTACTTTTCAGTAAAAAAGTAAAATCATTGATTAAAAAGATTTGGCTATTTGTTAACATACCAATAAATATAGAACCATAAATCGTGTAATATCTGTAAGCATTCTGGTAAATGAAATTTGTAATGGACCTAGTGCTTCAAAAGCTGGCATCAAATACGTGGTACGAGCAAAGCTAACTACATTAGCTACTGCAAACATAACATCTGATACAATTTCAGGATCATCATATTTCCAACGAAATCGGGCTAATAATAAATCAAAAAAATAGAGAAGAGCAATTCAGTAAAATGAATGAAATATTGTATTAGAAAATAGATGTCAGTATGAAGAATGTAGAGAACGGTAGATTTAGTTGAGGTCATGAACTGATCTAAGGCAGACTACTATTCAGAAACCTGAAAGCCCTGAACAGCCATTTCTTCGGCATTGCTCATTAACGATCCATCTAAGACAGTAAAAGTTGCTTGTGAATGAATTCAAATCAGACAAAATTGTATTCCCCTTTGGCGATTTGGAGGTTAAGTGTTCGTTTGCGAGACCGAAGGTTATGAGTCCTAGTCCCGGTTGCTGAATTGTAAATGTGAGTTATTGAGAAGTCCCATGTTAGAATGAAACGGTCGTCTAGTGCTTCCAGGTTTTTAATGATGATCAAAGTAAAATCAGTTCATAATCTAAATGACCTGGATTCCACGGCTAGCCACTATCCATCTTTGTTTAGAAAGCTTGTGACTTAAGGCTATATTGATGCAATCCACACAGGTTGCACATATGCCAACATGAGACTGATCAATTGGAGTCCTAAATAACAATGGGAAGATACAAGTAAAACAACACCAAGTGAATTTAAAAATAATTATCCAATTAAATACTAAGTAAGACATTTTTTATTCTGATAACTTTAAATAAAAATAGTGTTAACATAATTGTAATAAACAGTAAAACAAGAAAAAACCTTACACGCGGTAATAAAATAACTTTTATCATGATGACATGACTGTGTCCAATTTTGTACCATTTGATGTACTAATATACTATTATTTGTTTGCAATAAAAAATTCACTTGAGTTGTTGCATTAAAGAATAGATCTGATTCGCGTACCCAACGGTCAACAATTATACGTAATGTATACGAACCAATATACATGGATAATATACAAAAATTTAGTAAATTATATGCATTACATATATAAGACCTGAATCCTGCAAAGTAGATATGTTTAATATCAGCAAGTAGTAGTCCTATTAAACAATAAAAAAACAGGTAAACAATATGATATAGGTCATGCATTAAAAGATACAATTAAGTAAATAAGTCAATTAGCTAACCAACTAGTCATTAAAATATATCAAATTAAAATAATCGAATAATGTTATTTAAATAACACCTATTTTTAAGTGAAATTTGTAACAAATCGGGTTAGTATTAGAAAAAAAACAAGAATTAAGAGAGAGATCTCTTTATACTTGTTTGGGTGATGAATACCCTGACCCCATCAGGAGATCGAATCCAAGAAATTTTGCTTTTATTACAATACAGTAATGGTCATTATTTCTAATCTAATACGAGCATACTTAAGTGTTTACTTTCAGTAAGTAGACAACACATTTGAATGACGCTAGAACAATCCAGATTAGATAGATTTACACATGAGTAGATTTACATTATTTAAGTACCAGAATAACTGAGTGAAGTACAAATATTAAAATAAAATACAGCCAGGAACATTGGCAGGTTGACTGAAGTTTAGTATTTTGTAGCATTATAAAACGGTAATCGAAGACAAGCATCTTAGAGAATAATGCAAAATCTTTAAAAGACATCAGTTTATTAAATTAACGTCTCTTGTGTTTGAGTTTTTGATAGTGTCTGTAAGTGGATGCATAATTTTACAAAAAGAAAGTAGAAGTGCAAACCCTAAGTGATATCATTGTGATAAAAACTTATGTATTTAGAGCGGTGAATAAACTGGGATTATCTAACTACTTATTATTCATTTGAGTGTTTTATTGCCTTAGTTACTTTCACGTATCAAACTAACTAGACGATGTTTTGAAAAATTAAATTGACGGAATTTGTTACCATACATTTCTACTTATAATTCTAGTTAGTAAAGGACCCCGAGACATTTGGTTGTATGATGAACAGCTGAACGTGGCTAAAATGCGTTTATTATGATCGAGAAGTAATGGAAAAATAACTTTTAACCTTAGTTTGTATAATTTTACCGTAAATATTAAATTTCTTTTTATCAAACAACGTGTAGAACTATACAACAGGGAAATATAGTGATTTATTAAAAATCATAGGTTTCTAGTATCATCTATAGGAGAAGATATGAAACTAAGATAGATGTTTACGATAACGTTGCGTTCCTTGATGGTTCGATTAAAAACCTTTCATGATTATTCAAGACAACACCACCGGTGTCTACTTTTTGACTTGGTTACGTTACAACTTAATTGATAGAATTCGACCATCATTAAAGATTGACTAATACAAAAGTAGATCCGAAGCTTATTGGTTCAATCTCATGCACTTTACGCACTATTGAGAAATTTATCCTTATTTTTCCGATATTTTCCCCACTAAAGTCGTTTAGTAGTGATTTAGTCACAGGTTTATTGTAAAAAAAAGTTATATTGTTTTTAGAAGAAAAAAAGACTGTTCAATTACTTACCGGCTACCCACAATACAATACATATTTGAACATGTGTTATAATTGCTTTAGATGGTCGAAAGTTTTTTTGTACCCATTGTCGTATTGTTTCTTCATCCCCAGTACCAAGCATTTGTTCGTCTAATAATGCATCATAATTCTCTTCTAAACGGAACGTTGCTGCAGCGAGTAATATTAAAAATAAAAAATGAGATACAACATGAGTTGCAAATTTAGCTGCCGGACATCGCATTGAACGAGCAATCTGTTTTTTATAAAACAAGAGAAAAATAGTTGAGAATATGTACAATCTGTAGTGCATAATTTAATTTTTACATTTATTATTGCAATTTGGTTTATGAATTGTCGAGTTGTAACATTCGTAACTTTATATTAAAATCGGATTTTTCTCATACTGATTCGGCTCTCTATATGTTATGATTTACGGGTAATTTTTTTTTGAGAATCTAAGACGATTTACTACGATCTCTCTGTAGAACGAATTCACTGTCTTCGATAATTTAATTCCATTCGGTGCTGTCCTAAAAATACTTACACC
Organism: Schistosoma mattheei; assembly: GCA_944470405.2. Taxonomy (NCBI): domain Eukaryota; kingdom Metazoa; phylum Platyhelminthes; class Trematoda; order Strigeidida; family Schistosomatidae; genus Schistosoma; species Schistosoma mattheei. The sequence goes on from OX103943.1 coordinate 11,583,060, forward strand.
AGAGGCTATAACTCAGTACACTAGTGAAATTACAATGAATTTGAACGATGAAAATAAGTCTATATTTCAAAATTATTATTATACTTTTCTACAAACTGAAATTTTCTATCTGTTAATTTTTTTATGAACTTGTTATATGAATTACTTACGCTGTTTCTAATCAATGTCAAAGTCCATCATTCACTTCATTATTGTGAGAATTCATACAGAACAAGGGATTTATTCAAATAAAATATATCTAAATGAATACGTCATTAAACCACCAAGCACATATATGACGACTGACCAATTACAGTAAGCCTTTTTTGTTTTTCTTTGTTGCCTTTTTCGTCGATTCCCTTCAAGTTTTGGATGACTATAAGTATACTGTAACGATACTGAAACCATGTTTTGCTATGTTGTTCATTCAAAAACATGACATTCTACTCTTTGTTGTTGTTTAAATCCTAATTATGGTACGTTCGATATATTAAGAACCATTTGAGAATTTTATGTATAAATCACCTGAATGTCTATCAGTAAAATGATGAGGCGAATTGTATGCACAGATATTTACATGTTTAACCTGGAATAAATGAACTTCATAAATCTATCAGAATATTTTCCTGATTATCATGATTATCATTGTAAGATATCGGCTTTGAAATGATTTCGTGTATTTTGTTCACCAGCATAATTACTGAATTTTTTTAAAAACCAAACAATACTCAGAAAAACTAAAGATAGATTTTTGATTAGTTTAAAAAGATTGGCCTTTATAATCGACATTGTTTGTCTTCAAATAATATCTAAATAGACTGACTTTCATTGTCTATTTTGCATTTGTTCGTGTTTCAATGTACATAGTCAAAAAATACATTTACGTTTCAGTTGAATATTTTTCAATGAAATATTTGAAATATTTTGAATATATATACATAAAACAGTAGGGATGAACCAATAATTGAACAAATGGCTTTTAGTAAAAAATTTGAAATGAATTACTTATGTATTATGTCATACAGAGTGAGTAGCAAAAACCCATTTCTATATTAATTAATTAATATATTTGTATCACCCCAATGATAGGGAAATTAGATTTTCTGACGTTTCGTGACAGTGTAAGCCAAGTTTGAATAATACAAAGGAACAACACAAGAATATCATGTGCGATCAATCAAAAAACAGGTCTGAACAAGTCAATGTTATGTCATTTCAGTCAAAGGTGATTTATAAGTGACATGTATGTAAATTTGTGCGTGTGTGTACGTGTGCAAGGTCAGGGATGAAAAATCGTGACCTTTGTGGTGCGAGAGGATGGAGCTTAATTTGCATGTACGATAATAGTGTGAAATGTAAGTAATATCAGACGTGGTAGCTAGGATAGATAGTCCAGATAGCCCAACTCTGTAATTTGTCTGATTGACAGTTGTTTAAAATTCGTTGTGGTTATTTCACTACCTCCTCTCTACCATACACTTGGGTACTAAAATAAATGACCACGTGACAGGTATTAAGTACTGGTCCATTTTATGAACTCAATAAATCTCAATAAACCCTCTATAGGGACCCAAATCACGTTCTCGTTAGAGGTTAATTTTAACAGATGTTTCAGTTATAAGCCGTAACTCGAGGATTCAGCAATGCCAACTATGAGTCATTTAAACATTAATGACATCAAACACCGGTCTCACAATATTGCGAATTAACCGAGGTTAAAAATGTACACTATTTGGTGCTCACTCGGTGGTCTAAAGGTCATGCACGCTACTGCCAAGGAGTTCTATACTGGAATGAAACAGAAATCCAATATTTGGTTATGTTCAATGGTTGCCGAACTAAAATCAATTTATAATACAAATTTTGGAGGGAAAATAACATTAAATGAAAATTAAAAATCAGTAGTTTATCACGTACATTCGAGGTAGGTAGTATAATGTATATTAAACAGAATAATGGAAGCAACGGTGTAGCAGCTATGGAAAGACCAATTTTTCTAATTAATGACCATGATTGAAGAAAAGCTGTTTCTGATCCATACCATATACTAGTAAGATATTGTTGACAGTTTGGATGAGCAACAAACTGGTCGGGGTTCGGGGGTTAAGGTGATGGGAAATAAGAAAAAAAGAAAAACAAATTGAAAATAAGTTATTATTCCTATCAACTTAGTGCTTAAATCCATTATTAATAATAATTGGTATATATGAATAAATTTAGAATACTTTTCAACAACTAAAATGAATTGAAGATAGTTATTGACGAAATCAATTGATTCCTAATTTTTATGCCTTTTAAAGTCTGTTCATTCACCAATGATGACTCGTTTTTTCATTTAAAATGAATAATTCTATTGAGGTAAACTATTTTCATTTCTTAATCAAATTATAAATAAAAAGAATTCGGCGAAGAAAATTTTCTTTTCGACGAAATCATTTACTTAAGCTATACATTTTCTGTATATTTTCCATATCACTATATATATGAATGTACAGCTTAAGTAAATGATTTCGTCGAAAAGAAAATTTTCTTCGCTGAATTCTCTTTTTCTTATCCAAGTTATAAATATCACTGTTTAAATAGTTAAGGGAAGGAATTTGTAACCAGTTGAAGTTGAAAATAGTTTACACTAAAGATAAAGATTAGTTGGGAGATTATTGTAAATCAAGAAGTATGGGAATGATGTTTTGATTTAAGTTCAGATTTTACCACAACGCTTGATAATAATTAGCTTGCGGGTCAGTTTTGTAAAAGATTACTGTAAAGCTTTTGTACTTTGCATCAAGTAAATTTAAACTGACACTGTAGTGAAGAAGAACACAGTGGAGGCAATAGAATGTAGTTGAACACAAATTTACAAAACTTCTAAGTAAAATTTGAGAACAATACAGTAAATACTTAATTTGCAGAATGTCAATCAATTGTCTGAAACTTGACTGTTCCTTTTGTAAATATTAATCAATCGTCTTAGACTTCACTGTTCCTTCCTTTTCACAGCAATCCTTCTCTGGTCTCGTCTACTCTTCTATGATCGTCTTAACCTTCTGCCGCCAGACATTTCATTTTTGATTAATGATACATACTACTTACATTTATCGACATCACTAGCACACACCAAAATATATTAACATACTAATTGGATAAGTTTTCTATTTTCCTATGCTTTTAATTTAAAACAGGTTAAAAATATGAACTAACAAATTTCACTTCAGTGACTCAATTATCATATGTTTTACACAACATTTAAATTGCTCATATCCTATCCATAATAGTAGTGTGGATTTACAACACTAAGGATTCATTTCTTTGGATTTTTTAAAATATACTCATTACTGATTCTTTTTTCTACAGAAAATATTCCCAACCAAATAATCTGATTCATTTCATTTTCGCAAATTCATTGAAGCAAAAAATCTTATTGAACTTTCTACACTTTCTAACAGTTATCATGATCGACTTTCATTTTAATGTAATGAACAGTTTAATTGATACATATGAAACCAACAGAGCTTTATATATATATATATATATATATATATATCATATTAAGTAGTATCCTGATGAATGTTATCAAAATAATTGAGTATTCTTTGATAATAAATTCTTATACAGAAATCCTAATTATTCATTTTTTATTTCCTATCATTGATTTGCTTGTTTCAATTCGTTCTCTTTTTTCTTATCTACTTTGATTACTATTAATGAAATATGAAAATATAACAACGACAACGACGACAGCACCGATAACAACAACAACAACTCATCAGGGGATGAAATGTTTCTGTGCAAGTTTCAATAAAGTTCGTCTAATTTTAAAGAATGTTCATATAAATATATATACATATAAAGAAAAGAAAAGAGATTGAGTAACTGGATTTTTGAAGAATAGAAACTGTTAAGAACCATTATTTAATTTGCCGAGATTTCTTTGTTTCCTCTCATTTTCATTATTTTAACACGATCTTCTCTCCAAATAAGATTATGCTCTAAAAGATTGCCAGCAATAATACAAATAATAGTAGCGACTGTAATATATATATAATTAACTATCTTGAAATAAAATTCGACGGAAGTGAAAACAGTCGGAATGATTATTGTTATCATGATCGCTTTGACATACTTACAAACGTAGATACATACCGAGATTGTATATATATATATATATATATATATATATATATATATATATATATATATATATATATATATATATATATATATATATATATATATATGTACATAGAGCTACATTTATTTATGTTGATGAGTTAGACTGTTAATTTTCTCATGACAGATTTACATATTGTAATCATGTTCTTAAAATTATACTTATCTGTAGGAAATTTTCTTATCTCATTAGTTTCCTGATTTATACATGATAGGATTTACAAGTCAGGAGGTAATAAGCAAGCAAGCAGATAATCCAACTAGTCAGCTAACTAATGAGTAAACATGAACAATTAAAAACAAAGGCCAGGATAGGCGAATATACAATTAATGAACATTGATATATTCAATCGAAATTATCTATAGAATGAAATTTAATCCTTGTTTTAAAGGGAAGTGCTTTTTTCTTTTCTCTGTACATGTGTTTATATGTAGAGGTGGGTGTTTTGTTATGGTGGGCGACTAGAAGAAACGGGGATAGGAAGCTAATTTTATTTACTCATTTTTGAAATAATTGTTAAAAAATAATAACGTCAATGAATAACCACATAGCGGTAATAACAACAAAGTAATCTAGAAATGAAATTTACATATACTCTTTTTTGAATTCCTAATCAATACTTAAATGTATATATCCCATAAAATAAAATTGAGTAGAAGAGAATAACATATCGAATTATATTACTTTAACTATGCTTTAAATAAATACATATTTTCTTTAAATTCATTATACTATATCTACATAAAGTAGCATATCTATTGAACTTATCTCCACTGGTGTTCTTGTTCACTACATTTTTTTGGGAGGGGGGACAATCGAATTTATTTAACACAAAAATACAGGACTTGTTAATAAAATCTAACAATCACAAAGTTAATGCTTAATTTGCAAATTGTCCACCAATTGTCTCAAAATGACTCAGACTTGCATTTTCATATAAATTGCATTTTGTTTCTATTCTTTAATGCTTGATCTCTGTTTACGACTTACATCATATACTACTTATGTCAATATAAGTAGCACACACCACATTTCAATTATTTTGTAGAATTAAATTGAACATTTTCATTTTACTAATTATATTTTCTATTAACAGTGTAAACGTACTTACTTGTCAATGATGACTGATACAAATAGGTTAATAATTAAATATTAAGTAATGTATTGTGAATATTTTTCTTCATGTTTAATGATACTAAAGTGTTTTTAGAAGGTTGAGAATAAATTGTATAAATAATACAAAATTGATTTCGTCGTTCGTCAATTTACAAATCACACGAAGTCGAGAACTCATAAAACTTATTGTTCATTAGTAATTCATTGTGTTCATCTTTAAAATGTTGATTTCACATCTAATTTTATGTATGTTGATTGATGAAATCACAGAAGTTATACTTTTTTCAGAAACTAATACATGTAATCATATTTATTGATTTATTTTTGTAACTGTTTTGTAAACTTTATCGTAAACGTTTACATGTCAAAGAAATTTGCATTGAAACTTTGCTAAAGTTTACTTGAATTCATCAGTTCTTCTCAAATAAACTAAAAAGCGATAACATTAAGCTATTTATTTGATAATAGTAATTACTAATTTCAATATCTTCGAAATAAGGATGCATCCATCAAAAATTGAAACACCTAGTTCATTCGAATTTAGAATTCCTTTACAATGCAGCAGGTGAACCAAGTGGTCATTTACGGTTTATTTCACTACACTTAAACTCATAAATATTGGTGTGCATGTGGTGACCGAGACAAATATGCACCACACAAGTAGGAAGATGGGGTTGTTGACAGATAGAGCCAGCGGATGGAGTGTAAACAAATGATTCAATGAATAGAAATGAGTAAGTGAGAAATACTTGTATTAGAAGAAGCAAATCATTTAAAAAAAACCCACGTGAGGAAAACTTTTAGTTACAGAACATTCTCTCATTACAATGAAGAATATAAAAAAACGACAACTGGCTCTCGTTATGAGTTATGTTTGGTAAAGTATGAAGCAATTGAATAACCTCATCTTTACAAACCAAATAAGAGGGTGTTGATAGACGGAAAGATGCCAACTTTATAAAGCGTTATTTATATCTAGGCACCATGTTATAAACTGACTTAATCTCTTTTTTTCACCCGATATCAGCATCGCGAATAAATCTACGATATGGCGATTACTGAAACGATATTAGTAACACGTGTACAGGCTACCAAAACCCGTGTTTCAAAAGGTGAATTGTCGTCAACATACTTGAACTCAAATTCAACATAGGTTGTATTATTCTGAGAGAGATAATATGATATGAACTTATTATTGATCACTGGGTACCATGGGATAACATCTTTTGGTCGAACCTCACTGAGCTGTAAATGGGACATCTGCCTGAAACGCTCGGGTAATAGCCCTCTAAATAAATCACCTGCTTCGATATGAGCTGCACATTTCATTTTTCCATTTTTGTTATAAGTCTGAAATGTATAATTTATATCTCATTCATAATAGTTAAAGCACTTTCTCAAATTAATGACTACAATGCCACTTGATAGATGATATCTGATTAAAACCACTAACTAAACACAGAAATATTGGTTATTATATACTGATATTTGGTACAAACATCTGAGCACTATGCGAACTTGGCTGAAACTTAAGTAATAGTTTTTATTCTTGTTATGGACCAAACCTGGCTGTGAATGTGTGAGGCAGTGACTAATAGACGGGGCATAATTCAAGAATGGTAAAACGTATAATATTGGTTCATAAGCCAAAATAAAGCTTATAATAAGAGGAACATGAATATGAATAGCTTAGTTATTTAACAAATATACGATAAAAATATACGTTTAGTATTGGTACATAAAAGGATCCAAAAGTTACCACTCATTATGTTTATCTGGACCTAACAAATCTCAAGTTGGATGTCAACTCTAACAATATTTGAAATTTCAGTTTATATAAAGTTTTATTTTATAACTATAAACACATTGATAATCCATTTATAAGTTTGACTAATCAAACAAAATTTCTAGTATTGATGAAATCTGTCTAATTTTTCCTATGAGAGATTAACATATTCCTGTACTGAATAACTAATATTAATTTCTTTTCACAATCTTATAAATAATATTAACTTCATTTTTATTAGACTGATTTTATTTAAAACTATTGAACAAACTAAATAGTTTAATTATATTTTTTAACTTTTCTAAAAAAGAAAAACAAAGAGACCTCATTTTATTGAAGTTTAGTTAATTTATAAATGGTTCTTATTGAATGCCACAGTTTACAATAATGACATGGAATGAGTACGCTTTTTTTTCTTAGAAAAAAAGAAGAGAAAAAAGAACGAATATTTGAAAATATTTTGATTGTTCCATAGAAATATTTTCAGAATTTGTTTGCCATTTATGATTAGTCAGTTGACATTTGAATATTTTTCGTGATCAGTAATCATTTAATTTACCATTGATTGTTTTTTCCTAGTTACAAATAAAGATTATATGATCAATAGTATCTCTTAAAATATGTTTATTCGAATGAATGTAGTATATCCATTTGTGAAATTACAGTTGATTTTTATTGATTTGTGAAATGAAACTTAAATAAAGCAAACACTGTATGGACAATTGTTTTAATCAGTTCGTCATAGAAGATATGGTTTATGGATTTAGTTACATTGTCACATTTTAAACAAAAATAAGGGTATATTCAACAACAACAAAAAAACGTGAATTAATATGATGAACAAATTAGATAAATTGTTATATAATCAAATAGTATATTGGAAGAAAGAATTGATAGTACATTGAAGCCATTTTGATAAATTTCAAGTCAACTTACTGTTCTGATATATTCTTTTTCTGTTATGAATTTTCAGTTTGATAGCACTAGTAAGGATTTAATCAACCAATTTTTTTATTCTCTTAATAGTTTATAGTAACCAGGTAAATGATCACATATATTTTATAATTATTACAGTGATCATTGTTATTCTCCAACTGGTTACTTTCTCTTTTGATGCATTATTTTGTTACTTTTTTTCAGCTTCATTGTTGTTACTGTATAAACAGTTATAGAAGCATATTTTTAAAAACTTAGATCTTGTTAAAAATGTCTCCTTGACTTTTTTATTGAAATGCCAGGGAAATTACAGTTGATGAGCTGCTTTTACTTAGCGGAAGCAGCTGATAGATAAGGAATTTTATCCCAATCTCTGTTATCAGCCAGGAATGAGATATTTCAAATAATCTATGATTTTATGAGCTGATTCCATATTTTATACTTTAGTAATATCTGATTTGCGAAGCAATGGATTAATCAATAATTTCTTGCAAACATTTATCACTATCAATATTGATAGTGTACAACAAATATGTCTTTGATTGAAACAAGTAATCTGTTCTGTAATATAGTTGCGAAAGGTTTTTGTTTGGGATTTTAGTCGTCAACAACTTTGCTATTATTGATCAAAACTTAGGAAAAACTCAAAGTATAATTCCTTGTTCTGACTAAAAAACTATTTTGAATTAGTGTACAGTACTGAATTACAACAAAGTTACCAAAGTCTATTGCATAAAAGCGAATAACTTGGAATCAGAAATTTTAAAATTAAAATACACAGACACAAATCTGAAAATATTGTTGGTACGTAATTTATCTAAAAGAATGTTTCATTTCCCAAAATAATGTAAAGAGTGATGAGCGAAGCTAAAATGTTTCCGTTATGAGTTAGTTACTCACTGAAAATAAATGAACATGGTTGCTCGATATTGTGAATTGCTTGACGACAGATATTAACACAGAGTTCTAGAAGTAAAGCATCTGAATGTGAGACCGATTGTCCTGGGTCCGATTTCCGCTTGCGAGACCATGGATCTACACTGCTGAGGAGTCCTATACTAGGATGAATCAGCAGTACCTCTAGGTCTTCAATTGTGGTCTAGCTTTAATCAGTTCATATTTTCAATCAAAAAGTGAGATTACTTGTGAAACAAATCCAGTAAATGTCCCTAAATTATTGACGCATGGAAGTTGTTAGTAAGATATATAGATTAGGGACATTATATTTCTTCAATGAATAGCGTAAGTTGGGATTTTATGACAAAATGTATATCTTCGTCCATCTATCTTCAAATATATATGTTCATAAATTAGAACACTACATAAAAACAGATTTTTTGAAATGTTTGCACCACAAAACTTGCATTTCCTTTTACTTAATTACTTAGCTGGTAGCCCAATGAATCATAAATAACACACATTATGAGTTGCAACCTTCGCTTACCGGTCTGTGTCAATGATCTAAGAATGTTACAGTTATCACAAGATCATCATGTTTATGTTTTTTGGAGACATTAAGATGACTGAATCCGGAGAGAGTCTACTTATCTTAACAATCTGACAATCAATGTTGAAATTTTTGATGACATTACTAAATAAACTATTACAATTTTTTAAGGGTAATGACTTATTGATTATATTTCTGTGACGCAGTATGGCTGATAATGATACATAACTGTCAACGATATTTATATATGCCTAATTTAAATGAGATATAGTTTTCGTATGACGACATTAAAACTTGCATTTGGAAGCCATTTTATAAATTAGTTGAAAGTAAAACATCATTAAAAGAGCATAACCCAGTCAAACAGAAACCATGATATAAAAAGAGTAGGGAATATTCAGATTATTACAATTTAATAATAATTCCAGCAGTTATACCTTTTTCTCCTCGAAGCGTATAGCAAGTCGTAGACGACCGAGTGGATCGCGGATATTTGTTCCATCTTCTAAGAAATCTGAGATAACCGCTTCAACTTCTTGTGTACCCCGACAAAGATCCATCATTTCACATGCAAAATTCATACACTTCTCAACAAGCATAAGATACTCTTTCTACAAGAGAATAAAAAGAGACCAAACACAATTTCGACGATTAACCAAGTAATTAATGTTTACATTATAGGACTTTTATTAAATTAATTTCAAGCCCTTATGCAACCAATATATACTGAACAAGTGTACAATCTGTCTAAAACTAATAACTGATAAGTTGAATTCAGACTGAGTAGTCGATAAGCTAGTCATGATTATGTGAGTAATGTGCTTAAATAATCTGTGATTTTTGATCTAGATAAGTTCAGTGGAGGATTTATAATCATAACATTTTCGTACAATCAAACCAGCGTCAGTTACTGGGCCTCGAAAACTACGGAAGAGATCCCAGTGCTAGGACGAAGTAGTTGTCTGGTGGTTGTTATTTTACAGTAGTTGACTGAGATCTGTTTGTATGATTTGGGCTACCTCCCCCAACTGAAATCTTGAGCGAGAGAGTGCATTGGACTACAGAATGAAATGCACATATACTTATTCATATATATGTCACTCTAATCCTTAGGAAATTGAATTCAATGAAATGTACTTGACTCTTAGGTAACTTCTGATTGCCATCGGTTGACTTTTTACTACATCTTATTGTCTCACTGTATCACAAACAACCAGGAATTACAGTAAAAATGAAATGTCCGGTAATAATAAAGTTAATAGTTTGATGTTAAGTGGTTCCTGGTGTTTATTGAGAAGCTCTGTACTTAAGTCTTACCTTAGTTAGCACTTGCTATTAAAAGGAATCTGGGTTAAATGTGTCGGTACTCTTTGTAGGATCATACTATCCTCTTTTTATTCTGAGATATCACCGTCCTCTTACTTGGAGTGGGATTTATTGTATATATGATACAAAGGCTTAAGAACTAGTTTAGTTTTTCGTAGTGAGATGTGCTTGTATGTCTAGTTTTTAATACCGATCAAATCCTACTGATTAACCAGCTAAGGAATACTAACAGCATCCTCTGCTGAATTGGACGTAATCAATTGATATTAGCAATAAGACAGCGGCTGCTACAATCCAATCATGAGTTCATCTACAAGTACTTGTTTAAGAGTTGTATGTAATTTTCAAAATCAAAACAACTCACATTGTATACAGTAAGAAATATGATAAGGAATGAAAGTTAGTAATTTATAAGTTAGGTTATTACAAAATCACTACAGTTCTGTCTATCTAAAGCTTTGTTATAAAGATGTTAGTATTTTGTTTGTAGTGTAATGAATGAAAACACTTTTTTGGGACAACTAATTGTATGTTTACAATAAGTTACAGAATCTCTTGGCAAAATATGAGAGCCATATACTGAATAATTTATTTGCAAATTTCCATCATTTGTCCTCCATGCGTATGTAATAGTGAGAAGTTCCTTGGATGTTTAGCTGGAGTCAGACTTTCATTTCTCTTTTTAAAACAAACTATTGTTAAAACAAATTCACATCTCCGTGATTATTTTTATTTGATGACTAACACTGATCACATGACTGATTTCATTTAGTTGTGTTTTTCTTACTTGAAAGAAACGACTTACTACAAAAATGTTCAACATCATTCGACCAATATGTATTCTTGTTATAAAAAACGAACTGTAGTTTTTACTTCTTCAAATTTTATAGATTATAAAATGAACAGTAATTTGTGTAAGGAATGAAATAAAAATACTCGATTCTCGTCATCTTATCACATTGTATTTATTTACTTATTTGTCAGTTTCTGCCTTTCATTCTGTTTACATAAATTTTTTATTATTTATTCAGCTGTAGAAATCTATATAGTCGAGTTTAGTATTAATTTATACTTACTAGTGAAAAAAATCCTTGTTGATTGTCAATATAAAAAGTAAAAATTATGGAAAATATAATTATTATTATACAAAAACAGTAAAATAAGCTCACTACTGAATTATAATAGATAAATGCGTAATGAAGTAGAAACTAAATTGCGTGGTATAGTCGTAGATGCCTACCGTGGAGAAGTATCCATGTTAGGACAAAATAGTTGTCCAGTACTTACAGTTTCTTAACGATTACGTAGCTTGATCAGTTGATAATTTCAGTACAAATTGAAAAACTTTCACAAATCAACTAGTGAAAAATAAAACAATAATTTGTGAACATTGGGATCAATAAGACTTTTATACCATTGATAGAAATTATCTAGTTTATTTCTATCTGATTACGTTTATATTTCTTACTTTCTTATAACACCTTATAATTATGAACATTTAGTCACACAGAGCTAGTGAAAGAACAGAACCAATCCTCTAATTAGTGAAAATTGGTTCAGTTTTGATACAGAATTGAATGGTGAATCAGCTTTAAAGTCTCGTTTTCTACTGCCTAATGAGTTGAAACGTAGTGAGCATGATCGGCAGCTTCAATCAACCGAGAATAGAACCCAGTTTTCATCTACGAGGATTATATTACTTTTGATTCGGTTGAATTTTATAAGTAATGAATGGTCACTGGAACTTTAGATTCTTTGAGTGCGAACAAAAATAATTGCTTATTATCAGTTTATTTATCCTTTTAGTCGAAACGTTTAGAGAATTTATATATATATATATATATATATATATATATATATATATATATATATATATATATATATATATATATATATTACTAAGATCATTCTGTGGTTCTTGAAATGTTATCAGCACTTCTGGAATATATGAAGTAACTGTTTTAGCAATATGTACATTTGAGAGTGTTTTTGCAATCGTGCTTTTGAGTCACAGTCATTTCTAAACGATATTTTTTTGGTGTCTAGAAGCGGAAATTAGGTCATGGATATCGTTCATTTTGCTAATCAATGTTACTATCAAGACAATGCACTCAAAATTCACACTTATCAAAAGAGATCGATCAATTATGATCAGCGAGACCGGCAAACGGAAAGGTGATATGATGGAAAGAAAAGTCAATTTTCGATTGAATTACTCATTATGAGTTTTATTCAACACTACTTCTGTTTTGATTCAATGTAATGATTACTCAATGTAGTATTTGTTTTCTTTTGTCGTATGATATTTTATTCTGTATAATATGCGATATTCTTGTATTCGATTGACGTGAACTATGCTCAGTATGTGATTTCTTATAACTAATTATTTTTCATATATGTGATTACATTCTAATTATTATTCAAAATGGGTGTACAATCAACATATAAATGAGTGTATTTTCTACTAGAATAGTCGTCGTCGTGTTTTTGGGTTAGTAAATCACTTATACCAGTCTTTGTATTCTTACTTTCGCGTCGTGGGGATTGTAGAGGTCCCTCGTTCCGAGTATAAGTGATAAGCGTTTCCGACATAACAATCAGCGACGACCAGATACAAAAAGTAGCATTAAAAGAGCCGAGACAATAAGCATTCAAACAACAAGTTATAACAAAAGATTTTACTCTCAGGTCTTATTAAGTTGTAAAAGATAGTGACTGCCTGAACTAAGTGCCAAAATGGCTAACATATTGGGTTTTTGAAGCAAGAGGTACCGGGTTCAAGTCTCTATGCTAAGAATAAAAAGGTATACCAAGCTGACGAGTCTAAAATAAAGTGACACGCTCATTGTGAGTTTCACTACTAATCGCCATCATAACGTTACTTAAAAATATTACATTCTTTTATGCAAAACATTATAATAATTTCAGTTGGTAGTCGCTCTGTTAAATATATCTTTTAAATTTTCTTGTGATTTCACTCAAAGTTTAAATCTCCTGTTTTGTAAAAGTGTAGAAATCAGTTAAAATTCAATTTTCTATGCATACAGTTGTGGGTATACTGATATAACAGAACACACAACTCAGAGTTGTCAAGTCATGTTCTTTAATCAATAAATCATTTTTATTTGTCAATAACATACTACTATCCACTAATTAGTAGTTATTGAGTTTGAAAGTTTCCACTTGAAATTTTTGTTAAATTCATCATTACACTAAATTAAACATTAATGAAATTGTAGTAGTAATGTTATAATAAAAATATTCTCATTCACTAATTGTCTTATATCATTGAATTTTTGCCAAACAATCACTTTTTTATAATTTATATTCTATTAGTAATATCAATAATTAAATTATTGTTAAATAATTAATTGTTTTAGAAAAAAAAATTAGTCAGATGAATAAGCAAATAAACCATTTAATTAATGATTGAAATTAAGTTTTGCTAAATGTACTTTTTATTCGTCCTCATTTTTTTTAATGACGTATTATCAACCTCTTTCTGCGATTGGCTAAACCATGCACATCTACCCATCATTTAGTTACTTATTATCATATATCATTACAACTTGACTTGTTTTACTTTTTATTATTTACCACTTTTCTTGTTTTTGGTTAGTCATGTCCCATCTTTTCTCAATAATAAAACAAGTTAAAAATTGATTTACATTACGAATGTCAGTCATAATATTTAATAGAACAAAAATAATATTTTATTTTTACAATAGAAAAAAAGCAATTACGCAACTAACATTTCACTTAACATTTTCATTTAAATATTATTTTTTTATAGTTTATACAGTTTGCATTAAGTTATTAACAGTGAAACTTCTTTTCGTCACTATTTTACCTTTTTACTATCTAATTTTGTACAATTTAAGGTTCATTAAATTCTCTAATATAATCTATAATAAATTTGTTGATTAGATCTGAAAGTAGTCATCCAATATATTAACTTTACTGCAATTTCCCCACAATATAATTAAGCATCAGCAATGTTGATTTATTTTTGAGTCAACTCCCAGCTTTTTATGTTATAAATTCGTTTAAGTTAATTGAAATTTTGATTATGTGAACAGGTCAATTAATTGCAATGCTCACTTATCTTTAGTTCTATTGAATCTACAATTATATCGAAAATTTAATTTATTTTAATATGAATTGTGAAACGTAAGAGATAATTCGTCAGGGTCTATTTTTTGCCATTTTCCTTTGTGTTCCATATTGGGCCGACTAATACCATAAAAATGATGCGTTTCTTTCTATAACGTTGATCATTTCTTAACTATTGTAAAACAAAGTGACAGAACATTCGTTATCACTTCACCTGAGTATTTTTATTCTAAATGATATAGAAATTCGATTTCATTTCGAACTAATAGTTTTATTATATTGAGGTTATAGATAACGTCATTTTACCGAAAGTTTTATTTCTACAAGGATTGATAATAAAAATGAGATCTGTTATTCAGTGAATTACATGGAGTACTGGAAGTTGAATTTCAACAGTGTTGTAAATTTGTCTATACTCTGGTGATATTATGTGCCAATAATGACTTAATCTGAAGTATCGTATTTGATATATTGTTTTATAAAATTTCATCCAAAAGTTTCATTTCAAAATGCAGTAATTTATTCTTTCAAAGATTATTATTTGTGATTTTTCAGTCAGTCGGTTAGGATGTTAGAGTACAGAAATGTAGACTTGGTTAATTGTAATAGGCGCTGGACACGACTTGTTGATAAGGCAGATAACTTTGATAATTTTGATCTCACGTTTTCGAACAACATCATCTACAAAAACTCTGAACCGAAGTAGGCTCTTTTGTCATTTATTGAAATAAACCTAATTTATCAACCAAATACGAAACTTTTGAACTAATACAAGAACATGATCAACTGGAGGCCGATAAAACAAACATGCCATCAAAGAATAACGATATTTAGTCAAGCTGAGGGTTGACAGAACAAGCTGGTGGTCATATATAGAGAAATTTGAATGGCTCACTTCTACCACACATTTTTCGAAAATGACTTCATCTAGAAGAACTAAGAAAGTTTCACAATTAAATCACTCAGCCCAAAGAAAGAAATTCTACCTTAATAACGATTATTCTCTTTCAAACCCCTAGTAATATCTAACAGTAACTGTTCCATAAAAAGGTGGCTGATAGTTGTCAATTTGTACACAACTTCTAAGTAAAAAATGCAAAATTTTATATTGAATACAAATATAACGATTATGATTTCCACATTGATGTAATTTATGAGTGGGTGAATTGAAAATTAATTTGAACAAATTTATTATTCATTTGATAGCTTTATTCATGTTTGAATTGGACGAGAATAAAAGACGAGATTTATCACGATCGTATATATTAGCGCACAACACCTAGAACAACCTGATCATATAGAGAGAATTCAGCGAAGAAAATTTTCCTCTTGATGAAATCATTTGCTTATACTGTGCATTCGTATTTACATTTATTTGACAAATATATGCATCTATAGAAGGATAGACGAGATTACATCGTAAAGTTATTCGAGATTTCAAATGTCAAAAGAAGGTTGTTTAATAATCAATAGATTAGCGAACAATAAGAGGATCAAAATAATTTACAGGTCAGAAAGACCAGAGATAATTGTCCACTTCGTAGATATGATGAAAAAATGAGAAAAATCTATTCAATAACAGTTAGATAATAGTCATGAAAAACTGTTAGAGAAGAACAAAATAGTAATGAAAATAAAAGCATGAACCAAAAATATTGGAGAAGCGAATTAAGGCCAAGGAAGAATGAGGGGTTGGATTTATCGTTTTTTGTGCACAGAGTTCATACATAATCCACAACTTCGTCGAAAAGATTTCCTTCGCTGAATTCTCTGTATTTTTATTCATCGACACAACGGTAAACTTTAAATAATCTGATCATCTATTAAGGTCAATTGGGAATATAAAATCAACAAGGATAATTAAAAAGTAAACATTACTCACATCAATATTAATTTTAAAAAGCAAAATCAGTGGTACCAGAATAGATTTATTGGAAATATGAATTGATTTTGGAATACACAAGGGAGGTTTTGAAAATCATATCTCTAGGGCTTGAATAAATTTAAGCATTCACCTTTGTCCACACCCGTACATTTGTACAAATGAATTTTTTTAAAAAAATCTGTGATCTATTTTTAATAATCGTTTAGAAATGGATAGGGACAAATATTTATCGTCTTTATTTATTGGGTTAGTGAAATCCTTTTGCTAAGCTACCACTTATTTCCCTTATTATGCTATACCTAATTAAATATCACGATTACTCATGCATATGTTTTATCATTGCACGTATACATACGTGTAAATCAGCAAATACAATTTGGTATGACTTTACAATTCAGCTGCTATTGGAGATTTCTATGAAACTTGTATTTCCTATTATAATTTATAAATATCTTGGCTTTGCAGTAAAGTTTACAGACCGTTGATTTAAACTTCTATTTCAACACAAAGTTGAGGTGATAAAAACTTTCCTCTGAAGTGACAAAAAGTTAGCGATTCTCAGTAATGTTTGAAGCATCCACCCATTTTTGTATTTTGTTGGGTATCCAAACTGCACCAATGTTTAGTTGTATGGTTTCACATCACTCAAATATCTTTTACGCCAATACAATCGAACCTATTAAGTTGATCCTTTTATGAAATCGTATTTCCTGCTGAATGTTGTAGAAATCATCTTAATGAGATACAGATGAGTTAGTACAGGATATTTATTGTGTGTCCAAATTCTTCCAAATAATAAATAGTTCGAAGATATGTCACTGTATTTTTAATAAAAAAATGCTTCGAAACAATACGTAGTATTTACAGTGATAGAAATATCACACAACCAATTGATCAGCTCAGGTAAACCTCACAAAAAAAATTGCATAAATTATATAGATTAAGATACAGTAGTTTTACCGGAGTTATGCAAAATTTAGATACGTGTCACTGGTACATTGATACGATCCAATACAAAAGATTCTTAATGTTGTAAATTGTATACAGTTCACGTTAACTTAAAAAAACATGATTAAATGGAAATATTGAGACAATTCTCTCACGATACTAACTATAACATTAGCAAAAGGAAAATAAAATCGTCTTCCAAATCAATCTATCCTATTTATTATCGTGTTTTCTTTTTGTTGAAAATCGTTATCATTGAAATAAAAGCAACGTAGCTATTATCGGAAATGATCATAGAACGTTCTTCCTTGAAGAGCATAAAGCATCATATGATTTTGGTAGCAATTAGTTAAAAAAACTATAAACAGAATGACACTACGCCACATATTTATATACGTATAAAAGATTTAAGCAAAATTTTTATTATTATTATTGCTCTAAAATTTTCTGAACGGAAAAAAATAGATTAGTGTTATAATTTTGTTTCTCTCAGCATGTTATTAACAAATGA
Organism: Schistosoma mattheei; assembly: GCA_944470405.2. Lineage (NCBI taxonomy): Eukaryota > Metazoa > Platyhelminthes > Trematoda > Strigeidida > Schistosomatidae > Schistosoma > Schistosoma mattheei. The sequence continues at coordinate 11,601,275 of OX103943.1, forward strand.
CAGATGGTTATAGGAATGTACACAAAGCAAATCTAACGATTAATAGCAACGTTAATTAACCATGGTAGATGTTGTTTTTGTGGATTATTGTCTTAAATCAACATCTGGTTCAATGGGAATACGCTGACGACGAGTAAAAGAACTATATAACGGTTTTTTCTGTATTATTATTACTATAAAAAACATAAATTTTTCTCTGACATAATCTCATTTTAGGCACTAAAATTTATTAATTAATGTTGAATGCGTTGTGGAGAGTGTTGAAGCTTGACGAATACATCACAAGCTGGTCTCAGTTAAGCACGTAATAAAAAACTAGAAAGGATTAGACAGTTATTTCGTCTTAGTATGAGATTTCTCGACAGTGAATATCCACGATCCCAACGATGGTGGAAACCAAGACTTTTATGTTTTGCTGTAAGCTCTCAGAACTTAGACTATTGAACCATTATCCTTTTGTTTGCTTAAGTCCAATGTTTTCGAGAACTGAGGGTCTTGCGTCTTAATTTCTGGAGGGGTCGTAAATCAGTGCTACTGAAGAGTCCTTAACTAGAATAAAACAGATATCCAGTGCTTACTGGTTTTTCAGTGGATGGGTTGAAAAGGCTCAGTTCATGACGTAATTTATAGAATTTAAATTTTTATTTTCTATTCTAATAAAAAATTCTACGAATTTTAGGAGGAGTATTCGTGATAAACTAATTCAGAAGTTGCAGTAAGCAGGAATTATCACCTTGAAGAGATATAAATTGTTGAACCAATAGAAAGTTATAACGCATAGTAAATGCCTTTCACTACATAAATTTTCAACACTGTTCACCCGTGTGGCCAAATTGAGCTGAACTTACAACTTTCTTTTTTCTTCTGATGTATGCGAAATTTTGTCAGAAATCCGTAGTTTACATTTGCAACTTTAGTGAATTCGCGATATTTCTATTTTATATTTTGGGTTAGTTATTGTCTCACTCTCTATTTTATTATTTCAGAAAATAACAGCCTTGTGCCAGTACATTAAGGAAGCTAGCAAAAGGCTGATTCAATCAATTAAAAGATGAATAATGCTTTGGCAATAAATTTGATTATAATACTCAGTGTTGCGGATTTATATCTCATGAGAAGTATCACTCCACTTAACATTGCAGTGACAATTTGGTGATGGGCAACCATTAACTTGAAACCATAAGTCCAGGGAATCGTGGTCAGTGCCTTCGAACACTCAGACCTAAAACTTGATATTATTTTAATTTATGAGGAATGACTCACGAAACAGATGTTGGACTTCTTTAAACAAATTTGACTCTCAGTTACTGTGTAAACAATTTAGATTTCCATTCTAACAGATCATTTTCACAGATATGTTTTGGTGTACCATTTTGTTTATAACACCGATTCCTTCATCAAAATCTCAAGATATTTAATTAAATTACTAGTATACATTCTGATAAAAGACCTTAATTAGTGAAAAGATGAGGTTTTGTTGAGATTATTCAACATAAATTTTGTTACATCATAGACAGACATCAGCTGTAAAATATCAAAGACCAGAAATCATTGAATAGCTGTTTAGACCCAAACGATTAGATAGTGAATACTTACTAGCTTTGTATCTTGACTTCACTTGTTCAATGGATTGAATAGGTTGGTCAATGGCCCTGAACTTATTTTGTCAGACGTTTAATGATCGACTAGATTATATAACATATGTGTTTATGAGTTAGCACTGTCGAAGAGTTGAAAATGAAGATGAAACAGATATCAAATACTTATTTATTTTTAAAGTTCCACAAAGTTATATTAGTCCACGAAATAGACTCACTTCAAAACAAATTATACATATTTAATAGTTAGTTAAAGAATATTTGAGATTTATCACATAACTGATTGTCAGCGTACTTACCTTAAATTCTTTTTCAATTTCTGCTAATTTCATCATTTCTTGACGTAGTTGAAATGTTGTCATTATTGGATCAGGACTGCTTAATGCCATATAAGCTGGACTTGCTAAGGCACGGTAAGCATTTAGCCTAGAACGTGAACGTTTCAATGAATCATAATCTTGTCTAACTTGACAATCATTACATTGGCATGATATTGAATGTGGTTTGTCAATTGTATGATTACGTGATAAAAACATTTGTACCATCTCATGATTATTATAATGAGCTGATAGAATTAATGGTGTTATATCAGGTGAAAATTGACTTTTTTCTGTTGTACGAAAAAATGCATTTCTTGAATCCATTCGTTTAATTTGATCTTCACCAGCTTGATAATTTGGATGTTCAATAATAACACGTACTAGTTTAGGATGTCCTTTACTGATAGCATGTAGTAAAGCTTCTTCGATACATTCAAAACTTAATTTGTCTAATAATAATTCCATTACTTCAGTATTTTCTGAATCGACAGCAAGGTGCAATGCATTACGTCCCATATAATCAACACAATTTACATTGAAGTCAGTTGACTCATCAGTATCTTCTAATGACATACGAATGATGCCAATATCGCCTGTCGCTGCTGCATTCAAATAAACACGTTCTTCATCAGTCAACTACAATTAAATTATTAGAAATGAAGACAAATCTGGCATCAGCAGAATCAGTTAAATTTATCAGTGAAATGAAGCAGACAGTTATGGATTTATTCAACAAATTTAACGGTCAAACTAAATCGAAGACACTGACAAAAGTTGGGACACTACTGAGGAATATCAGAAAATTAATAAATTTGCCTCAAAATTCTATTAGTTATTTCGTTTTTATTTAAACTTTACAAATACCAGAGCTACATGGTTTGTAAGTAATTTTGTTAAAAACTATTAATGGGCTCTTTTCATAACTATATTTTATACAAGTATTTCGGAGAAGAATCGATTTTAGTCTTAATTTTAATTTCTATTTATAAGTATTATAGAGACATGATATTGATTTTCTGTTTAACTGAATTCATCAGAGGAAGTTACATATTCAAGCAAGTTCTTGTATATGACATTTCATTTATAAATTATAATGCGTTATCTCATTTATTATTCAATGAAAAATGTTGACTAACATCCGGAGTTTCATTTTGTTGAAAAAACCCAGTTAAATCATAGTTACTACTTATGTAATCTTAATCCGTTAAATACTTTTGATTTTTATTATGTTACCACTGAATCGGAAATTTATATTACTTAGTAATTAGGATAATTGATTTAAACATTGTTGAACAAAAAATATCTGTCTAATAAGCTTAAGAACTTGGCAACTATTTTTTAGTGAAATATATATTACCTTAAAAGTATATTATTATAGTTATTTATCAATCATTTTCAAAGCGTAATAACACAGAAAGTCAGTACTAACGATGGATTATTTTTAAATAATTATGGTTAGTTATTTTAACTTGATATCTATAAATAACCAGGTATAGATGGTTGATCGAAACAAAATGTAATATATGTCATTGTTGAAAGGGGTTCGAGTTATTCCATTTGTTAATATTACTGATTGAATTTTGGTCAGCTTCTGTCAGCATAAGTTAGTCCTGTATGGGTTGTTTCCGCATAGCCACACTCCTTCTAATAATGATATAAATGTCATACTCACTGGAAAAATGAGTAGTTATCTGGACTCAGTAGCTCAGTGGATAGTTTGTTTGGCTTTTGAAGCAGTAGACACTGGGTTGACGTCTCTGTGTGAAAATCAACACTGGCGTCCACATGTATCCAGTTGACGAGTCCGACAGAACAAAACAGGCGTTCTATATCTCACACTTGGACGATTAAATGTAGCTTAAGGTAATTTCATTTCAAAACCTATAAACAACTGAAGAATCTTTAAAAAGTAGGATAAAATATCTCTGAAAAGCTGTGTTTTTTCATTCTACGATAGCACAAAAGTTAGGCAACGTGATCATACATCGGGATTATTTTCATTTTCGTGTTTATCAACAATTTTAATATTATCATTCGTCTACTTAATTAATTAATAGGCCTATAGATATTATTTTGTACTTAAAAGCATTGAATAGTTCTAAATTTTAACTATATTTGCTGATAAAAGGTCTGATAAAACGAATTTGAATACACAGTTTAGGAATATTGTTACGTATAATCTCTACGCGTGAAGGATTACATAAATAAGTTACACGCTTAAAAAATGATTCATAAAAACTCATTTTGATTATACTTAACAAAAATCCAATCAAGAAAGAATAATTTACTCATTTGATTGAGATTGTGAATCGATTGAAGGTAAACCAGCATGGAAAACCTGGAAGCACTGAATGGCCGTTTCGTCCTAGTATGGGACTCCTCAGCATCGCGGATCCGTGATCCCGCTCGCGGGACTCAAACCCAGGACCTGCGGTATCGCACGCAAACGCTTAACCTCTACACTACTAAGCCGGCATTCAACAGTGTTAATATAGAACTTCAATCGATCCATAATCCTGCGCAACCATTCACTCATTGTTTAAGGTAGATATCTGTTTTTACCCGAAATACATTACGTCCACTGGTTACAGCTTCTCACTAGAACTCCGAGGATTCCCTTGCGAAGCTAGTCACTACTGAGTACATTGTAATTATCAATATGGAGTTAGGTGCGCATAAAAGAACGAAATGGCCGTCCAATGCTTACAGGTTTTCAATAGTAGTCCGACATTCATCGATTCATGATCGAAATGAAAGTTGGGAATTGTACCAGACAGCTAAAATGAATAATGTTTTATCTGAATTAGTAACATCATGGACATTAGTAAACTTCGTTCATTCCCATGTCAAATGTTTAACCAACACTATTATTCCGAAAACAAATCAAGATTAACTATTTAACTGATTAATTTGATAGAAAACTATAGAAATAAAATTTTCACAGGAAAAATTATCATCATAATTAAATTATTTAATTCGAAGAAACATTACACCACTCATGGTAATTTTACAAATAAGTAATTCTATTTCCCATCGTTGTTGCTGTTAATTATTACTAATGATAATAAATTTTTTATATTTACCAGGTAAGTTTAGTAGTTTTTACATCATCAATGTCTACTGATATTGTTGATTTTTTATGTATCTGAATACAATTAATCACCTCTGTTGAACTTATATGACGTATTGTGTCTTATGAATATTGCTTACTTGAGACTGTGATATATCTATACACAGTCGGAAATTCCAGTTATGTTACTATGTGCTGGTAAGTAATATCAGAGATCTATTAAACATATCAATGAACAATACTATGAAATTAAGTGAACAGATGTATATTTATTGCAATACATCTATAATTACAGAATTGATTAAGTGTTAACTTTTGATAAATTTGTCAGTTGTTCAGGTTAAGATTGCGTGCAACTCTTATATTTGATTATTTCTAAAAGTTACATCACTCTCATCATCATCATCATCCTCATCACGAGTGAATAAAAATAGTTTCATTTATGAAAAATAAATAATATTTAAGTGAAAAATCTTAATTTCTTGGTTATTATCAATGAAATGGTACATAAGTTTATTGAGAAAAATTATTTATTGTTTAATTTTGTGGTTTATTACAAACACCATACATACGAGGACTCAATTCTAACACTCATCTATGTCTAACATATTGATAGTTCTAGTTGACATTAAAAGAATATAGGGGATTATTAATTTTGAGATATGTGATTCTGTAACGCTTTAACTTTTCTTTACAATTATTCTTCAATCAATAGTAGATTTTTTAATTGGAGCTGCTAGTAATCTGGCAATTTTATTCCGAAATCATTTAATTATTGATGGGACTTATATAAAAAACTTTGAGGTTTTGATAATAATCTATTTCACGGTCAGAAAGTCAATTTGTACTTAGTTGTTGTATAACCTCAAAAGATAATCAAAATATCATCAGTAAGTGTTATTGTTATTAAAAGAAATGCTTATGAGGTGGAACAGGGCAATTTATTTCCTTTAGAGTAGTGGATCGGTCTTACAGAATGAACAAAATTAAACAGGTAATATTATCCCCCTAAGAAATTACTATAAAATCTTAAATAAGGTTTAGCGAACTGCTCTAATGAGTGTATCAATAGTATCTCAATTTAGAAAAAACCTAGTAAACGTGTTTGAATGTCTAAGGCGAAATTCAGCTGAAGTGTTTAATCCTGATTTATTTATTGACCAAACATAAAGAATGGTTCAGAGCATTTACTTTGAAATTAAAGAGATGCATTCGAACTATCTGATGAGTAACACTTTGTCCAAACGAATACAAGCATTGATTTATTTTCATTTTTACATATCAGACAGTACTATTCGAGGTCCATCGAAGTTAAAACTGACACAAATCTAAAGGAGTGAGAATCGGGTTATAATCTGTTTTCCACGTTGTAGTTACTAGAAGAACTGTTTTAGATACTTAAAATGTGGTTGATTTCAGCGAAACGAACACAGACATCTTTATTTGGAAGTGATTCCCCTTAAAAAGAAAAATAGTCTAAAAATTTCACTTAATTGACATCGTAAAGATATATAGAGCACCGAAAAGTTTAATATAAAACATATGGATTAAGAAGTTCTTTAAAAATAAAAGTATATACTATTTACTTCAATCAGTACTAAAGTTAAATTTGTTTAAATTATATGAAAACTTTGTTTTGACTTATTACGTAAACTAGGGATTATATAATCAAGAACTATATGAATAAAATAGTCGGTATATGGATGGGAATGGAATCAGGTACTCCAGTTTCACCTTGTCTAGGACTCATCAGTTGGATAAACCTGAAACCGAAATATTATGTTCACTATGGAATTTGAACCCAGTACATTTTCCTTGAAATGCACAATCCATTATTCATTAAGGTACTGAGACCAAACAGCCGCTAATGTGCATGACCTTTACTAAACCATATGAATGTTTCTAAGTTACTTTACGAAAAGATCTAATTCCTCATACCAATATTTAAGGTAAGAATCGGATTCAATCAACAAAATATGAATTCCGTTGTTATGATCTTTAAATTGTTTCGAAAAAATAATTTCTAAACAGTTGTTACTTGATGATTGAATCAAAATCTTACATCTTTATAACAATAACATATACCTACATTTAATAATCATATTTATAATTGATGTAATTAGATAATTTTATTATCATTTTGCACAAATCTACGAATCATCATCATACGTTTGAGAACAAATTGATGTCCAATGCGAAACAATATAAGCGTGCGTTCATGTAAAATTGATAGAATAAATCTACCACTTTTTGGACACACTGACCCCAATCCCGTTAAAAAACTCATGTATAATATGTATATATATGGTGAGAGAGAGAAATGGTGTTACAGCTTATGACAAAACAAATGTTCATTACATTCAGCGTTTCAATTATTCTGAGACATACACACTTCTTCAAGTTAATTAATGAGAAAGGCTTATAGTTTTATGCGGTGACATTCTCTAAGAAAAGAAATAAAATAGATTCTACAAGTCGAATGCAAGAGATGTGGTGTATAAATTTGTATGCTTATTGAAGCTAATTTTTGTCATTGCAGTCGTTAACCAATCAATGTTAGGTCACCATTAACAACCTAGAAGCACTAGACAGCCGTTTCGGCCTAGCGTGGAAGTTCTCAGAAGTGATCATCCATGGCACTTCATGCGAGAATCAAACCTTCGACATCCGGTTTCACGCGCTAACGCTTATATCAGTTAAAATTTGTGATTTCAACCAAATACATCAAATCATGCTTCAGGAATAATTGGGATGCAACAAAGTTTAAAGTAGTCTTGATGATCACACATCTTAAATCACATTTTATTTAAGAAACATGGAAATTGTACTCATTATATATGTAGAAGACATCGTCACTCACGATGTTAATGAATAACGGTCTGTTTTGAGGTGATGAATGTATCTTTACGGTTTTGGTGGGAACAACTTCAAATGAGATATTTAAATAGAAAATGCGATAATCCGTAATTCAACAACTGATTACGATCAAAAATACAAGCTACTTATCTAATCTGTATTTCTGATAAATAAACAGATTTTTGGTTATTATCAGAAAGGTTTTGTGGAGATTGTAGTAGTTTAATAGTTGAATTCATGAGTCGGTTCGACCTACATGGAAAACCTGGAAGCCGTCTCAGTGCTCTAGAGGTTAAGCGTTCGCGCATGAGACCGTTGGTTTTGTATTTGAGTCGTGCGTGCGGGATGCACACTGCTGAAGAGTCCCATACTTGAACTAAACGTCCATCCAGTGCTTTCAGGTTTTCCATGGTGGTCTAGCTTCAATCGACTCATGAATTCACTTGTTAGATTTGTAATTCTCAAAGAGATCAGTAGTTGCATATTTCTGTTTTAAATATGTTCAAATTATAATTTACCTCAAATATATATGTGTTCTAATTAAGCTATTGACAATTTATCGTTTAGTCACAATGAATCTTTCATAGACTAAATTAATGCTCACACTAATTGTTTTTGTTAACTAATATTTACAAATTTGTAACTGGAATTGTAAAAGTTAAAGAATAGGAGTTGACTTATGGAAATCGACTGCATTTTGCAAAATAATCATTAGTTTTGTCAATCTTTATTTCTGGGTGTTTTAAATTCTTCACAATTTACATCTCTTTTTACACTTAAGGTTTAGGAATCTTGTTGAAACTCCGTTGATTAAACGTGCATAATATATGTCAAGTAAAATAATTTTTCAAGATTTTGGTTACACTCTACTTGGGAGGTATTTCTACTGATGTATGAGGATAACCATTCTGTCTTCAATGTGCGATAAAAGTGTAACGTCGGTATTGTCGGGCATTTTTATCCTTATATAATGCGTCAGTATTATATATATGAGTGCAATTTTCACTGTAAGTTACATTTCTGTCACTTAATGCTATTGACATATTTCTTATACGAACACGCCACTGTAGCGCATCACAAATTGCCGGATGAGAAAGACAAATTGTGTGAAAATTAATACTAAGAAAAAAATTATCAGTGAAAATTATGCTCTTGTGTTAAGAATCCACTGACGGAACCGAAAGATGCTGGTTAGTGAAGACATATTGACCACTGAGAGAGAGATGCTATAAAAATTTACGGAAATGTATTCAATCTCTCAATTGATGCATGCAAGACTTACTTAAACACATATAAAACAATCGTATATATTCTCAGTCAGCTATCGTAAGTAAAAACAAACATATTCATATAGTAAAATCTAAAGATACATTATGATGATGTTAGCTTTTTAACTCCGTGTGATAACTACGACACTGAGGAATTGTTACCTGATGATAAGGATACATCTTTACAATTTAATGCTTCGTTTTTGTCATATGACTTGTTAAATCAAGTAGAATGATACAAAATATTTGAATTTTTTCCAATTGAGTTCATTTCGTGACGAAAATCATCTCTGAATCGATCTTGTTTTTAAAATTTATGAATTTTTTCATAAATTTAAGAACTTAAATGATGGATAAATAACAATTCATATGTTAATTATTAAATCAAAAGCTGTACTGAATTCAAGAATAATATCAGTACTATTCCTATAGTTGATGAAATGATATCGAGTTTGAATGTTTCTTCCTCACTGAACAAGGAGTGCACACCCACAACCTTAAATCCGGGGATCAAACAGAAATCGTCCAGTCTCATGCGCGAATGTTGAACCTTTGTACCCCTGAGCCACGATACAGTGGTGTTATTGTAAAACTCCAACCAACATGCAATATCGTTCAACCCTAGTCCATTAACTGCAGTAGATAACTATCTTTCATCCAACATAGTTGAACTTCACTGATCCCCGTTCAATTTGCGATTTGATTTTCCGTAAACATTTTTCTTACTGGAATCGAATTTTTACTTACAGAATTAATTATCTTGTACCAAAATAAATAGTGTTATTATTATTATTACCCACATAAATACTTCTGTCTTATACTGAAAACGTACAAAAGTATTCGATAATGATCTAACATTCAACATATGGTCAGCATGTACAATCGTCAAAATAAGTGTTGTGTGCAACTAGACTTTCAAAGACAACTATTTTCTAACTACACATATGCACATAGGGTATATTTCAAAGTTAACAATGATAGTCATTTAGTAAATTAAATTTAAAATAAAGAAATCTAATCTCCATACAAATTCGTTACCTTCATTCTCTGTTCTTATTTGAAGAAAAAAAGAATAGAGACTAAATAATTCTTAATTATTTTACTTAATGTAATGTACTGAATTTAACAATGTCTATTTATGAACCGCTAATTGTTATGATTCGAATCATTTCGATAGATTACTAATCGAATTGATTTTGTTTTAAGTAGAAAAAGAAAAAAACACAAAAAGTTAACAAATTAAATATAAAAATAATTGATGATCCAACAGAAATAAAATGAAAATTTGTTAGGGAAAAACAATCAGACAAACAAAACAATGAAGATAATTTTGGTTTTAGAGTAAAAACTTATTGTATATGTAAGTACACTTCTATGGTAATGCACCAATGATTTAAACTTTCTATAATCTTGTTAGCTTAGTTTGTATCTGAAATCAAGTTGTAATTTGATTGAAGTATATATATTTAATGATAAATAAATTTGGAAAATGTCAACAATTTAAAAAACGACGGCTAATAGTATACGATATTTCATGTAATTCTTAGGGGACTTGATAAAAGAATGCATCAAAGTAACATATTCAAGATATAGAATTGCAAATGTAACCTTGAGATATTATAGAGAAATTATTAACAAAAGGAAAATCGGATGAACTTCATACATTTCAAGTTTGGATAGTCGGGCATTTGATATCGTTTTTTTATTATTTGTAGACAATATATAGAAAATGTTGTACTATTATTATCAACGTCTAATTAATATTTAAGGTTGTCGATAAATTAATGAATTTATGTACTGTTTAATACATTTAAAAGGCAATTTCCATTACAAACTTACAATAGTATATGAAAACATTGATTTCACCATTGTTTAGAACTTTGCAGTATTTCAAAACTTTTACGTTATAATACTTATGATTAATCATTTGCTTTACTGACTTAACAAGTTCGTGATAAACTCTTCTATTTTCTAGTAAGAATTTGTGATTTATGTGACTGATCAAGTGGTTTACACTAGAGAATTAGCTGAGTGAGAATGTTGACATTTTGAATATAATGAATAGATAATAAATTTTTTTTCTTAACTCAATGATTCAGATTGATAAAAAGAGCAAGATAGAGTTGTTCCCTTATAAACATTTTGTTATGGTTTGACATCTGTCACAAAGACAACTTTCTATTGAAATAAATGTTCTATGAAGTCACTCTTAACAAACAACGGTTGGGGATAATTCTTTTGTGATCAATATTTAATTCAGTGTGTTTACCGATTTAATGGGAGAGATATATAACCAATAGCCATATATGGTTGGCTAAATACTCAATACACGTAAAGGAGCTATAATTTTCCGGAAACCTATTTGGTGAGCTGTTCATATTAGTCACATTTACTTACTCTCCGTTGACTACGCGAATAAATTTCATGTTCAACAGACACAATCACTCCACTCTTTTAATATCGAACCAACATATTCAGTATGTAATTGTTTGTTTATTCTGCTCGATATGTTAAAGACTGCAACTGATCAGTTTCTTTTGTCATAAGCTCGTTGCAAGTGAATCGTCTCAATATTGTTACATATATTTAAAGTATCGTAAATGCAATCCATCCACTTTGCACAAGGCAGGTGCCACCTAGACTTAGTAGCTCAGTGAATAATACGCTAAGAGTTTGATATGAAAACTAGTGAGTTCAATTCTTGGTGTGAACATCACACTAAGGTCCAGACACATCCAGGTAACAAGTGTCAAGTAGAATAAAATGAGCTTTCTGGATTCCACTTCTAAACATCATCCAACTTTACAAACAACATAGATGGTGCTGAAAACACTCACGATTTGTGTTTTGCTACCTTATAATCATCACTGATCTAATAACCAGTTATTATTTTTTTCAATGATTTCTATTTTTAAAAAAACACTATCCGAATTACGATTGTCATTTTATCTTATAAGCATCAAATACCTATATAGAGACACAGTAAGTAGTAGTAGTTATACTGGAGTCATTTCCAATATATATTGTTTTAATCAAACAGATGTACATTAAAGTGGTGGTTGGAAGTAGTCAACAGGGTATCCTGTACCTAGGTTTCAAGCTATTTAACAATACTCAATGATCAATCAATTGTAATTATACATAATATGCAAAACAAGATAAAAGCAAGACTGAACCTTTCGCATAGGAATAATGTACAAAATCAGGTGTAAACTAATTGAAATTAATATTAACTTTCATGAAATCAGAATGTTTATTCGGTTTTTCTTTAAACAAAAATGAATTTAAGAATTAAAGTTGACTTACCCTAACATCTTCAAAATTTGTAAATAAGCAACCTGCTGTTTGCTTGGAAGCGGTTGTAGCTTTTTTCAAATCACTCATACTCAATTGATAACCTTGATAGAAACTGTTGATGAATAATAGAAAAGAAAAAAAGGAATATAAGAAATGGTAGACAAGTTATAAATTTATATACAAATATATATATATATATATATATATATATATATATATATCAAGCAAGTGAACTGAATTATTTTTTTGATCTAACAGTATGTATTGAAAACCAAGAAACAGTTTTCATATTTGTTAAGTGGTTGGGTTTTGATTTTGGATTTCACCAGTCACAGATTCTCACTATGGTTTCTGCATTACTTTCTGGAAATTACTCGCCAATGAGTTATAGATAATTTTCAGTATGAGAGAATTATATAGAATCTTGAATGTTAGTGATATTATGAATCTGTGTGTATAAAGTAGGCCGGTTTAGTGAGATCCAGTTCTTTTAGGATATGACGTGGTACTATGAACAGAAGGTATCTGAAATTGTCTGAATTTAGAAATGAAATTTGCTGATTTCTGGCTTGTTTTTCCTAAGGTATCATCGACATTATATGACTTGGGGAGATATGATGAGTTTTACTCAGTGTATAATACAAGCTAAACGAACTACTTGGCGTTTCAAAAGCAAGACGACATAGTATCCTATGCTCTTCAATTTATGATGATTCTTGAAATATAGGTGAACACGTATTGAAAACAAAACTTAGCAAATAACCCAAGTCCCTAAAAAAGTACTTCATTAAGTCTTGTGCGTTTGTGTGACGATCTGTTGATGTGCCATAATTCTGTGGCAGAATCATTATTGACAAAATTAAATTTAAATCAGTTGTTGACTATCGTCATACTAATGTAAGGTAGGGTTACATACTTTCCAATTGAATATCTCAGGAATGTATAAGTTTATTTATTGACCTAAATTTCACATACATATCTTCCCATTTTTCCCATTATAATATCGAGTCAGATGAATATAATGTTTCTTTAATCTCATATTTTTTAAGTACATGAGCTATAAAATCATAACTTTATTATTGAACATTTTATATACTACTAATTTATGGCAGTAGTCATGTTTAAGTTCAACCATAAAAAATTAATTATGCATTGATATATTCATTATAGTTATTTCATTAAAGGTTATCTACATTAAAAGTTAGCGCTTTAATTTCTTTGAACTATTGAATAATTTAATAGTTAGTAAAACAAAATATGTGAGGAATGAATGTGTACAGTTACATATAACTGATAAATGCGTGTAATGGCTAATAAAATCTCCTACTCTGTAAAGTTCAAATTGACTACAGAATTATTAACTAAACTATTAACCAAAGTTATGGATAGATGTTCAATGATTATTGAACTATTTACTTAGGAATGAATTATAAATTTAAGTAGAAGTTTTTATTACATTTACATAGTACACAATTTTCATGAGAAAGAGAGAGATAGGAAGAGAAAGGAATTTAATCATGCTTATTTTACACCCTTTTTACCTACAGTAAAGTTACTATTGGCAAATAGGTGATTTATGTGAGCAAATATCATTGGAAGAATTCAGTGCTGGATTATTTATTTATTGCACCTGTATTAGTTATTTTTGTTGACTAAATTCTGTTTGAACAATTCTGTTGTAAACGAAATTTGTAACAGTAAAGATGAGTAAATGGTTTATTCAACTGCGTTGGATAAAACAGTAAAAGTAATGTATTTCTTTTCCAGTTTGATGATATTAATTCCTTCTCCGTACCTAATAGATTGGGGAGGATAACTTAGACATGAATCATAAACTGGAGGATGAACAGCGTAACGGCGTAGGAATGTAAATCCACTATCATTTATAAAATGAAATGAATTAGCTGCGAGAATCAATGCCTTAGGAAATGTGAATATTTAATCCCTTAATATATATATACGAACATAGATTAAAGACTGTATTCTCACAAAATGTTATACTCAGAAAAATGAGTGACCTAATTTAATCTAGATAATATTGAAAATGCTGAGTCACTGAAATTTGTATCACGTTGGAGCATTTTCCGATACATGGCATCAATCGGTAATCGATTCGTTAGATATGATTTGATATATCGAACCATACGGTAGACGAATTTAAAGAGGCGAGCAAAGGTTAGAAACAGGTGATTAGTGATATAGAAGATTATTATAACAGATCGACTTAGTAGTTTAGGAATAAATACACTACACCATCTTCTGTTGGACAGTGGAGGTGATGATGATTCATAGAATAATGAGAAGTGTTCATAATCAAGCTAACATACTTCAACGCCACGAAAGTATTTATTTGACTCGTGAATTTTCCAGATAATTAAAGTTAACAGATATTAATAATCAATATATGTCTCTAACAGAATAAATAGTGACTGGATCTAATTAGTTAACGTTGAATGGATATATATATATATATATATATATATATATATATATATATATATGGTTTTGGCAATTGTATAAAAAATCTGCAGTTGATTATAAGCATGATACGCTTGATCTCTGGGAAAATTACAGGTTTAAATAACTGCTAAACGTTTTAAGATCAATAATATGATACATTTCTTAAGAGTATGAAATAATTATAATCTTGAAAATCGATTATAGACAACTGTTCCAAAAGATTTAAAAGATTCAACATGAAATAGGACTGAAATACAAAATAGACTAAACAATAATATTCAACTAGATGGATCAAATAGGAACAAACTGATTATTACATTTTTTTTAAACATTCTATTTGATTATAGTAAAATGTTATTTAAACAATAATCCAACTATTCTCTCGATAACAGATTTTTTAAGATTTAACAAGGAATTTCATATAATTCTCCTTTTCATTACACACACTAGAATTTATTTTGACATTATTTTCTCCTAATCTACTAGATTATTACACGTAACAAGTCGATAGTTGAAGGTGCATACTTCTGATTCACTGACATCCATCTCTTGATAATTGAACAAAGGAATATATGAACATTTACAAATATTCTCTTCATTATAAAATTAATTAAAGGCATAATCAACAAATTTTCTAAAACCATTATTAATTTTAATCAATTTTCTAATAAAAATCGTATTCTCTTAACTTACGCATCTTTCAATAAATGAAATTTTAAACCCAATTTATGACAAGAAAATGATTGTTGATTTTTGTCTATTTTGTATTATAAATGGTAAATAGTTTATTGATGAAGAGTTTCTAGTTTGTGTGATTCTCAGTATTCTTATAATTGTAACTTCAAGAAACATGGAGAAATATGATTCATGTAAATTTAAGTTTCCAAACAAATCCAAGTACGTTTATGTCTACGAAAATATTTTACGCTTTTAAAAATATTCTACTATAACTTCAAATAAAGTAATTTGTATCATTCTTAAAACTCCACCTGGAGGCTCTCTGTGGCTACTACCGGTCCCAAGCCCGGATGAAGGAGGAGGGTTGGGTATGAGGTTAGTGACCCCATCCCGTAGGAAACTAACTAGCTAAAAAACTCTGCCTTGGCAGTTGAAAGGTCTTCATTTAGAAGAGTTGTAATGTTTCATGTTGAAAGTCGAGTTCCTTCGGAAGTCACGACGCTGATGCTACTTCTGACAACCAAAGCGATCAATAATTTAGGTACACGGAATGCTCGTACAATGTGGGAGACCGGGAGAATCATCCAAGTTGCTGTAGGAATGAAAAGATACAACCTGAAGGTGCTTGAAATCAGCGAAACACATTAGACCCAAGTTAGCAACAACTACTAGCTTCAGGAGAGCTGCTGTTATACTCCGGCCATGAGGAAGAAAGTGCTCCACATATACAAGGAGTGGCATTGATGCTATCCAAACCAGCACAAAATGCACTTATAGGATGGGATTCTCATGGACGCAGGATCATCAAAGCCTCTTTCAAAACAAAAAAGGGAGGGCATTACAATGAATGTTATCCAATGCTACACGCTTACTAACGACTACAATGAAGACGTTAAAGATAAATTCTACTGCAGGCTGCAGTCAACCATTGAGAAATGTCCAACAAAAGACTTGAACATTTTAATGGAAGACCTAAATGCTAAGGTTGGAATGGACAAAACCGGATATGAAGACATCATGGGACGACGTGAACTAGGTGAAAGGAACGAAAATGGTGAGAGATTTGCAAACATATGTGCCTTCAATAAACCGGTCATAGGCAGAACAATATTCCCACATAAACGCATACACAAAACCACATGGACTTCACCGGATCACACCACGCAAAACCAAATCGACCATATCTGCATCAATAAAAAGTTCAGGAAAACAATGGAGGATGTGATAAGCAAGAGAGGAGTTGATTTAGCATTAGATCATCACTTGCTGGTCGCCAAGATGAAACTGAAGCTCAAGAAGCACTGGACAACGGAGAGGACATCACAAAAGTTTAATACGAACCTCCTTCGGGATACTGACAGACCCAACGGGTTCAGAATAGCCCTCAGCAATAGGTTACAGACCTTTCACCATCTACTCAATAGACAGGAAACTACCATGATGAAGAACTGGAAAGGGATCAAGGAGGCAATCACTTCAACATGGCATGAGGTTCTAGGCCACAAGAAGCATCATTATGAAGAATAGATCTCTATGGAAACCGTGCACAAGATTCAAGATAGAAAGAACAAGAAGACAGCAATTAACAACAGACGAACAAGAGCAGAGAGAGTGAAGGCACAATCTGAATACACTGAAGCAAGCAAACAAGCAAGCAAAGAGGAGAACCGGAGCCGACAAACGTAAATACGTGGAAGGTCTAGCGATGGCGGCGGAAAAAGCTGCAAGAGAATGAAACATGAGACAATTGTATGATACAACAAAGAAGCTCGCTGGAAATTACCGTAAATCATAAAAATCAAGAGCAGCAAAGCGCCGAGATCAGACAACATTCCACCAGAGGCACTGAAAGCGGATGTAGCAGTTAATGCAAAGATACGGATCATTCTCTTTAGCAAGATTTGGGATGAAGAACAAGCACCAACAGACTGAAAAGAAGGACTTCTGGTCAAAATACCAAAGAAAGCCGATTTCAGCAAGTGTGAGAACTACAGAGGCATCCCTCTTCTCGCAAAACCAAGAAAAGTCCTAAACAGGGTGTTGCTAAACAGAATGAAGGACTCCGTAGACGCCCAACTTCGAGACCAACAGGCAGGATTCCGTAAGGATAGATCGTGTACAGACCAAATAGCAACCTTACGGATCATTGTGAAACAAGCAACTGAATGAAATTCACCACTCTACATCAATCGCGAGAAAGTATTTAATAGCGTGGACAGGACAACACTATAGAAGCTCCTTCGACACTACGGTGTGCCTCAGAAGATAGTCAATATCATACGGAATTCCTATGATGGATTAAAGTGCAAAATCGTACATGGAGGACAGCTCACTGAATCGTTCAAAGTAAAAACCGGAGTCAGGCAAGGTTGCTTACTCTCACCCTTTCTCTTTTTCCAGGTGATCGACTTGATCATGAAAAGTCAATATCTTAGGAGGGCATATGATATAGTAGACAGCTAGAATGCAGCTGGACGATGTAGACTTCGCAAACGACAAATCTCTTCTATCTCGCAGGCAACAAAAATGCAAGAGAAGACGACTAGTGTAGCAGCAGTAGGTCTCAACATGCACAAAATGAAAAGCAAGATTCTCTGATACAACACAACATGCCCTATCACACTTGACGGAAAAGCTTTGGGGTATCTAAAAGCCTTTACATATCTGGACAGAGTCATTGACAAGCACGGTGGATCTGATGCAGATGTGAAGGCGTGGATCGACAAAACAAGAGCAGCGTATCTACAAGTAAAGAACATCTGGAACTCAGAACAACTGTCAAACACCAAAGTCAGAATTTTCAATGCAAATGGCATGACAGTTCCACTATATGGTATGGAACTTTGAAGAACTACGAAAGCCATTATCCAGATGATAAATGTGTTGACCAATAGTTGTCTACGCAAATTACTTCGGATTTGTCGGCCAGGCACTATCAGCAACAACCTACTGTGGGAGAAAACAAACCAGATTCCAGAGGAGGATGAAGTCAGGAAGAAACACCGGAAGTAAATAGGACACACATTGAAAAAGAACTCAACTGCGTCACAAAACAAGCCCTCACTTAAAATCCTCAAGGCCAAAGGAGAAGGGGAAGACCAAAGAACACATTACGCCGAGAAACGGAGACAGACATGAGAAGAATGAACAACAATTGGATAGAACTAGATTGGGTTGGAGAATGCTAGTCGGCGGCCTACGCTCCATTGGGGGTAACAAGCTTAAGTATGTAGGTAAGTAAGTCTTATTCATAAAACAGCTGACATCGTCTCTTTGTTTTACGCATTAAATTTTAAGAAGTTGTGGTTGGTATATATACCTTAGTGTATTATCTCGATATAACTACTCTTTACAAGTTATGTAAAACTGATGGATTGTGACTGACCTTAGAACCTAAAACACTTGTTTCGTTACTTGTTGCTATTCCATAGTGAACTGGATATTTGGATGGGCTTCGTTGAAAAGTTTTAGCAGATTCGTTGCATGTTGTTGGTTATTACATACGATGAAGGTACAGGCAACATACCTCGAATAATATATCATTTCATCAATCGCTCCTTTGAGCTTGGTTGTTTCAAGATGAGCCATAAAAATATCTGCTAGGACAGGACCCAACAGATTTCCCATTGTTACACCATTGGTTTGTCAGTATATGATATTTCTGAACTGGAACTGAACATTTTTTGTACATATGATTAACAGTCGTTTGAATTCTGATGCCGGTAGAGATAGGATGTCAGAATGCTGGCAAATTATGGTTTCAAGAAGTCGTATTTTTGTAAACAGTGATGTCACATCAAAGGAAACCATAAACTTACCAGCAATATTTATGTGGTTCATATTGTGACCAAGTTTAAATGAATCCAAATGAGAAGCTCACGAAATAAAATGAATTCATATTATTCTTCTTTCTTGCTCTCTTTATGTTAACAAATCGTAGGATTTTGGGAACATTTAAGGCAGAACAGGCATTACAAAATATGCATACGGCAATCCTAAAAAGTATTTATAAACTATCCACATCATAAACCATCAAATTTGGGGATCAATACGATTTTTGTTTTTTCAACTGTGATATACAACAACGTTGTGTCGGATGGTAGGTAATTGCATTCAATTGTTCTATTATACCTATGCTTTTGTATACATATATGTATATAAACGTAAATGTACTGCTAGTAAGCGTAAAAATATAGTCAGTTTTTGCCACACTACGTCTGAATTGAAGAAACACAGCGTTTTTAAGTAGTATGTGCTTAATTTTTAATTCCAACCTGACGATAACTAATGTGATTAAACCAGGCATATCATATTAACTAGAAGGTTTGCTGTTGAAAATTTCATCTGGATGGCTGGAATCTCAATCAACACTATGGGCTTCGTACAGGACATTGATTAACTCCTACAGGAGATTAGTCATAACCCAAATAACTCAATTATAAAACACCTGATAGATAGAGATTGTCGGCTTTTTCCAACCTAATGGTATCAACTGTAGGAAAATATTATCTAATATACAAACAGCTCTTTATCAATCACCTTCTATCACTCAAAGTTCTATCATACCTTTTTCTACCTAACAAAAAATTATGTTTAGTAAAATAATAAACAAGTAGGACTATAAAAATTTCAATAAACTTTTATTCATATATTTGTAAAGAGAAATTAAAGATGAAAAGAAAACAAGTACTGTATACCGTGTTGGAATTCAAATGATTAATCTTATCGAATATGATCTCAATTCAATGTTATTTATTTACTCATTAGTTCTCTCTAAAATGTTTATCTTAAGTGGATAATGTGTTGCTTGAATGAATTTCTGACCACGGAATGATTCAATTGCGATTATTCTTATGGACAAGATTTAAACATACGAAATAATCACTATCACCGATAATAACAATTAGATATGGCAGTCTTAGTCTTTAAATTAATTTTACCGTATAATCTCATACTTGTATATATGTATAGTTATGTGCACAAGCATGAGAGATGCAAAGTTTGTTTCACCGATTATTTCTACTTCAGTAATTGAATGTATCAACTTCAATGAATAAAATAAAAAAATATTCTTAAAGAGATTATCACTACATAAGAGAAGAAAACAAATATATAACGATAGATTGTAAAAAGATAACGAGAAAAAACTGGCAATAAAAAAATAATAGATATGAGTCAACAAGAAAAAAAAATGGTAGTCATCAAAAACGTTTTTTGGTAAATTTTCTTTCCTTTTGGACTTTTTGTATAGAATGCTTTGATATCTAAAGAAATAAAACTGAAATTTTCGAAATATTGAAACCTAACTAAGTGAAACTGTTTTGAGTGTTGTTTGTACATTAGGGATACGTTTTTCCCTACTTCTAACTCATTATCCAGTTATATCTTTATGTACTTAAGGAGCCTTAATCTCCGAAAAAGAGAGAACTTAGACCCTTAAAATTAACAACTAGAAAATACAAATCTTTATTAATAATAATACACTTCGGCAAAAAAAAATGGTAACGTTCGGAAATTTAACGCTGGATAAGCCATATTTGAATCTGCATCATCCAGATTTACGGCCTGAGATTTTATCTTAGGGCAACCAAAGTGGTAAATGAACTCTTGTATAGGAAAGGGTATTTTGAAGGCTGTTGCTTTAACCAATAAAAAGGGAAACATTTTTCAAAGTGCGTTTCTAGTTATCACATACGTATTGATTTTCTTTTTCCTATCTCATATGTTGATTTCGAACTGTGGAGCTACGTTTATCAAAATTCGGAAAAATAAAAGCCTGAATTAAAGGGTCCAGATAAAATGTCGGATATCTCAAACTTACAGAAAATTTAATTATAGATCTTCGAGACCCAAAGGACTTCGGGTAGCTGCCGTGATTTACACTGAGACATCTCAATAGTTCACACCTAGTTAGTCATCAAAATTATAATCATTCAATTATGATGTTGAGTTTGTTACAATTGATAAAAGACAGTCTAATTTCAGTGATTCTAATTTCTAATTTAATCACGAAGTTATTTTATCTAGTAATGCATTTCAAATAAATTTAGAGAATCTAAATTTCTCTTCGCTCATGATTATGTATTGGCTGTATATTTCATTTATTGATAAAATAAATGTATTTTTTTGGTTTTTTGAAAACAGAGTTAAAATTTCACAAACTATCATGTTCTTTACTTTTAGTAAATTTAATCGATTTGATGTTCCTAGTTTATTGGTTACGTTGAAGGGTTTTGAGATATTAGCATCATGTCCACCATCAAACAAACGACGAGCATTCGCACCATTGAGACATTTCTGTCTGTTGCATCTCCATATTTTATAGAATACTTTCGCAGTAACGGAAATTAACCCTCCTTTCAATTCTACGGTCTGTCAAGTAGATGTAAACTGTTATGCACATTCGAAAGTTACATTACGCAAGACTTTGTCGACATTAGACTGCCACAATGAACATTTCTTTTGGTAAAAAGAGACCACCTTGGCCGCTGGATATGTTTATTCTATTATTGTCTTCAGATTAAAATAACTCTATTCTAAGTTACTCCATCTTCTGTAAAGCTACGCTGTAGGAAGATAGGAATTTTCTGTCACAGAATATTTTATTTTCCTCTTTTTAATTGCTTCGTATTTATTTACAAATTTTTACAAATAACCATTATCATACAAGCAACTAATTTGTCCTCAATTCTATCTTCGAAACATACACGGATAAATATCGTTCCAAGTAAAGCTCTTTTATAGCTTATTGAACAGAAGCTATTGAATTTCGAGTATAGTCTGCTTTACACGTTTTTTTGATGAATAACTCTCTCCAGTCGGCCAGCTTAATGACGTTTTATACCAAGACCTACACAATCCAAGTTTCGTTACATTTATATCCCATTGTATATCTAATATTAATGTGATAATCGATGCTGAACATCAAATTGATGTTTCAAAAACACAGAAAAAATAAATCTAAGTTTATTTTCATGATAAATCAATATTGATGTGGCGATTCACGAATGAAAACAAGCAATACAGGTTAAGAGGTCCAGATAATTGGAATATAATGAAAAGTGAGTAAACCATCTAATATTAACTGTTCTGTATATTAGACTTCTTTTATATTACTGGATTATCTTGGCATTAAAGATCATGAAACATGAACAAAACATTCATCTACCGTTAACCTGTCCCCAGATTTTTCAAAATGGTTTACACGGTTGATATCGTTTAATGAGAAACATTAACATTCCTGAATACAGACAACCTTCTTAACAGACCACATAGGATCAAATAAATGTATTGCTCAAAAAAATAATTAATTCACGTTAATTTTGTCATTGGTAAAATACTCAAAGAATACAATAATAAAACTAGAAAGTTATATATTTGTATAAGTAATTTTGTAATGCGGTAGGTAATCCTGGGTAATCAAAATCGTATATATATAGATGCAACCGAATATAACGACATATGTACAGAGTATTGAAATTTCACTACTGAACAGTGAAAGTAACTAACTTGTTGTCATTTATAAAATCTTTTGAAAGGGGTCAGGCATGGCAATATAGTAGATGTGATTATCAGATTGACATATTGGATAGAAAGAGAAAATAAATTATAAATGAAAATACGATACTAACGGGATAAGATGACCAAAAATGTTTTATTAGGCTCATGAATAGTGTTTTTTGTTCACTGTGCGAGCTAAATACAACTGATTATCTGGAGATTTTACTGATTTACAAATTCGATATGTCACAAGAGTGGATTTTTATTTAGTATGAATGAGTCAGTAAATTAGTTATTTATTAAGATATGTAAATCACATTGAATTACTATATATATATATATATATATATATATATATATATATATATAGTCGTAAGTTGGTTGCGATGTGTAATGTAAAGTCGACTCCAATAATATAAATGTTCTTATTTGATAATATGAAAACAGAAATTTCAAACTAATGATATTTAAAAAACTGTTTGAATAATCTCAGTAATTGTGATTCAAATACTTCCAGCGTTTCACCAGGATACTATTCCAACCTTCTCTAGGGAAACGTTCAAAATTAAAATTATCCTATTCTCTCGTTGTTACTCTTCAAGAAACCTATACTTTACTTCCACTAATGCCGACTTTATGATGTTATATCAGTTGTTTTCCCTATGTTTGGTCAAGATTCAGTCGGTGATATGATTCACGTGTGATTTCATTAAACAATATCTTCTATTTACTTGAAGGCGGATTTTTGTTAAACTGTTTATTGACGTATTTCAATGAAAAAATATCTACACTATGTTTCCTAAAGAATCTCTCTCGTGAACAGTCTATTTCAACGTTATTTATTAAAAAAATCACAGTGCGTAAAAGTTTTCATTTTGCTTATTTAGTCATAAAAAAGTACTAGTTTTAATTCTCCCTAACTGATGGTTATTCACAAAGTACACTGGGTGATCACAGAGTGATGGACCGTGTAATGTACTTATTGGTGCTAACAGACGGGTTCTCTTAATTAGTTTGAATACTAGGTGACCAGAGGCAGTTATCAGTAAACTCTGAGGAAAAGCTTCTTTCTAGCTATCAGTTGTTAGTAGCAATTATCCAGCTGGTCTGATAGCATTCTCGCTAAATATACCGAATACCAGATCTGTGAAAACTGACGGTAGAGTGCATATTGCTATTGTTGTATAATGGGTTCAGTAATTATAAATGTATTCATTTTACACTATCAGTGAATTATGTAAATTAGTACTAAATATTATTTAATAAAAATTACCTTAAGTATTTACAATCAACATTTTGGTACCTTGAATTCATTTAGAATTAGAAATTACACTATTAAGTAATAAAGTCAAACAGAAATGTAGATCAATACCTAAAATAACGCCAAAATATTACTCATATCTTAGACATTTTAGACATGGAATCAGTGAATAGAAAACTCTTAGTTATACCAAATCATCCAGTAGTCATACTGTATAGTGTGAAATTTTCAATTTATAGGATGAAATTCGATGGAATTCTTTCTTTTACTGTACACAATGAAAAGTTTGGTTGTCAATTTTCCCTTCTCAGATATGTATTATTACATTTTTATGATATATAGTTGGTCACTGATCCTCACTAGAACCAGTGGATTGGTTAAAGTTAGACATTAACACCTCTGAATGCCAGCTCAGTGGTCTAGAGGTTAAATGTTGGCGCATGAGACCGAAGGTTCTGGACTCGAATCCCCTGAGCGGGGTCGTGGATGTGCACTCCTCAGGAGTCCCGCGATAGGACGAAATGGCCTTCCAGTGCTTCTAGATTTTCCATGCTGGTTTAGCTTTAATTGGCACATGATCTCAACTATTGACATTGTATAAATGTCTAAGATTTTTAAATATTTTACACTGATTTTATGTTCTATCAGTTATGAATACTTCTGGCCTGTGAGGTTTTGTAATTTAAACAGTAAAAAAGTTTGTTAGAACAGAATATATGTAATGCTCTATTGTCTTAACTGTCATGGATTATTTTCGTCATAGTAAAGTTTGAGAAAGAACTTACATATGTAAAGAGAAACTGAATGAAATGAGTTCGTCTAATTTTGTTTTGAAACAATAGAGCTACTTATTGCTTTCATCGTCTCTTCATACGCATTACAATAGTAAAATTAAATTACATCAGATAGTTCAATTATTATCGTAAAATTTTTTAAAAAGTAATTGCAACATTCGTAACATATTGTAGAGAGGAAGTTAACTTCTCGAATGAACTGGAAAAAAATTATGGTTCTTGATTATCAAAACATTTTAACGTAAACTGACAAACTATAATACGTTTGAACGTAGAAATCACGAGAATTTACGCCTAGATTAAAACTAGATCACCATGGAAAACCTGAAAGAACTGGATGGCCAATTCGTCCTGGTGTGGGACTACTCAGCAGTGCGCATCTTGGATTGGTTGAAGTTATACATTAATACTGTTGGATGTCGGCTCAGTGGTCTAGAGGTTAGGTGTTTGCGCGCCAGACCGAAGTTCCTGTATTCGAATCCTTGGGTGGGGTCATGAATACGCGCTGCTGAGGAGTCCCGTACTGAGACGAAACGGCTGTCCAGTGGTGGCCTAGCTTTAATCGATTAATGAATTCAACTATTAAATTATTATAATCTGCACAAAAACCCTTAATCCGATACAATAAATAATTCCACATTTATTTAATTAAAAGCTTTAAATAAACATTATATTACAAAATTCAGTATTGACGTATACGTGTATTGTAGTTATTGGATGAGATTGATAGAAAAATCTAAAACTAGACATCGTGCTAGTTGTACCTATAATACTGAGAAAACTGACTCACCCTTTGAGATTAGAACTCATGACACCAGTTACATAGTCTATGATGGTGCAACTGAATTATTCGGGATACAAGTACTAAATATATATGTATATATTTTTATTTATCATGAAATCAGTTGATTTTCTTCAAAAAAAGTGAAATAGTGCCGTGGTAATACTTACTCGGGTCTCCAATAATTAGATAAAACAAAACCAAGACAATCAATATGAAAAACCAAGTACGCAGAAGACATTTAAATCAACGATGTATTTCTATGCTACTAGATTCGCTTGTTATCATCATGTACAAAGACGTATATTTTACAAGATTGAATGCGAATTTTTTCTTGGCCAGAAAACAGTTTTTATTTAAAAGAAATAACATGGACATCATAGTGCGTAGTTTTCCATTGAAACACTTTTTTTCATAAGTAGAACAGGTGTTGATTTTTTACAGTGTAATCATAAGAAAAAATTAGAAATAAATATTAGTTAACATATATTTTTACAATCTATCATCATCAGTATAGAATGTTGTAAGGCAATTGATACAGTGTACATTTTTTTATCTTAATACTGTTAAGATCAATTTTTATAAAAAATTAGTATTGTATAAAATCAATTGTATTTTAAAATAATATTAATCAGATACTGAATTCAGTTTAAAAACCATTTTCAAACGAAAAAGAGATCTAGTGAAAGCTCCAAGATCAGGAAAACGTATGTTCCGTACTTTATAAGATCATGAGTGCATACTAATTGAGTATTGGGAAACTACGGTGTTTTGTTCCGTTTCAAAATTAATATTATTTTATAATTTACAGCAAGATATAACATTATTTACACAACCATTGTAAACTAGTTAACAATGAACAGCTGCTTCATTATTAAGTAGGACTTCTCGATGCTTTACCCTTACGACTCCAGTAATGATCAAATCTAAGAAGTTTTGAAACTAGAGGTGAAAGATTACTGTTCAAATTGCTAAGCCATCATCCTGTTCTACATTTTCTAAAATTGTACAAATGATCCATTATGACTTCAATGATTCAATAGTTAACGCATTCACGCGTTTCATTACCAAAGAATACGCTTTCGCTACTCCTGTATCAGTGATAACTTTAGCTATTTGCATGTTAAAATGTGAACTTATGTTCTTTGTCTAAATATTTTCAGTTCATTTCATTGTCATGAACTTAACAGTCAACTTTGAATATTATCAAAATTTACTTTTTTCAATATCTACTAACTTTTCATTACACATAGATTTCCGGCAGAAGCATTTTTGACCGTGTCGGATAATTGTATATTCAGATCACTCATTTAATTTGCATTCAACTGTGTTCACGAAAAACACAAGATTGTAAGAAAGTTTATCATAGATTGCTTTCATGTCACTAACCTGGAAATATTTAACGAAAATCTTAGAAAATATATGTAAAAACTAAGTTGTATAGAATTATGTTTATGTTGATTTAAATAACCAGTAAGCGATGAAGATGTTTTCACTGAATGCCCACTTTTCTTTTATTTCAAAGATATCCAATAAGAGCTGTGACAGTTTTTGTTAATAATACGATACATTTTGATACGAAGGGAAATTTTTTATTACAATAGATAGAGAATTAGTAGAAAAAAATCAAAGCGGTATTGTGGTAATTCATGGTCACCATTCCTTAGGAAGGTTTGAAATCTGAATACACTTTTATTACATCATGAAAAAGCAATAATGATTGAATTTAGTCGTCGTGTTATGCTTCAAGAATCTATTGATTTCATTTGCAGCTTATTCGAAATGTAATTAAATTAACATTTTATATTTTTAGTGTTTATCTATTTTGAATCACTATTTCTAACATTAAGAAAATCGTACATTCCCACGAAGACTTTGGGGTATTCACGATGAAACTAGTTACTTGTGTAACCTCAAAAGTAGGGATTCTCGAATATTTAGTTTGATGATTACTGGATGCGTAGGGTACATGTATCCGCATCCTGGTATTAATGATTCCATTGAGACTTGAATGGAATATGTATATTTTTCAAGCATTAGATAGTTATTCACTAAACTCATTAATTAATTCATTCATAATAGTAATAGATAAGATTTATATGTGAACTTTCTTGATATACAAAAAAACCTTGTGTCGTAAATATAAAGACCCCCTGTCACTTAGTGGATTTTGGTTTTTGCTATAACAAATAACTGGAAAATTCAAGTATTTATTGATAATAATGCACTTTATTCCATTGATTACTTAGTTGATTTTTCAAGCAAATAAAACATATTTAATAATAAAATTTTAATATACAAAATATTGTTGTTGTTGTTTTTTATTTTTTAATATAAATATATTTCAAACACGATACTTTTGTTTTTAATCTCTCAAGATTGGTTTCTGAATAACATAACACTATTTCTAATTTCAAAAGATTTTTAAAGAAAAATAATTTCAGATACAAAATTGTTTGAATCTTTTTGTTGGTGAAAATCATTAACTATGGTACAAAACCTCTGAAAACTAATCATTCCTATGGCAAAACGTAATATACACAACCGATCGATTACAGTACTGAATATCTACAACAAGGTATTACACACTCGTCATCATAATTTTATACCAACTGAACAAATTATTAGTCAGCTGAACTCAGCAATTTTATGGATAACGCATAGAGAAATTAAGTGATAAGCAATGAGTTCGAGCACAAGTATGAATGTCAACATTGGTATTCTTGTACATCCTGTAGCTTAGTACTAAATTAGATAAAGCATACATACATACAATTCAAATAAAATTTATAAATGACTGAATAGTGAACAATATTTTCGAATTTTATCGTCCAAGCTAGTTTAGTTTAAGTGACCCGCCATATACATTATGTTCTGATGTTTGGTAGTTAATAGTAGTATGGAGGGAATTTTAATTCTGTTACATGATGGTAAGCACCTGTTAATAATGTGTATGTGCAGTTTGGAGGAATTGATGTCATCGCTTTACTCAGATTCACAGCCTGGAAGACGACAGAATACCTGGAAGACTGTGATACATATATTCATTATTTAAACACATAAGGTAACTCTTCATAATAATAAAATAAATATGAAAGAAATTGATCATAGCTATTCAATAATCCAACCTCAAAGTGATGCCATGCTCTCGATAAATCTAATCAATGATCAATAAAAATCTTAGTTTTCGTTTAGTATATTCATCTGTCAGCACAATTTAATTCAATCAGTTGATTTATATCTAAACAAAGCAAAATACATAAAGTTTAGAATGAGCAGAACAATAAATCAGCTGGATAAAGATGTTTTGAAAAAGAAATTAGACATTTTTCTTCACCAATTTTGATTGATGAGTATGAATACATATTAGAAATGAAAAAAAATCACGTTTGTAAACGTTGAACAATCACCATCTTCCTTATTTGTTAAAATTTAATTTTTAATGTCCAAATTATTTGCATAGTACTTGAGTTTAATGACATTTCCTTCAGTGAAACATTTTAGATCATGACCGAATGTTGATGATTGATTTTACTCATCACAACTGATACATTTTTTTTACTCCGTAACATTTAACAGTAGGTCATTCATCTGAGAATCACTTATTGTGAAGAGCAGGCTGACAGTCTATAAGATATATATATTTCTACAGTGGTGTTTACTTGCCTTACAAATCTGAATCGGTATATATTACACGAAGTAACTCATTAAATGATAATGATTAGTTTACAGGTGAGTATATAAAAATTGGACTGTGTAGTTCATCTAATCACTCGAAAAAAAGATTAACATACTGATGAAATCCCATAATAATTACATTTTATATTCAGTCACAGTGTTATTATAAGATTGTATTCCAAGGTTTTGAAAGTTCTGTATATAATACAGTGTGGAAATGTGGATGCATCTTGTTGATAATCTCCAAAATACAAGTCACTATTCATCTCAATTAGAAATTGATCTTGAAATAACGACAATTATTTTAATGAGAAATTAGCTCTAAAACAATTAAATAGATTGAAGAATCGAGTCATAACAACTCTTCAACATGGAAAACCTTAAGTGGTCAGGGACAGAGAAGATGAAACAGAAGTTTAAAAAACAAAAATGTCTCGTATCCATGAAGAAGTAAGTGAATACTATAGTTTATATCTATGTATACATTGGCATCCATTGAATGAGACAGGAGGGATCTGGGAAGAGTTCCACTTGTTTAGCATTTCCATTGAGGTTCGAAAGTGGTAATAATAATTATTGTTCTGGTTTCCACAACAGGTTTACCCTGACATACATGATATTTCAACTTTGAATCGAAACACTAGTCAGTTTGTTTACGTTAATCACATATAATTTCCACAGATAACATAAACTTGTATGTCAACTTTTATTCATTGCGCGATAATCCGATGATGGATACCTGTCTCTCATCCGACGAATGGAATGGAGCAATATTTCCTTTTAATTAGTTTTTCCCCATGGGTTTACACAGTAGAATTATTACATAACGTTATTATAATTTACAAGTGATTATGAAAATACAGTCAAGAGACTAAGAAATTGAACGTAGTTTATATTAATTATGATAATAAAAATATTTATTAGTAAAAATTTAGAACAAATGATCTAATGATTGGCTGATTATATATTTTTCTAGGCAATTCACAAAATATTTTGATAACAGTCCAATTTCACAAAAGAATGAAAATCAAAATTGAGTACGAATACAAAAGTGAGGGAAATTTGGGAAACATTCAAGAAAATAGAGTAAATTTATGCTTTGACCCATTTTTAGATGACCTTTATTATTAACCAAAGTAGATAGAGGGGTTGTATAAGCTTCTTGTGATCAAAAACACTAGATATATCAATGAGAATTTTAAAAGCTTAAGGAATAAACAAAAACTCAACCCATAAGCCATGTGGTAAACTATCTGTTCAAGTCAGCTCGAGGTCCTATGTCAACCAAGTAAGTTAGAATAGAGCTCTCAAACACCCTTAATTGTCTTTTATTCAGCCAGGCAGTATGGTGTTCAGTGATAAGATTGTAGGACTGGCTTAGCTCTATGCTATAAATGACTCACTTTACAAGAGCACTCGAATTTGCAAACGGACGTCAGTGTGATGAATTCTGGTAGATCATCTTTGTCGTTTCTGTTATCTGACAACTATAAAAGCAGTCCATATTCAGCTTGGCTGTTTTCTAAACAACTTTTCTTAACCTTTGTATAAGTATAGATTGCTTATTTAAGCAATAACAATAATGATTAACCACCATTTGGTAAACTTATACTTGGTTATACCCTCTCCATGCTTTTTTCGACCTAAGGGACAGTGTTCGTTTGAAATAAAATTTGATAAATATACTTTCAAGGTAAAAAATCACAAAACGTTTATTCAGAGTCAGTACTGAATAAGAGAATCAAATTATTAAATGGTCATCTAAATATTCTGGATAGTTCAAAAAAGTGAATTGATTAGTATAAAAATTATAACCAGAATGTTTTTATTAGTATGAAGATTAAAATATAATTTATTGATCTAGTAAGTATTCAGAAGAAAGTATCGACTTGATGGTTGAAATATACTACTTTGAAAAGTTGAATTTCATTTTAAGACAGACTATCACCGTTTTGGTTATTACACTCCATACAAGATACTAACTTTCTACTGAGTATAAACAATTTTGCTGGGTTATTATATTGTTCACTGTATCAGTTGATACATATTGAAAAGAACATTGATCATGGACCAAGACCAACTAGAGTATTACAGAATAACAAACTCCACTCAACAGATAATTTCTTCTAGTCTAAGACCTGCTGAATAGGTTTCTGCATCATGTACATTACCGTTTGAAAAGAATCCAGGTACGAAATAAGTATTCAGTTTGTTTTACATCAATCTGTTTGCATTAATTTTCGAGTCTCTACAAGCTATGACACTTGTCAAATACTAATATGTTAGCATAATTTCACACATACTTTGTAAAATATATTTTAGTTTGTATTCAATGAAATTTTTAAAAAGAATATTCATTATTAATCAGAATTTGCAACTTTGTACCATTGATAATCAGGATTGTAGTTGATTACTTTACATATTCTAAGTTGATTACCTTAATTTAGATATATTATACGTTTTAGTGTGTTTGAATTTCGGTCAAAAAAAGGGACTAGGACGTGTATTCTATCTTATTTAGGATTAGTGAAATCTTTAATAAAATGTTCATTAGGTATTTTGATCTAATAGCTTATAAGATAATTCTATGAAGTTTGAATCAACAGACATTTGATTTAAATCTCAGTAGAGAACACCAGCACTGAGATACTTGTACATTCAACAGACGAGTCAATATAGTACGAAATGTGTTTCTGGGATCCCACTGCTAGTCATACACCTCGGAGTTATCAATATTTCTAATATTATCCCAAATATTATTTCATTTGTAAAAACGGTTTAAAAAAAATTTGATATAAATATTATGTGTAGAATGAATATTGGATGAAATCTTTGTTGCAACGAATCTATGTATAAAGTCTAATGAATTAGATTTGTAAGCGGTAAAGTTTTAGTATTAATGTAACCAGATTTCAAAGAACGGACAGATCAAATTTAACAGTATTTTTTCAAAAGTTTAAGCTAACATAAATCTGGAAGATTAAATTGAGATCATACAACCAACTATGTTATATATGTATTCGGCATTAATTATGTTGTTTGGAAACAGTAACCGATCTAACAATTATACCATATACTATACCAGAGAAGCAGAATAACTATAAAGCATTCATTTGAGTTATAAGTTCTTATATTCTTCATGTGAATATTACCTATTTTAGTTTTGCAAACATATCAGTCTTTCATTTGAATTAATATAAAAATATCATGGAAGAAAATATAGAAGTATGCTAACTTTTCAACAATGAGTAATGAAGGCTCTATGATAAATTCTCAGTTCTAGTGGCAGAATATATTACATTTTAATAAATAATTTAACATTTAATGTTTCATAATTTGTAATCTCAATCAACTATTTAAATTGAGAAATAATCATTCCATTCAATTATCATTTTGCAGATTGCAATAGAAGGAAAAGAAATCAGCTTATATATATACTGAGCTAATTATCAAGCAAAGCGTAGTTTTTAAACTAACAGAAGGTTTATATCTAAAATCAAAATAGATTATAATTTTCTTTTCATTGAGTTTTTTTTAATCCTTTCAACAAACAGAACAAATGTGTCATTCACTATTCAACATCCATATGATGCAACGATTATTAAGTGTGACATTAAGGGAATGTTTGAAATATCAAAAAAGGAATCAAAACATCAGTTTGTTTATTGTATACCTCAGTATACTTTATTAATTATTTGTATGTTTACTAATAATTTTCCTAGAAAATAATTAATCAAATTATAGAATATGAGGAATTTGTTTTGAAGATGTTTATATGGATTAGTTTATTTTACTTATAGTAGAGGCAAAACTGGAATAAAAAGCAATTTCGTACTAAAAAATAAAAACTCTCAAAAAATCAGTACTATTTTCTCATTGATTAGTGTAAGGGTAAATCGCTAAAATAAAAGAAAAATTAACGCGAGAAAAAGTCTACTTTGAACAACACAGACATGTTTTTACAGGTACGAAAATCATGTGCATGTGACTTCACTAAATGTCAGGTTATATTGTCTTTTTTCTTTTTGCACAATATCCTGATAACAGAACAACAATGAATTTTCTGGTTAAAATAGTTCATTAACAAATTGTTTTCCCTAACAATTTTCATCATTGAATCTTGGAAGAAATTACGACATTGAATTTGTCTTAAAATCGAACACAGAATGTATTTCACTTAATTATCTACTGAATAATTGCCATTTCAAGTTTATAAAATATTATTAACCACAGATACTGAGTCGCAATCCACTTTTATGGATATGATGCTGTACACTGTATGTATTTGTAAAATCCAGTTGGAAGATAAAAAGCACTTGACGCTCACCTATAAATTTTATTTTAATTCATAGAGTTGTATTGTTAACCGTTATATAATCGACTGTATGATAAAGTAAAAAGGTACGCCATATAAGAACTTGACTGGAATCTCAGTCAAAACGAATTCTTAAACAATATAATTCAAGTATACAATACGATTTTTAAGAATAACTCATTAATTTCACATAAATGACACAAGGAAACTATTTATTATTAAACCTTTGACTTTGATGATTATCAAATTGTCTTATTGAAGATGATTGTTAATTAAATGTAAATCGAATTATTTTTTTCGACAGAAAGTATGTTCCTTACCAAGAAATGATGTTTTAAATTTTCAACTGACCCATCAAAATATAAATACTCTTAAGAATCATCTTCCTTATAATGAATTTATAATAATAATAATACAATTCTTTATGTCAAGGTAGATAACGTTTGAGATAATTTTCAAGTTTATTTTTACCGCAATAAATGTCAAAGTATCCTGCACGTTTAGTAATCATTGACTTTTCTCTATAAATATCAAACTATTGAACACGCCCTTGTATCGTTAAGTGATTTACTAAATGTAATGGATTATATGTGATAAAAAAGGTGTTACTGTCTCAGAATAAATAAAGAAATATTTGTTATTGACTGTTGTCACTCAGTTTCTCAGTGAATAACTTCTCCATATTTGAAATGATTCATACCAAATTCCATCTGAGGTTAACACTAAGAAGCTGGTACATCCAAATAAACGGTTGTAAACATCAGCTACTTCTCAAAGTTGAATTATTGTGTAATAACATCATTTATATGGGAGGATTAGTCTTGGTTTAATATCAATATCACTGATTTTGGTGGGTTAATTCAAATATAAACTATAAAGGTATCATCATTCTTGTAAAGGTTACAGGAGCACGTTTCTGTTGAATGTAAATCAGTGTGAAATATAAAATTTTTGAAAGTCGCCTCCAACCGCTTAAGATACTCTACATTCGACATCCATATTGTAATGTTAAATTAAATAGATCAGTATCTAATGCATTTTCACAAATGACATTGATATTTTAACCGTCTAGCTGTTACGGAACAGTCACATTCCATAATAAAAATAAATTTCTAAGGATGCTTTCTATACCGAAATTAATATATATTCTAAAACATACATTCATATTAGTTTCACTAATAAAAATATCCTTGTTTTAATGATTAGAAATTTATTAATTACCGTGTTTCATCGCCCAAACTTTCAAATTCACCAGAATATTGTTTTAAAACTTCTTTTGATTGACTTTGAGGAAAACGATTATGAAATTCGTAGTTTGTAATCATATTTAGATACGGTTTGTATTGACTCAATCCAACAGAATGACTATTGTTACACTGTGATGAATTATTTAATTGTGATGACTCATTACTGTAGATATTATTATGTAAAGACATTTATTAACTGGATCACTGGGTTGAACTATGTAAGTTGATAATAATATGATCGGCTGTGAACTTCTTGATGTTTAGTTTGAATGATGGTAAACAACAATTGATGATCAGCCATATGTCTTGTTTGCCTATTTTTTTCGGATTACCGAAAATGCTGAGAAAATTGTTGTTAATTAATATATTACAGTTGTTGAATTTACCCAATGTCTATTTTAATGTTTTTTAAATTTTACGTAAGGAAATAATTCATTGTGTTGATAGGGAAATATTCCAAATAGAATCAAAAAAGGTTTGCAACAATTTGTAACACATAAATTTAAAATTGGAAGTTCATCATCATTATTGCAAAAACAAATATTTATGTATGAAAATTTATAAATTATGACTTTGAATTCGTTTGATTGGTTTATTTCTAAAATATATATAATTTATGGAATAAAAGAACTGTGATTGGTTAACTTTCGGATAACTTTATATAATGTAGCCCTTTATATAAAAGTAATACAACGAGTAAAAAAAACAACTGATGATTAAGACAAAGATTGAATATATATGTGTAATGAAAATCTGATAATGAATTTAAAAATACGCAAACATTAAAAGAAGAGATTGACTTCTTTTTTAAATAAATATCGTTTTCACTCTGACACAATTTAGGTCAACTTTTCTTGATCTGAGCGAAATAAATAGAAATGTGAATTTTTTGTAACACCACTATTTGGCTTCATTATGAATTTCAGTTATTCTAAGAAATCAATAGATAAACTTAAATTTTAGGTAGTTTGAAACTTTTTTCGAGCCATAAATATATGGTTGACTTTTAGATATTAACTGATATGTAACAATTTAATACCATTAAAATCACGTAACGACATATGTTAGATAACTGTTGAAAATCCAGGAGCAATAAAATGTAGTTCAAATGAAGTACCTCAATGTCTAATCAAACTAAGAAACTTAGGTTTCGAATGTAGTGCTTAATATCTGAACAGACGAGTCAGCAACCGATCATTGGATGCCAAATTTGTGGTCTAGAAATTAAGCGTTCACCTGCGAGAGTGAGGGTCGTGCGTTAAATTCCTGGTAGCGGAATCGTAGACACGTACTTCTGTGGTGTCCTACACAATGATTTACAATGCTTCGTATGCTATATGGACTTTCGGCTAACATTTCATCCGAACTATTATTTCCCTCACACCCAGTGTCATCCGTATTCACTCTGATTACCAATCTCAAAATTCGATTTAATTTATTCAAGTTACCAGTGCCTATTAATCATTTCAACACTAAAAATGTCATTTTATTTTGTAAATACGTGAGCTGTGATGTGGAACAGCGTTTTCGCCTTAAACGTTTCCCATTTTTGGACTACTAATTTGAATACATAACTGTAGAACATGATGGCAGTTTATTGAAACAAATATTCTGCATTCATATGTCTGTGTTTTGAATGAAACGATTATTTGGGATCTTACTACACATAAATAAATAATTCATGCATATTTGCTAACACCAAGTCCAGATCACGGACCGATGTAATTTTAATAACCGGTGGAACCCTGAAATCACTTGAGGTCTGTTTCAACCAATTATCGGAATCATCAACAGTGTACATCCACCACTTTGCCAACAAGAATCAAAGACGGGACATCCGGCGTTTCGCGCGAGCACTCAATCTCCAGGCCACTGAGCCAGGAAACTCTTTGTTTAAAGGTTTCCATTGTATTAAAAATACATATACATAAGATAGAACTGGAGGAATTTAGACTGTCCTCACGACTAGATATACATAACTTTTTATTTTCATGAGTTTTCGTACAGTTCAAACATCTTGTTGCTAAATAAGAAGAAGGTTTTACACCATGGACTATGATAGTTCACGAGGTTAGTCTGCATCCAACGGACAGAATCAATTCAACGAAGACTGAAAAACAGACTTCATTGTCAAGTATCAACAAACATATCACCTACATTCAATATCTTCAAATGACTGCTATCTATTACTTAGTGAGCATTTGTGCCACGTTTGGGTGCTCTAGATTATAATAAAATTGTAACTAAATATCTGCCTGTTATGTACTGATTCCTTACCTGTTTGTAGTAATTTGAGAAGAGTTGAGCTTGAAAACATTAAGGTAAGTACACGGTTCTCAGTTTGGGGTTGTGGAGACTACTGAATTTCATTGAAATCGTGAAAGAATCAATGACAGACCACCGTTGAAAAGCTGGAAAACTTGACGGCTGTTTCGTTCTACTAGGGGACTTCTCAGCAGTGCGCATCCACGATCCCACACATCGCACTCAATCCCAGTACATTGTGTCTCACTCACAAATGTTTAACCTTAAGACAATTGAGCCAGCATTCAACGGTGTTAGTATCTAACTTCAACCAATCCAATAAGTCGATGGATTCAAAGAAGTATATGAACCGAGAATTCAGGGAAGAAAATTTTCTTTTCGGCGAAATCATTTACTTAAGCTGTACATTCGTATTTACAGTTATATGAAAAGT
This sequence comes from Schistosoma mattheei, assembly GCA_944470405.2. Classification (NCBI taxonomy): domain Eukaryota; kingdom Metazoa; phylum Platyhelminthes; class Trematoda; order Strigeidida; family Schistosomatidae; genus Schistosoma; species Schistosoma mattheei. The sequence continues at coordinate 11,639,096 of OX103943.1, forward strand.
ATATATCTATAGAAGGACAGAAAAGATTGCATCATAAACTGATTCATGACTCCTATCTATCAGGCTGGTAGGTGATGGTTGTCGCAGAGTCAGTAACCACACCTTGTAAAAATAACGATGTGGAAGAAAATGCCATGATAGGGTTCCTTGGAGACCACTGGTTAGAGTCCTATCCTCTAAAAGATTTAACGGGCTTCGTTGTATAACGAGCTAACTGATATCCTAGGCGTCAGGTAGTTTTTAAATATTCATTGTTCTACTGGTATTATTTTCACTCAACCATTTACATTGTATGTACATTCCCGATATTAACATATAACTGAACTACTTCATTGAAGCGAACTGCATTTTTGCTTACTGATTAATTGTTATGTTTTTGTAATAAGCCTTGGTTTAAATCACGAACTGATCTCAGCCAGACTACTGCTGTGGATCTGTAAGCACTAGATTGCCCTTTCTTCTCAATATGGAAGTTCTCATCAGTGTATACCCATGACCTTGAATTCGGGAATCTAAGTGTGAAACTTCCGACTCTCACGTGAACTCATAAATGAAACAGTGTTCTGGGGGTTTAGTGTTTTGTGTCAGTAGTTTTATTTTTATTATAAACCATTTCATAATCATTCAGTTTCAATTCAGACAATTAATATTAGAGCCAACATATACTTACAAGCATTATCCGACTACTGTTCTATATTAGACGAGCCGGTTTATAAGTTTCAATATTGATGATTGAAACAGTTTCGAAATACTAGAATAATGTTAGTTTAACCACAAATAAAACGTTTATACATAAATGGGCGAGAATAAAACAGGATACCTATTAGTTATGTATGGATTGTATGGAACAATACGTTATATTAGGCTTGAAGTAAATAACGAAATAAATTTGTATTGTATTTTCCAGTGATATGCATAAAAGTTTCATCTGTATAAGTGTGTTCGCCTATTATTACTTTTTTGAATAAAAAGCCAATTGATTAAATGACATGAACGAGAGGGGAAAATAGTAAATGTTTTATAATTTGGAATGGAATACAATTTATCAACGACAAACTAAGGTCTGTTTCCCAAATGCTTTTTACTCAAATTACTAGAAGTGAGATTATAAATCTCGCATTTATTTTTAGAAAAATCATGGAATAGCATAATATTTATTCTGTTGATCAATTAATAAAAAGCAATAACTGTAGGTTATGAAGAGTAACATTTAGGGAATAAAAATATTAAGCAAGATTACCGGTAACCATAACGTAAATTATTCTATGCTTCATATTCAGATGACATCAAAAACAGGGAATCAGCAAAATTAGAAAGGTACAAAAAATTGTTATTCAAAACTCTATTCAAAAATTCCAATAGTAAGGTCAAAAGTGCAAAGTTTAAAAACATCATGTGACCTAACCAGATGAAATTCTTATATATTAGTAAGCATGACAATTCCTTACTAAAGTAAGAAAATAATTTAAATAATTGAAGTCATTTCACTACGAATACCAGGTCGAACATAGCAGTATGCGATGTCAAAGCGAGATGTTACGATCATTCTGGTTGATGATGATCATGTTTCGGAACTAAATGGAATCATTGTTAAGAGAGAGCCAGGATCCGATAATGAAACAAGTAGTTGTAATCGAAATATAACGTTAATGTCGTACTTCATTCATCGAATGGAAAACATAGTCTTATCGAGATTTAAATTAAGGGAAGCCAGAATTAAGCAATATCGTAAAGAAAACATATTTTACCATATGTATTTTTCAATAAAACTTATTCAAATAATCAATGAATCATAGCTAATTATTATGAGTTAAAAGTTACACTACTCATTAGTAGTAGCTCAAAAATAGAAACCTATTTTTTAGAAGTTTGTAGCGACGTTTGACATTACTGACTGATATGAATTAAGGTCTCTCTGAAAGTCGGTAAGCACAGGAAAGATATTTCGTTCCAGCATAGAAAATCTCTGTGATAACTGTCCTTCATTACTAGACAAATCAAACCCAGTACCTTTGGAAATCATGGAGATTGTTTTGTTTTTAACTAACCAGAATCAACTGAAACAGAGAGATTTAAGATATAGTGGAGTAACGATTTATTGTCACCTGAGTTTCTCTCTGAACATGAAAAGTCATAACCATTCACGAAATCCTAAAGGATTATCTTTATTCATTTCGAAGCTGTTATCTAATGAATAGAAGATAACAGATATTTTTCAGTTAACGTTTATTTTATCCCGGAGCTTAAACCAGAACTATGCGTACAAAAGAAGTACGTCTTATCGTTATCGTTACCTTGGCCTTAATTATTTTGATTATCCTACTATTATTATTATTATCATTGCTGCATTCCCCCTTTACTTATGTCTTATATCCTCATTGTTATATTCATGAACGCTCATCATATCACTTTAATTTTTTACACCTCTATGAGCTTTAATTATTATTACAAAAAAACATTTTAATCATCTTATTATATTCACTAAATCGATTGTTATTGTTATTATTCATATTACGTAATCTTGTATTATAAAGTTTTTTACTAACTGTGTTCACATTTCCTCACGGAATTAGTACTTTTACAAAAACAAAATTTTCATATATATACGATTGTACAACTTGATAATAAATTCGTTGAAAAGAGATCCCTTCGCTGAAATTCGTGTTTTCATTTTAAATTAGTGTCTATCAAGTAAATTTGTTACTTGACTGAAGTTGCAAAAATGTAAATAAATATTCAGTATCCAGTTTTAAAATATGCATACATCTATGTCTTCTAATCCAAATAAAATATAAATGTATATCAAATGTGATTATCATTCAGAACACCATGCTATATTAATCACTCACATCCGTTGGTTGTTTGGATCTTCCCATGAATGTTTAGAGCTACAATTGGTCATTGTCGTTGTGGATTGCCTCGGTATTGTCACCAAATCGTAATCAGTTTAGGCAGAGATATAGCTATCTAAACTGAGTAGCTAAGTGGATTATGAGAACGGTAGTCCGTTTGAGTCCCTAAATAAAAATAAATTCTCGGGTGCAGATATATCCATCTGACTAGGCCCGAATAGAGCGAGCGTACATCTTAGATTCTGCTTCGACCCAGTAACCATTTCTGCTCAAAACACTAATTATTGTATTCAATATTTGTATATTCTTTCTACATACTAACCGAATAATTAAAGTCAACATTACGAGAAGTTATCTAGGAAAAATGTTTGGAAAATAATCATAAAGTAAATATGTACAACCTGTGAAAATGTATTTAAAACGTTCATAATCACGATTGATTGATCACTGGGTGGTGATCAATGTCATGCTTGTCTAGTCCTTATTAGTACAGATCGAATGCTATCGATCATGTTGCAATGTGGCCACCAGTCTAGGTGACTCGACACTGCGGGCACTATGTATTGATATTTAGATGGTAGTTGGGGGTAGTCAACAGGAAACCCTGGACCACCCAGTGACCAATCGATTGTGATTACATCTCAGTCCTACAGGAGGGTAGTCACGGCTCGGATAGCTCAGTGGTAACGTCTCTGACTGTGAAGCTGGGTGACATGAGATCGAATCCGCCAGGGAGCACCAGTTCCCTCAAGATTACAGGTGCACCTTACTGACGAGTGCCAAGGAGCACGAAACCCGGGTCCAGGGTTTCCTGTTGACTACCTCCAACTACCATCTAAACGTTCATAATGCCACTCAAACTGAATTCCTCATTATTATTTTATCAAAGTTTTATCTTTAAGAAACAAGACAAAAATAATCGCACATATCTATACTTATTTTTACAGGATGATAATAATACTGATAATAACCTTCTGTTAGGCATATTGACAGTGAAGTTAAATAAACAAAGTATTAAAATTATTTTTTTAAAAAACAAAGAAAGTTTAATAATCGTTTGATTGTTAATGGCTTAAGTATTCCCTATTTATCTTTTGATGAATACTTAAGCCAATAACAACCAAACGATTATTAAACTTTCTTTGTTTTTAAAAGAACTTTGTTTATTTAACCTAACTGTCAACATGCTTAACAGAAGTTTATTATCAGTATTATCATCATCCTGTAAAAATAAGTATAGATATGTGCGATTGTACAGTTTTGAAAATGAATTCGCCGAAAAGAGAACTCTTCGCCTAACTAATCTTTCTTATTTAATATCCTAATGGCTGTATTCAGTTTACAGAAATAATCAACCAGCCAATAAATTAATGATAACATTATTTTGATCACCTGATTAATAAATCATTGAAATATCTCAAATTGATGCTTTAAATTCATAAATTAAAATACTTCAAGAAACAAGCAAATTTATTATTCATTAAATTATAAACTATTCATTATAGCATAATTATTAATTTATGATCAAAAAAGAAATCAAAATATTCCAATTTAAATTTTAAAATGTTCCTCTTTTTCTTTTTTTTGTTTCCTTTATTCTAACAAGTTTCTTTTCTTTCTTTTTCTCGTTTTATGAAATAACATTGATTATGATATAAAATGAATTATTTACATGAATATTAATGATAATGATGTATTTTATTCAAATTAAACAGACAACACAAAAAAATCTTCTTATAATTTGATTGTTTCTCTTTTTGTTTTTTGTTCTACTGAAAAAAATGTTTTATAAAGTAACGGGTGATTGTTTCAAAGAAGTAACACAAGGAAACATCTGAAAAATATTTTAATGAAACACTATTTCAAGTGATCTATGTTATAGTTTGAAATGATACACTATGACAATATATATCTATAAGTAAATAGCAATATTTTATAGCTCTTAATCATCCATCTATAAAGTATATTGTTTATTAAATGTAACTAAATTAAAATGATTTTTAAAATAGGTGAATTTTAGCTATCGGTAGAATTTGTCACCTATATTTATTTTTAAATAGCATAATATTCACCATGAAACTCAAATCCAGTACCTTTCACTTCAAATGCAACTGGCTATTTAAATAAACAAAGGGATAATATAAATCCTTTATGAAAAATGACATAAACGTCCCAAGAGTTGGAAACTTTAGTGGTTATCTTGACTCAGAAAGTCGATGAATATTGTAATGGAACTTGAATCGAACTTTTTGTAGACTCAAGTCTCATCATGGTAATTAACATCGAGAATCAGATTAAACATAGAATGAATTGTGTGTAAATAGAAGATTTAATAAAACTCCTAGAGGATGTACATATCCCAAAAATTATTGGTCAAATTTAATCCTGAATATCAGTAAATTGGTTATTCAAACTCTTATTATTAGTGACATAGACTTTAAAAATGAATTTTACCGTCAATTTACAACAACTGAAAAACTAATGAAAACTAGATAATACTGAATAATAGATTTTTGACTCTAAAATAGTATGAGACTATGGAGTCAGCCATCATCTAACCGGATTCTTACTCTTAACAGTAATCCATTCAGCCAATTTGTTATACTTCAAAGTGTGTTCTTTTTTAAAATTTTTTACTACACGATATAACACCATGGTCATCTAACGTATTTAAAATAATTCGAAGAGTAAATTTCAAATTTATCAATATTATTTCCTTGGATGGTACAATTGTTTTTCAAGTTGATTATTATAATAAACCTCAATAGAAATTTAGTTATTCAATAAGTCACTAAGTGTTTTTCGTGTATTAAGGATAAATCGTATTACGAACGAATGCATTATATCAAACGATTAAGTGAAATTAGAATTTAGATAAGAGAAAATCATCAAGTCAGAAAATATATTTAGACAATATGGATAAATAAAATATAAGTGGTAGTCACTTGAAAACAATTTTGCAAGTTAATTATTAATTTATAAGATCAAGGAAAAATAACAGTTTGGATCTGACCAAGTGATTTAAAAGTTAAGCTCTCCCTTGTTAGTTAGCATGTCCTGAGTTTAATTCCCGGTTTAGTTGTGGGTGTACACTATCGAGGAGTCCATTACTAGAAAGAAACAACTATTCAGTGCTTCATGGCTTTCAATGGTTGTCTATCTAAGATTGATCTGTGTAGATTATCAAAATATATATTTATTAGAACATCACGATTTTTTCACAGTGATTTCTTTTCGTTTCATCCCTGCAATACACAATGTGAATACAGTTGTACACATCAATAAAGCACTCAACAATATATTACTTTCGAAAAGAAAAACACAAAAAACTGAGCAAAAGTTTGTTACAGATGAATTAAGAAGGTAGCTTCACTCAGAGATTTGTCTGTTAAGACAGATATTTTCTTTCACAATATCTTTCGGTCAAATTTTAAGATAATCAACTTGCTCAATACAGCATTTGGAGACGTTTATGGTGTAATGTAGATACTCATGAAATTTATTTTACCATTTTTAAAGAAACCTATTTTTTTACAATACTTTAATACTTCAGATTAAAGCCACAGGAATGAGAAATAATTGGAAAATGATTTCTTTAAAACTATACATTTGCATATAAACATACTTCTAAAATATCAGAGGGTGATTCATTGAATAAATAGCAAATAATCTAGAAAAACATATGTTGAGGCAGTGAGATATCGATGAAACGTGAATGAATCGTACATCAAGCTCAAATGCTTTTGTGTTGGATGGCAGATCACTGGATGTTAAACAAATTGCCGGACGTAGAAAAGGTTGAGGAAGACCAACGCGGTTTATTTAGTCGTACTTTATTAGCTCCAGATGAGCAGGTAAACTAGGAGATTCACATTGAAGATGGAACGCTAACCAGTTTGCCTTTTTTAACTCTCTGTAATTAAAGCTTCACTATTGTAAAATACAATCTACAGTTTATTAGAATAAAAGACAACATTTATAAACTATATCTGTTTATAAACATAAAGCATAATTTTTCACTGTCATCGATTATTCATTTTAACGGAACGTTTGACTTAGAACAGATATAATCATAATCACAACAAATGTTGAGAAACATTGTTTTTCTAACGGCAACATACGTACTGTGTACTAGTTGATATTACTATTAATAAACATTGCAATGAAAAATAAACAAATAAATCTTTATCCATCATCAATTCAATGTAACGTATTGAAAAAATAAATTAATCAAGAAATATATAGATGCAGAACAAGTGTTCAACTAAAATCAGAATTTTTAGAAGTAACGGAGATAGGGGGAGAATGACTGAAAGAGAGGGGATTGCTCAACTGTCATTGAAAAATAATATCTTAAAAGATGGAAAACATAGAAGCTAAGTAACATAAAAGTTTCCTTTTTTCCTTCGTCGGACAGAAGATACAAAAAATTGTGTCGATTCAGGCATCACATGATCAATTTCTTGTTTGTGTGATTGATTTAGTGTGATTTTGTTTATATTTGTTTACATTGAGTACAAAAGGAGTCTTCTCACCGTTTTTTTCCAATATATATATATATATATATATATATATATATATATATATATATAATATTAACTACGTTTTGACGCTGCTATAGACCCGGCTTGATGTTGTTACGACTCACGCCTTATCGTTGACTTTCAAAAACGAACTCATCATATTTATATTTTCATAATGATAATTATCGGTAACAAATAGAAGGGATCCCAAAAATTGACAGAGTTGAACTCCATGGGTCACGGCTTATACTGACTACACTTATTAATAGTGGTTTATTATCACTTCACCTTGTGTTTTTCCTGACAATTCTCAGCTTTGATAAACTACGCGTGCTAAGGCTAACCTGTTGCTTGAGAAAAGACTTTGACCATAAGATTTGGGATAATTATAAAGGCTTTTACCGCACGTTTATTTTTTCTATTCATTGCTTCAATAGGTTGATATCTATAAGTAACCTTTACTCAGCTTGATGTCACATTATATGAGTTAATTAGTTGCACATATAGAACCTAAAATGAAATTTAATCAAACAGGTTTTCTTATGGAAAGCTAGATGACAAGTCCAAGTCATTAAGTTGAAATTCGTTGGTACATAATATTATTTTAGATCAAATTAGTATCTCGATACCAATCTTAATTGTTGAATATTACATAAATGTTTTTATCAGTATACAGTAATTCATTCCGAAATAAAAACAGTAGTACAAGTAATCTGATAAGAGAATAGGTATGATTCATTCAGTTATTTGAATACGTACAAAAATCAAATTTCAAAAATAAGATTTGTATCACATTTGAAATAACTTCCTGTTCTGATAACATTGAAGACTAAAAACATGAAATCCAATGAAGATATCTCTTTTCAGGGAATTTATTATTAAGCTATAGAGGTATATATATATATATATATATATATATATATATATATATATATATATATATATATATATATATATATATATATATTTATTTATTTATTTATTTATTTATTTACGTATACCTCTATAGCTTAATAATAAATATGAATTCTGTGAGGAAACATGATCAATGCGTAGACATAATGTTACGGGAATATTTTATTACAAGGTTATGAAATGTAATTACTAACAACACAAGTCGTGTGCAAGTAGGTAACTGGTATAAAACCAATAAGATAATATCGAATTGAAGCTGAAATAGGGAAAAATAAAGTGATAATAATCTACTATTAATAATAGTAGTCAGTATAACCGGTGACCCATGGAGTTCAACTGTGTCAAGTGTGAGACATTTACCCACTAAACACAATGGAAGGTGGTCATATAATGTAGTGGATTGATTGGAGTTAGACATTAACACTATTGGACCTGAAATCGATTTTTACATGACGGTATGTTATATAACCATTATACAAAATGTTTCCTGATTGAAGTAAAACTCTAATATATTTCATCTTTCGTGTTTAGTCAGTCAAATGATTAGCGGATAAATTAAAGCTAATTATATAGACTTTGATCGTAAATATTTTCATTGACAAATCAGTTATTATGTTAAACTTTCAAAATATTTCACAATTGCCGTACAACTTCATATACAAATGGATTTTTGTTAATTACACCATTTCTAACCACTCAGGACGTAATAATGCAGATTGCGAATAAGTAATAGTAAAGCAGGTAGAGTAGACTATCAAACCATGTTAAACAGTTCACAGAAATGTTATCTTGTTATTTCTACTTTTCTTTACTGTATTGGCATTAAACCGAGAATTGGGTTTCATAACTAATATTACCTGCGACCCACCAGCCATCAAACTCAGGATCTACAATCTGGCGTGTGAGAGCATAACTATCTGACCTAGCATTCATAAGTTTTCATAGGTTGTTTTATTTTGTTAAAAATCTGAGTTAACAGTAAAACTTTATTCACATAAAAAAAAGTAAGTCAAAGTTCAGAGAAAAGGACAATAAGAAATAATAACCAACTGAATATACTTTTGTTACTCACTCACTTAAACAAATATATACACTTACAAAACTTAACTTGAGATAATCAATCATTATTCTCTTTCTTGATAACTTTAAGTGATATGTGTATATATTTTCTCCATGCATATAAACGTTAATATATTTACTTAATAACCTTTTTTTCATTTTCATTTAATTCCTTTCATCAATTTACTGTTAATGAAAATTTATGCTATAGTCAACAGAATTTATGTGTAACCAAAAAGATGAATTGGTCATTTATAACTGAAGAAAGGTTAAGTTGTGAATAAACCACGAAAGTGTAATGTATAATAAATAGCAGAAAGTGAGGAGGGCTAGACGGAATAAACTGTTAAAAACTCACCGAACTGCATATATCAAAGCAATATATCTTGTTGGTGACCTATAGTATACAAACAAATAAATAAATAAATTGTCTAGCATATATATGTGTGTACAAAAAGTTTAAGCTTTCAGTAAAATAAAGACATAATTTATTAACTTTGTTTGATTAAACTGAACGTGGGGAGTTGGAAGGAAATTAAAAAATGTGGGAATAAAAAATTGATTTTCTTATTCTTTCATATTCTTATTTTTCGAAAAACATTTCACTCAAAAAGTTCGTCCTCTATCGATTTTTTTTCAGATTCAAATATCTCCATTTTTCTTGACACAAATCAATAATGTATGACAGATTACAGATGAATGTGAAGGTATGTTGTTGTTAACATACATATTTTTTCCTTCATTGTGATACATTACAGTCCTATTGATATCTTTTATCTTTTTATTGCATAACATATGACTTTTAAAGTACAGTAACTGAAAATTATAAAGATTCTTTATTTTTTTGAACATCTTGGTAGATACTCAGGAAGTGAGTTCAACAGACAGAAAGGATAATAATTTCTATACCAAAGTATTCTTTGCCCAAAGGGTTTATTGTAGAATTTCTTTTATGAAATTGATAAAACGATATTATTACAAGTTTAGAAAAAGTTCTTATAATCGGAATTTTTAAAAAATTCTGATTGTATTAAGGACAAATATATATATGAACAAGTAATATTCTTTTCAAAATTCATTAGCATGCTGTATAGTAATTCATTCAAATTAATGTTCCAACAAGGTTAACATGTTTATGACAAACACATACTTAAAATGACAGTACAGTAATTTAGGAGTTATTTAACATTATTACTAAACTTCTATATATACCTGACGAATTTATTGAGCACTCACTCATTATTCTCTACTGAATATATATCACTGAGCACAAATGTAAGCCTTCGTTTGATTTAGTTAATATTTTTGTTACCTTATTATATATAAGTATTTATTCTACTTGTTAATCCAACTATTTTTATTGACGTATAATCTTATACCCGTTAATATTGCCCACTAGTCGTTTCAACAATTTCGACTCAATCTGAAAGCAGTCCTGAATTAATTTGCTACAATGCTTAGAAACAGATATGATTACTTTGAACCGGTCGATATTTTGGATTCTTAAATTGGTTGTGTAACTTATGACTCTGAAGACAACATTTTGCAAAGGATAGTGTTCTTTCAAATATCTTTATTTTTAATACAATGGAAACCTTTAAACAAAGAGTTTCCTGGCTCAGTGGCCTGGAGATTGAGTGCTCGCGCGAAACGCCGGATGTCCCGTCTTTGATTCTTGTTGGCAAAGTGGTGGATGTACACTGTTGATGATTCCGATAATTGGTTGAAACAGACCTCAAGTGATTTCAGGGTTCCACCGGTTATTAAAATTACATCGGTCCGTGATCTGGACTTGGTGTTAGCAAATATGCATGAATTATTTATTTATGTGTAGTAAGATCCCAAATAATCGTTTCATTCAAAACACAGACATATGAATGCAGAATATTTGTTTCAATAAACTGCCATCATGTTCTACAGTTATGTATTCAAATTAGTAGTCCAAAAATGGGAAACGTTTAAGGCGAAAACGCTGTTCCACATCACAGCTCACGTATTTACAAAATAAAATGACATTTTTAGTGTTGAAATGATTAGTAGGCACTGGTAACTTGAATAAATTAAATCGAATTTTGAGATTGGTAATCAGAGTGAATACGGATGACACTGGGTGTGAGGGAAATAATAGTTCGGATGAAATGTTAGCCGAAAGTCCATATAGCATACGAAGCATTGTAAATCATTGTGTAGGACACCACAGAAGTACGTGTCTACGTTTTACTTCCTATTTGATAACTAATGTTAAATATAATCAAAAATCTTAGTTTGTATCCACGCAAAAAATTGTTTATCATGATATAAAACGTGTTGCAGCAATACTGGGTTTAATATCCTTTGTTAACATGAAGTTATTAATTAATAGATGTGTGTTTGCAATAGTTGAATCCTTTAGTCAATTGAAGCTAGACCACCATGGAAAACCTGGAAGCACTGGACGGCCGTTTTGTCCTAGTATGGGACTCCCCAGAAGTGCGCATCCGCGATCTCGCCTCGAGAGATTCAAACCCAGGACTTATCAGTCTCTCGCGCGAACGATTAACCACTCGACCAACCGTTATAATGTCTAACTTCATCCAAACCACGAAATGGAGTGACAAATCTAACACTGTTTTCAGTGAGTTACTATCTCAACTTTTGAAATTACCATAATATGCACAAAGACCCCTTCAGATATTAAACTGTTTATATATTAAATTTGTAAAGTATATTTTAAAAAATCCTCTTGACTGGTTGAGAGTGAAGTGATAAATAATCTTCGAATTAATTTTATCAACTCATAATGTGAAATACGTTTGTTAAAATAAGAACATGCAGGAAGAAGTTGAGCTATGTAATAAAGCATTCAAATTATAAAAAAAATTAAGATTTTAGTGTCATTGTTCAGATGTATGTATAACAATCTAATTACTTTAAAGTTCGATGTTTAGTCCAAAATAAAATGAGAATGATCCGTTATTCTATTAATTATATAATCAACATTAGATAGTGATACGAATTTATTTTCATTTGTCATTTAAACAATTTAAAGAAAAGCTTACGAATCTTAGTAAGCTAAATTTACTCGATTATTTCTAATGGGATTAGAAAAAATATTTTTAACTGATGTACAATTAAAATTGCGACAGTATATACTAATCGAATTGTTATAATGTTTAAATGTTCATCTCGTAACCTGAAGACCCTAGAAGGTAGGTCCGCATTGATTAGAAACCCTATACTAGGACAAAACAACTATTCAGTGCTTTCTAGTATTCAGCTGTATTCTGAATGAGATTAATACGTGACGAAAACATCAAGAAAACACTGAACTTTACTTAAATATATTATGCTCACACTCATTACAATCAATTGAACATGGTTTGTAAATTTTAAATGGATAAGTTTCTTACTTTAAAGTTCAACTACCAGTCACTGAATGGAGCTCAGTCTACGATACCGCCAGCTTCACAGTTGCAATAAAATTGGATCTTGTTTATTTTCAAATTTTTAAATAGAACATCTTGAGTTGGCTTCTTACCGATACTTTTTCAAACTACTTGAAGATACCCGCAAAAACCATTTATTTGTATGTGATTTAATGATTTGTCAAGCGTACGTACATAGTTGAACGATTTACTCTTACTCCAATTCCCAACTTTGAATTCCATTCGCAACTTTCTTAATTATAGGAACAAAGAAGTGGCAAAGCTTCATCACATTATAGTTGACGTCAGTTTTTAATGAAAATCGTAACCTTAATTCGTAATTTCAACTCTTAACTCTAGTTTAACTCATCATTCCTAACTTTAACTGTTTGCATTCTAGCTGGTATTAGTTAGTGACTGAAACTCTAATGAGTTATAACCTTATGTCAAAATGCTAGATCGATTTCTAATTCGTAAAATGGGCTTCATTATTTAATTATAATCAATAAACCAATTGATAACTGTTAATTAATTAAAATAAAACTATTATTCTACGGTAATTGTATTACTTTCTATTGTTAATTGTTTCAATACTGTCTTCTGATTGGCTAGTAAGTTATCCAAGTTCGTCAGTGTAGTATAACATTATCAAACGTTTCTCTTGATGATGAGTTACGATACTTGACACTTGAAAAATATTTAATTTCTGACTATAATATTTTTAAATAGAATAGGACTATTTCTTTTTCAAAATATACACATATTTCTTAAAATTTAAATCAGCATTTAACTAACGTATTTATTATAAAAGAAATAAAATTTAAATTTTAAATTTGTCACTTTTGTTATTTTTGTAGTTTCAGATTTGTATACTCTAGTCAATTATGAAGTGTCTTTATCTGTTCATATCATTATGTTCTTTCTCAAACGTTCTGCTCAATTCATTTTGGACTATACAACCAAGAACTAACATTTATATATCAATAATAAAAACAATAATAACAATATTTGCTTAAAACAAAATTTGTTAGTTTCTGAAGGTTCTACTGATATATTATAATTATTATCATTTTATTCCGAAGTAATGTCAACTATTTCCAACTTCATCATACATTCGTTATTATATTGGTTGCTTTAATCTTCCCATTGATGTTTAGGACTACAATTCAGTTGTCTCTTATTGGTAAATGTGCATCCCGTGCGGATTGGCTCGATATTGCCTTAAGTTACAAGCATTATAAACATTCATTTTGTTGATATAATGTTATCTTCCGGTGGTTATTTACCGGAATTTTGAAATATAGTCAATGATTTAAGAATCATGTAGGAAAATATATAAAACACGAATTCACTGATAAACATTAGCGTGATTTATTCACACAGATGTTGTCTTCTTAACATGCGTCTGAAAGTTTAATTCTTTACTGACTTAGAACGTTCATACTGTACAGTCGTATTTATTATTAAAATATTTCTACATATCTTGGTGATAATGAAAATAGTAGCGAAATGACCGAAATCAAAATGATGGATTGACTGAAGTATTTTGAACCATCATCTTTCATGTTAGGAAACGCAAAATCATATTGTAAGTCTGCTCTGATGAGAAGTTCGATCCTAGGACAAAACTGGAAAACTAATATGCTTTAGCTTTTAAGTGGACTTCAGTAGGTGTAACTTCGAAACTAAAACTAAATTTATATATTTTTTTGCCTGAAGTTTAACATTCGATACACGTTGATTGGTTCATCATTATTTAATTACATGCTTTTTTCCAAATTTATATTTGTTTATCCCGTCTTAAAAATGAAATAGTTCATATTAGGACCTGTTTGGGTAGTTAGTTATTTCGATCAGATATGTTTTTCACTTTCATGTTTTTCAGTAAATACAATATCCTGTAGATTTAGTTAACAAATACTTACTTAATATTACTCATTTAGTGGCCGTCAACGGGTTTTTTTGCTGATCATCAAAATAAATTTCATATAATATCAGGCCAGTTGGACTGGTGTTCACATTGCAACTAGATCGGTAAAATTCTGTGAGTGCTATAGAATTAAACTTATTTGACAATAGCTGTTTTTCGCTGATCAATCATTTATGCATCTTGATAACATTCAAGTTGAAAAATGAAAAATCAGTCAACACATTTTAATTTGACACAGGTAATGCGTAATTAATTGAAAGTATTTACTCACACAGTTAGCTTTTTCTGGTAATTCCACACTTTTGACTTTAGCGGGGCATTGGGATAGACTATATATATAACACCATGACGGTCTCATTCGAATTTGTTACCAAATTACCCTCACAACAGATTTTAATGTTTTAAGAGAACGTTCGAGTGTACTAAAATGTGTATTCAGTTGAGATAAATAAAAATCAAATAAATAAGTAATCCATTATTTATAGGATTAAAAAATTAGGTAATCTAGAAGTTTGAGATAACTAAATTTTATATTTTATATTTTCCAAAAAAATCTTCAATCCTCCCCAGATGTCACAGTTTCCGTTTAATCAACTATGTAATATTAAAATAAACAAATAAATGACTTATGAAATAAGTAAAAAGTCTCCCATTACGATAAATCATTCCATTGATGTAACTGAAAAACATGGAATAACATTCTTTATTCTTTACATCATTGATAATGATGACAATGATAATATTTTTTGCTTAATCTAAAGCGGAATTTTAAAAAGTTTCTACAATTTCATAATAGTTTAACTTATCAGTCTAAGAAGAAAATTTAATTTAATGTCTGATTATTATTATGATTAGTTAAACCATATTATCTATTGCGAAAGGTTTTTACATTGTCTATGAGCAAGATAATTGCCTGGAGCACAGCAAACGAACATAAAATACAATATTGAAGAAGTCAAAAGGTATAAATATAGTTAGTCAGTTCAATGAACATCAAAGTTTGCTTTTCTTCCTTTGTTCATTAGTTGACTTAATAAAACGAAATCACGTGCTCATTGCTAATACCATTCTGACGAGATAAATTGTAAAATGTTGAATGACTCAGAGCGCGTCCTGGATCCAGTTGCTGGCCACCAACCTTCTCCACTCGAAATAATGAAATAATTTGAGATGTTTCTCACAAAATATTGCAAAGTATGAGAAACAAGAAATGTCTCCAAGCATAATAAAAATATAAATATGGTTATCACAATTTACTAACAATTAGATTACAATCGAAGACCGAGGATCATTTGGTAGTTGTTTGGTCTTAGTGTTGTGCAAGTCAGCGGTGAGTAAACATGTTTCTATCAAAAGTCTTATAAAGTTTTGTGGTTAAAACATCTCTTTTAAACAATTAGGTTTTCGTCTGATGGTCTTCATTTTTCAATCATTATTGAGAGATATTTAGCTTCATGATTGCGATAATAATGATACTACCAATTACACTATTAGTACCATTAATATTAACACCAATAATCCATTTCCAAATTACCAACTATCTTATGTGCCTAGTTCGAGGAGACAATATCAACGTTCTTGGATTGGTACCTTATCCTAAATCTCTTTGCAATAAAGGTTTTTCTTCACAATATTACCTGATTTTGTTGAATGGTTATGAATCAATCAGCAAAATGATTTCTTTGAAAAAGTCTTATTCAATTACGAAACTATTGAGGTTCATTTGATTTGAAAGGAGTTTTCATGACATTTACGTTGTCTGTTCAATCAATACAAAAACTGTGGTCAAAAAAATCATACTTCAGGGCACATTATTTATAACTTTATTCTAATATTAATAGTTGAGATCATGAGTCAATTGAAACTAGACCACCTTGGAAAACCTGGAGGCATTGGAAGGCCGTTTCGTTCTATTTTAGGATTCCTCAACAGTGCGCATCCACGACCCCGCCTCGCGGGATTCAAACCCAAGACCTGTCAGTCTCGCGCGCGAGTGCTCAACCACTAGATCCGAATACTCCATATTTATGACATTGTGTATTTCTTATTTTGGTTCACAGTGTTCAGAACATATTTCGTAGTCTTTAAATGTCTGGTTCATCGAGCTTGACGTTTGTCATAATCATATTATGGATTTGGAATAACTTATTAATTATTGAATCTCTCCCAAAGTTTTTCCGCTTATTAATAAAAAAAGGTTTATCGACTCGTCCATATACCTATAAAATTTATTAGGATTCTCCCCACTGTTTCTAGTTGGGTTTGAAGATTGGTTTGTGTGCCATATACTATCTAAATAGAGAGAACTGAGCAGCTGAAGCATTTAGCACTATCATTTTTACTTTGTGGTGAAAGAAAAAAGAATTTTCGTTATCATTTTAAACGTTTTGTGCACTAAACAATGCTATTTCTGTTGATTGTTTATGAAAAGTCAAAATGAATTTTCTCTATTCTGATTGGTTCGTTTTTATTGCATACCGTTATTACATCTTTTTAAAAATTGTTTGAGTGGTTGAATTTAGAAATTCACCACGATTTTGAACAAAAACTCCATGACAATTTGATTCTGAACGGCTGACCAAAAGAACACTAAACAGCACTAAATTGTTGAACGATCCTATATTAGTACATCTAATTAGTAAAAATACGAACACAACCCTGCACGGTGTAAAAACACAAATTTTTCAGTTTAAATTAAATGATCAAAGCTTTCAAAACATTATATTTTACAGTAATAAATTAATAATATAACAATAATAACTTAGTATATGCTCCCTTTCATTAAGTATTAAAAAATATTTCTCGAACATTATTTCATAACCACACAATATATTAAGATGACGCAGTATAATTTTGTTCTCTTAACTGTGTAGTCTCTATATTCTAACTTGATAAAATATTCTGTATGTCAAAGAACAAATCCTTTATCATCAACAGAATATCTAAACTAACTTTAGATATCCCTTCAACGATTCCGTTAATTAATAGTGACTTCATCATTTTAAACAAATATTTACAAAATTACATCCTTTTTGTTTACTTACATCGACTGGAAAAGCGAACACTAAAAAAAACAAGTGAAGTACAACTAATTAAATTATTGACACTTTTATCGACGAGATTCAAATTTTTGTTTTGCTTATTCAAATTACAAAAAACATTTATATACTCAGTTATATATATATATATATATATATTGGTTAGCATGGTTAGACTTAATGTTTGCTCTTATCCATTTATTTCAGTGTATATATATGAGTTCAAATACTTATTTATCATTTTGTGTCTTTCCTAATTGTCAACATGTATTCATAGTTACTTCTGTGCAATCCTGTATGTGTGTTTAGCTGTGGTAGGATAATTGCAGTCACGATTATCATATATTACTGTAATTATTTATTTTACCTAAAGAAAAGTGTAGCCTTCAAGTATTTTCGAACTATTTATTCAGTTTTTAAATATTTCTCCAATATTTAATAAGTTCTGTCGTTTCAGTTTTGAAAATGTAAAAGTTATTTATTTATGCCATAAAAAGCATTATAAATCTTTATTTAATGTAACATCATGAAACTATCTTTGTTTAACAACCATCAAAATCAAGAAGAACCGGATAGCTGGTATATGACGCTTAAGCAGTGTCCATTAATGCTGATCAAACTTAGGACCCTCAATTTTGCACCGACCCACTCAACACAAACCACTGAGATATATGGAGAAGATTAACAACCAAATATATTGGAAGATAATTGAACAGTATCTCTGGTGGACTGAATTTAAACGAGTATATTATTGGATATCGACTCAGTAGTTTAAAGTTTAAGCAGTTTGTTATGAAACCTAAAAGTCATGGGTCTGATCCCATAAAGTGCGGTCGTGGATGTATAATGCTGGGTTTCATACTGAAATGTAACAGCTATCCAGCACTTCATAGTTATCAGTGGTTGTCTAAATGAGATCGTTCCGTGATGTAAATTGTGGAAATTCAACAATCTTAACAGATCTTTTCTATGGTAATAATATGTTTTCATTCGTTTGGATTTTGTTATAAAATAAAACGGAAACATTTAACATTTTAAGAGAGCAGAAAAGATATAACTGGAAAGTAATTAACCTATAAAATCAACAAATATTATGTATTCCATGAAAAAGATGGTTAGCATGAAGAATGGATTTGATAGATTCATTTTGTTAGTTTATGTACTCAGCATGGGAGGAGAATTATAGAAATATGAGTAACTTATCGTTTTAAACTCAGTTCATATGTTCCCTGTTTCAGATGATAATGATTTGATGATTTGAAGTGACCGTTTCATCCTTCATCAATAATTTACTTCATTGTAGATCTGCGACATCTACAAGTATTTTTCTTTGCCACTCACTATCATTTTATTAAGTAACGTTCACATTTTCACTGTTCGTGTCAGTAAAGTTGTTTTACAGCTATTGACATTTCACTGGCCTCTAACCTAGTCATTCAGTTGGCAGGTTGCTGAATGTCGAACAGTTTCCTAAGTCTTTCCAAGTTCAGAAATAAACAATGCTCTTCAATCAAGTCCACGCCGTGGGCAGTGGAATGCGGTACTGGCTCCATCAAGTAATTATTTACCTGTTAATACTAGTGAACGCCGTTGCCTACTGAGAGTGTGCAGTGGATTATTTCTGAGATAATTCCCAAGTCTCCGTAAATCAGTCGTTCTGATAACCGTTATTAGATAACTCCCAACGGTTTATAAATTTAACAAAACAATACGAAGCGTTGACTACCGTTTATCATTGCACATTACAGATCACTAAGTCACAAGTACACATGGTGAATAATAGCAGAAATGCGAGCGCGAGTGGATAAGAGCAATCGAACACAGGCGGGAATAAATGGGGTTTTAGGATGGGCAGTTTGTGGAAATTGTAGTAATTTTAGCAGTTGGATTCATGATGTTTTAAACTTTTTATATTTATTCCGATGTTTCTTGTATCAACTTTATTCAGTTTACAAGAATTTCTGACAAATATACTACTCATATCGTGATAAGCAACTTTAATTGCAATACTTAAAAAAAATGCTACTTGGATGATATATGTTTAATTGTGTGACTACCAGTCAAACACACTTTGAGATCACATATTTATCAAGTATTTTAATTTTAGTAAATATTAGAATTTATTCGATTAATTTGTTCAGTTATTAAAAACTAATTGAAACAAAAGATTATTCCTATGATCTTCATTCGTGACTTTAATGAATAGATTTGAAACTGGCGAGGAAGAAACGAACGAATCTATAAAATCAGTCTAGGTTTGACTAATAAAACGTATCCTCTTTTCGTCTTCTTCAAGAAAACATTTTAAAGTTAGTCAATAATTTATTAGTTGGAAAAATAAGTTGATGGAATTTTTCCATAGTATTTATTCTGAATTAAATTAACATTTACAAGTTTATCTCCCTACAGGTATTTGTTTTTAGACAAGTGATTCAATCGCTGTTCAAAAAAACAAAGGGTAAAGGAAAGATGAATAGTTCCAGTCAAATTTGACAATCAAACAGTATAGATGTTCGTGAAGATCTTTCATAATATATGAGAGATCTGTTCGAAAATCATGTAACATTAAAATACTCATAGAGTGTATTCAAAAACAATACAAAAATTTGAATCAACTCATGGAAACCAAACAAACGTATTCATAAGATCTGTCATTAATCAATCTTTACTTTTTGCCCAGAATAAGTTTACGCGATACCTTTTAGATACTGGACGGAGATTTCTTCTTAATATAGGATCGCTCAGCAGTATACATCCATGGAACCCCAATCAGGAATCGGACGCTTAACCTCTAGACCCCTGTAACAGTATCTACCTGTGTTAAGTCGCATAGCTGCCTTATTATTGTTATCTCAATTATAATTAGATAAAATTTATCCTATTTTCTGTTACATCCGCATATTTCTATTATGGTGTTTATTACTATCAATCATCATTTCATACAGAATTTTCATACCCTTTTTTAAATGATTTTTTAGCCTTGCACATGATTTAAAAAATAATTAGTGTCCAATATATTTAACGAAAATTATATTATGAATTGTTTGAAGACTATTGAGTAGACGACTGATATATTGGTTACGTATATCTACGCACCATTAACTAGACACACAAGTCATGCTGATACTTGGATATTTTAGAATATATAGTATTTTAAACTCGTTTTTTTTATTTCAATAGGGTTTTGTAAAATAACCAAAACGTTTTAAACATTTTTTTATAATCCTTACATGCCAGAGATGAATAGAAAAACAGTTTAATTTCAAATGAGAAGAGACTATACCCCATAAAAAAGGTTATTGAAGACGGATATAGTGTCAAAGATGCCTCATTCCTTGTGGACGTGAATCATCAAGCTGCTGGAAATGTTAAGAAAAAAGACAGGAAGGCCATCAAATAAGATTACAAGGGAAGTTGTTGATTTTGTGGATGAATCAATAGAATTAAATCCACTCCTGACAATCTTACAAATTCAAGGGAAAATACAAAATGTCTTTACTATAAACGTACTTCTTTAATCTATAAGAAGGATAATTTATAAACTGCAAATTATACTTTAAAAAAGGTTTGGCGAGCGGATTTCATGAATTATTTACAAGCTCCATAATAAAAGCAGTAAATGAATTAACCACAAACGATCTATAAGGTTGTTTGAGACGTAAACATAGAAATTGTTCAAAGACAATTGCTAAAGAAGACTTTAATTTAAAAAGTATGTCTTTTTTTAATTTTAAAAAGCGCAGACAAAATTTTTAGAAAAATTTTGACTATTTAAAAAACGAGTTGAAATACTATAGTTTACAGCTGGGAAACTAAATCTTTACACCAGTTTGTGAGGTTTTCGGCAATTAATTTTAGGCGTTTTGATAATCGTTAAGTGTTTGACTACAACCCGACTGATAAGCAAAATCAGTTGTTGAAGACCTTATTTATTATAATTCGGAATCGTTTGCTCAGACAGTATATTCTTTCATTTAAATAATACATTTAATAAAATTTTATAAGTAATGAATAACAAATATTACGGAATGAAATAAATCCATTTTATTAGTAGTGTCTTAAATCTTCTACATACTGACTGATTTGTATTTTGAAAAATGTTTTACAAGTGTAATTTTGTGTTTAACATACATGAATTCATATTATTCAGCAAAAATGAATAATTATGTTTATTTTCTATACTCATAAGCATTCAATTTAGAGATGAACATCATACATACGGTTTTTGTACTTAATTACGTAATGGTTTCTTCCTCGCACTTAATGCATCCATCTATAAATTGGACTTACATTACCGAGAAATTTCAAACTAAGACGTAACATTTATCCCGAGATTTTTAGTTCTAATTGCTTCGTTAATTGATGTCGAACAGTGATTAAATTTTTGTAAAGATGAGATTGTTAGTATTTGATCATGAAACTGTTCGTATCTCACGCCCGTAGAATTCATGTTATCATTTTTAATATTCAAATGATGTGTTGAACATACTGTAAGAATTCTACATGGTATGGCTTTCAAAATAATAATTAAATTCATCAAATATGCATGAGATTTGTAGGTACTTCACAAAGAGAAATAAAATACCACTAACTTCACCATCGGCGGTCAGGTATATAATACTCTGCAGCTGTATCTCTTCAGTGATTACTTTTCCAGTGTTTAATATAAACTATAAGTAACTCCGCCTGGAGTCCCTCCGGGGGCTACTGCCGGTCCCGATCCCGGATAAAGGAGGAGGGTTGGGCATGGAGTTAGCGTCCTCATCCCGTAGAAAACTAACTCGCTAAAAAAACGCTAACCAAAAAAAATAATTCAAACCTTTTAAACTCTTCCCTTGGAGTCAGAATATCTTCATTTAGAAGAACTATGACGTCTCATGATGAAAGCCGGATTCCTTTGGAAGTTACGAGGCCGATGCCCCTTCTGACAACCAAAGCAACCACTTATTTAGGTACATGGAATACTCGTACAATGTGGGAGACCGGGAGAACCTTTCAAATTGCTGCAGAAATGAGGAGGTACAATCTAGAGGTGCTTGGGATCAGTGAAACACATTGGACGGAAGTTGGACAACAACGACTAACTTCAGAAGGGCTTCTGTTGTACTCCGGCCATGAGGAAGAAAGTGCTCCACATATACAAGGAGTGGCATTGATGCTGTCCAAACAAGCACAAAATGCACTTATAGGATGGGAATCTCATGAACCAAGGATCATCAAAGCCTCCTTCAAAACAAACAAAGAGGGCATTTCAATGAACATCATCCAATGCTATGCGCCTACCAACGACTACAATGAAGACGCTAAAGATCAATTCTACAATAGGCTGCAGTCAATCGTCGAGAAGTGCCCAACAAAGGACCCGACCATCCTGATGGGAGATTTAAATGCCAAGGTTGGAATGGACAACACTGGATATGAAGACATCATGGGACGACACGGACTGGGAGAAAGGAACGAAAATGGTGAGAGATTTGCAAACATATGTGCCTTCAATAAACTGGTCATAGGCGGCACTATATTCCCACATAAACGCATACACAAAGCCACATGGACTTCCCCGGATAACACTATAAAACCAAATCGACCTTATTTGCACGATGATGGATGTGAGAACCAAGAAACGAGCTGATATAGCATCAGATCATCACTTGCTGGTCGCCAAGATGAAATTGAAACTCAAGAAGCACTGGACAACGGGGCGGAAAACATCACAAAAGTTCAATACGGCCTTTCTTCAGGATACTGACAAACTCAACAAATTCAAGATAGTCCTCAGCAACAAGTTCCAGGCCTTTCATGATCTACTCAATGGAGAAGGAACTACTGTGGAGAGCAACTGGAAGGGGATCAAAGAGGCAATCACTTCAACATGTCATGAGGTCCTGGGTCACAAGAAGCACCATCACAAGGAATGGATCACTGTTGATACACTGGATAAGATTCAAGAAAGGAGGAACAAGAAGGCAGCAATCAATACCAGTCGAACAAGAGCAGAAAAAGCCAAGGCACAAGCTGAATACACAGAAGTAAACAAACAAGTGAAGAGGAGCATCAGAACCGACAAACGTAAATATGTGGAAGATTTAGCAACGACGGCGGAAAAGGCTGCAAGAGAAGGAAACATGAGACAACTGTATGACACGACAAAGAAACTCTCTGGAAATCGCCGCAAACCAGAACGACCAGTGAAAAGCAAGGAAGGCAAGGTAATCACCAACATTGAAGAGCAACAAAACAGGTGGGTAGAACACTTCAAAGAACTCTTGAATCGACCAGCTCCACTGAACCCACCCAACATCGAAGCAGCACCCACGGACCTCCCAATCAATGTTGGCCCACCAACAATTGAAGAAATCAGCATGGCCATCAGACAAATCAAGAGTGGCAAAGCAGCAGGACCAGACAACATTCCAGCAGAGGCACTAAAAGCAGACGTAGCGGCAACTGCAAGGATACTCCACATTCTCTTCAATAAGATTTGGGATGAGGAACAAGTACCAACAGACTGGAAAGAAGGACTTCTGATCAAAATACCGAAGAAAGGCGATCTCAGCAAGTGTGATAACTACAGGGGCATCACTCTTCTCTCAATACCGGGAAAAGTCTTCAACAGGGTATTGTTAAACAGGATGAAGGACTGCGTAGACGCCCAACTTCGTGACCAACAGGCAGGATTCCGTAAGGATAGATCGTGTACAGACCAAATCGCAACTCTACGGATCATTGTGGAACAATCAATTGAATGGAATTCATCACTCTACATCAACTTCATTGACTACGAAAAGGCATTTGATAGCGTGGACAGAACAACACTATGGAAACTTCTTCGACACTACGGCGTGCCTCAGAAGATAGTCAATATCATACAGAATTCATATGATGGATTACACTGCAAAATCGTGCATGGAGGACAGTTGACAAAGTCGTTCGAAGTGAAGACCGGTGTTAGGCAAGGTTGCTTACTCTCACCCTTTCTCTTTCTCCTGGTGATCGACTGGATCATGAAGACGTCAACGTCTGAAGGGAAGCACGGGATACAATGGACATCTAGGATGCAGTTGGACGATCTAGACTTCGCAGATGATCTGGCCCTTCTATCCCAAACGCAACAACAAATGCAGGAGAAGACGACAGTGTGGCAGCAGCCTCAGCAGCAGTAGGTCTCAATATACACAAAGGGAAAAGCAGGATTCTCCGATACAACACAGAATGCACCAATCCAATCACAATTGACGGAGAAGATTTGGAAGATGTAAAAACCTTTACGTATTTGGGCAGCATCATTGATGAACAGGGTGGATCTGATGCAGATGTGAAGGCGCGGATCGGCAAAGCAAGAGCAGCATATTTACAACTGAGGAACATCTGGAACTCAAAGCAACTGTCAACCAACACCAAGGTCAGGATTTTCAATACAAATGTCAAGACAGTTCTACTGTATGGGGCAGAAACCTGGAGAACTACGAAAGCCATCATCCAGAAAATACAGGTGTTTATTAACAGTTGTCTACGCAAAATACTTCAGATCCATTGGCCGGACACTATTAGCAACAACGTACTGTGGGAGAGAACAAACCAGATCCCAGCGGAGGAAGAAATCAGGAAGAAGCGCTGGAAGTGGATAGGACACACATTGAGGAAAGCACCCAACTGCGTCACAAGACAAGCCCTCACATGGAATCCTGAAGGCCAAAGGAAAAGAGGAAGACCAAAGAACACATTACGCCGAGAAATGGAAATAGACATGAGAAAAATGAACAAGAATTGGATGGAACTAGAAAAGAAGGCCCAGGACAGAGTGGGTTGGAGAATACTGGTCGGCGGACTATGCTTCATTAAGAATAACAGGCGTAAGTAAGTAAGTAAAGTACTGATTGAGAAGTAGCAACTACTTAATTTACATCAAATTGAATTGTTTTAAAGTGGAACTTTTAGGGAGTATCATTTATATTCTGTGTGATGAATTAGTTAGGAAAATACTCACGTTTCAACTAATATATCACCAATGTTATCTTTTATCCTTTTGTTTCGGCTCGCATAACTGTATAGCATCGTTAGCTGTCATGCAGAAAAGTATAGCCTAAAGTCGTATATTGTTATAAAGTAAATTGTTTATAAGAATTGCAATTATTATTTTTTCTTGTTTTGTTCATTATGAAATACATTAATTTATGGATCAGTTTAAATTCTGAACAGTATTTACCAAGCTGCTGAAACTTTAATTAACATTATATCAGCACAAGCTAACAGAAGTTGGTAGTTAGATTTAGAACTACGGCCTATAAATTGATTAGTGAACCTGTAAGTCATGGAATCGTTCCCTTAGTCTTAATCGAGACCATGTTCGTTTTCTTTCAATATATTTAAAAATAAATTCAACCATATATTGAACATTGAAAATTTCTTGTTTTGATAGTCAGACGGAAAAATGAAACGAACAAATTCTTTTTTTTAATTTATTTGGATAATGTTTCCTAACACACATACACATTCTCTTGTTTTTCCGTGTTTTCGCGACGAACTTTTTTTTATTTATTTAGAATTTATTACTGTTGGTATTATACAATTTAATACTTTAAACTTTAAAAAAATAAAAGAATAACAGCAGTTTAAAAATCCCCAAGGAATATTCAAAAATGTAGAATATATGAGCGAACAATTATTTTCAATAACTTCATCATCATCATCAGGCTCTACAGTTATAAGTTCATAATGATTGTGATATTTTACAAAGGTCAAAATAAGGCATATATTAAGAAATTTGAAAGTGTTATATGTTAAATAAGGGTGAGTGTTTGCATCTGTTATAATATAAATACTTCACAATTGTGTTATTTGTAAATTAGAAAGATCATTTAATAAAGGTCAGAATAATTTGGAGTAGATTGTCAAGTCACAATCAGTATAATAGTAATATAGCAAAAATGAAAATGAAAAAAAAATCATCTTGTCAATTGAAGTAATAATGATAATAGAAATCGTGATAATAATATTCTTGTGTGAATATAATATGTAATAAAGGGGTTGTTATCAAGGTAATTACGATTAACGAATTGGAAATGACGGATGTGAAGATTAAGATAGAGATAATCAAAAATAATAATAATAATAAGGAAAAAAAGGAAAGGGGTAAGAGGTTTATAATATTCGGTCTAGGTATCCGGTTGTCCAGCCGTAGGCGAAGGTAAACATAGAGGCTGGATATACCTTTTCTGAATACATAAGTTTGGTTTTCTGGAGTTGATCCAGTTGGCTTCTCGGCTATGTAGAATGGCCGTAACCTAGCTCCTTGAGGTATATATTTTGCAACTCGATATAAAACAGAGAAAGCCTCCTCTATTTTAATATGATGTTCACTATTTGCCAAGTGAGGAAGGATAGTGTCGTTGATCGACTTAGTGACTCCTTTCACCAACCCTGATGGTACATGTTGATTAAAACGCCCTCTGAGTACGGCCTATGTAACTAGCTCCACAGGAGCTATACACACATAGAGTAGCCCATCTTCGGTAACTTATCCTTGATTAGTTAACTGAGTACATGCCTTATTTTGGCCTTTGTCAAATATCACAATCATTATGAACTTATAACTGTACAGCCTGATGATGAAGTTATTGAAAATAATTGTTCGCTCAAATATTCTTCATTTTTAATAAATAACATTTCAACTTATTTAAACAGAAAAGGTCCGACTTATTTTTATCTTATTACATAAATGAATAATTGTTCATTTATAAATGAATAAATAATAAGAATTTTTATTAATCCTATGAAATCATGAGTACAAGTGAATTCAATATAGTCTTCAACGAATAATACTTGCTTAGATGCCATTGGAAACCAGGAGCTACCAGAGATCTTTTTAATTCTAGTGTAGAACTCATCATAACTGAGCATTTATGAACCCACCAGGATTCAAACCCTTGGTATCACCTAAAAATTAAAATACTTTTCAGAAAACCGTTTTATCTAAACTAAACTTGTCAGTGGAGATTCGTAAAAAATAGTGTAAAGAGATGTCTAGAGTGAACGTAATTATGTACCTAACAAAATATTTTATACAACTTATGGCTCTCGATAAAATGATATGAAACAGTTTAAAAAAGCGGATTAACTTTGTTTGAATAAAAGCTACTGCAATAATTCAAAGTAAACACTCATTGTTCATAAATATTCTTAATAGAAATGGAATTGAACTTTTCATAGTTAAACATGTTATTAACCATTTTAAAAGATCTTTTGTTAATGACTCTTTCTAATGACACTTTATTTCAATAATTTAACCATAAAGTTGATTTATAATTGTTAGCAATAGCGTGAAAAGTTTATCAATAATAGTTCTGATACATACTTGTTCAATAAAAGAAAGATCATTTTCTCGAAACAATAATAAAATACTTCAAAGTGATTATTTACATGTGAAATAATATGCAAATTCAGAATCAAATAAGATCATTCATTGATATTCAGTTCACTTTTCCCACAAAGATGGAACGCCTATTGTGAGCTGTAGTCGAATCCCTTTTATTCTTGAAGGCACAGATCAATGTATTATGCTCTATTTAAATGTTTCATCACAATGTCATTAGATTTAAAGCATTTTATGAAAAATACCCAGTGACTAATCAACTCAACAAAGTCTGAATGTAAACGTTTTTCTTTAATAGGAGACTGAATATCAATGTATTCACAAAGAAGCATAAACATTCTGGTCTTTAATTTCAAATAAAATGGAAGTTGAAAACAATGATCAAAAACTAGATAAATGTCAGTTGTGACTGACTAGCTGAACTTTATATTGTTTTACCAAAATGTCCAACAAAACAGAACAGCGAAGAAAAATTATGTGTAGTTAGGTACTAGATTGCTTACTGAAAAAAATAGTGTCAGATCAAACGGATACCGTCACTTGTTCCTTAACAAACAAAATATGGTTGAGTCATTAATATCTAGATACCCAACTGCGACATTATAAGTTAACATATATTAGCATATACAATTTCCAAAAGCTACAAAATAAAATAATCTTTTAATTGATTAGAATAAAAAATAGTATTCCATCTCATTTGAAAAGTTCTAAAAACTCTACGGGATCCAGTGGAATATTTCCTCTACTCCGTGGCATTGTCTTTATCTGATATACATTTAAGCAAGTTTACCTTCAGTAGTCTTATAGCTAATACAAAACATTACTGTCAAATTAATCGAAATAAGGAAGTTATCTAGACTTATCAACAATGTTACATGAAGTGAAATGAACAGATTATTCCGATATTTATTGCAAATGTATTAGTGAAAAAAGCAAAGAAATATTAATGCTAATTTCTAACATTTATTATTTAGCTTGAATACAGTACATAAAACAACGCAAAACTCGGGAGGCTAACTTTCTCAATAGTGACAGACTTTAAGGCTTATGATAATAGCGTCATTAACAATATTGATAACAAATTGTTTATCAACCTGTACATCTAACATTTCTCTTGTATAGTACTGAAGTTTATTATTTAATCAATTTATTGTTCCTCGAGATAAGTAATATGTATTTGTTAAAATCTGCAAGTTTAGTTGTTCAAACATGGGAACCATAGTCACTAAAAAATAGGCTGATAGTTACGATCGCGAGTCTATAATTTATGGACGAGTCAATTCAAAGCGTTTGAGCAATCTCGAGGTCACGGTGACCATTTGATTACCCAAAGCTCACGTACGATCAGTTTACAGCAGACTTTAAAGAAGATGTCATAATTGAGCGGCTACAACAAATGGGATTACTAAGAAGTTCATTTATTTTTGACCGCGATAGTCAAATGACTTCTGGACCGTGTGACGACTGTTGTAATGATATTGTATTTTGATGTAATTTATGTTTGAGTAAAACGTCTACTAGAACGGGAACTTTTTTCGCTCACTCCCCACCGAAACTAAGACAGATGATGATAATTGTTGCAAACTGGATGAATGAGCTTTGGTAACTCTGGATGCAACCTTTGCAGATGTTACTGAAGCTTCAGCAGTTCAACGGTATGCGATTTGTCGAGGTATACATGCAACAAAAATAACGAACTTTCATGAGTCGTCTCGAGAAGTTGGGTGAATCATAGAAACTGGCGAAACGGTTGTTAGGAAACTCAAGTTCATTAAAGGACGAAGTGTTAAGAAGACTAGGTAAGTAGCATTGTCAAAAATATATTTAACAGGTCTTTGGTAAATACGATAGACCCTACCAGAAAGGATACTTCCAGAGCGTTAGGAACTGATAAGCTTCCACTATAATTCCAATTATACGAGATTATATGCAGCCGGAAACCACAATATATACAGATGACTGAAGAGTACATGGATACTTACATAAACTTGGTTACGCGCATCGTGTCGACGTCCGCAAGTGTCATTTCGTAGATCCCGCCACTTAAGGCCAAGCCTTAAGGAGTCTTCACGACCTCATCATGGCATCAGAGACCGACTATTATGGAGTCACCTGGATGAGTTTCCATACCGTATTTATTACGATTACAGAACTGCAGAGCCTCTTCGCAACCTTGAAAAGTTTTAAAACCATGTTAAGGAAATGTATCCACTCCACTTGTTTGGTTTTGTATTTTATATTCTTACCGTACACCAACTGTTTACTGTTTACCTGAACCTCATCAAGGTCACTCAAGATTCATTCAAAGGTCGGCCATAAATTTTAGTCTCGCTGCTCAAATCTTATACACTGTCGTCCATTCAATATTAGCATTCTTATCTAGTTCACTTTATATATATATAAACTCCTAATTCAAAGTCAAAATGTCAGATTAATCAATTTTCACACACTGTCTGGAAATTATTTCGACAGTAAAAGGAACTAATAAAATATGGAGTGTGAAAATTTAACTCGATTATTTAGAGTTATAGTGTTCATCGTATAATCTGTATGTTCTGGGTTTAGCTCCGTGTAAGATCATAAGTGCGCACTTTTGAAGAAATGTAAATTAGAAAGAGAAACATACCAAGCGTTTCTCAACTTGTTTAATTAATTTGAATTGGTTTTAAAAAATGCCTTTTAAAACTATGTTATGTTTTAAATCAATAGTTTATATAAACGAAATTCATTTCTAACAAAAACCGACAAATTACTTCAAAGAGCATGTTCGTCATCAACATTTTACCAGATATTTCTTTTTCATAGCAAAATTTTGAATGTCACAGTTCTTTTTGTGTGAAAACTACTAGACAATTTTTTTTAATTTATACGCTTATTGACATCATACTAATTTAACATTATTGTTATATCCAATTGCTTTTTGAATGTAATTTTGAAAAAAAAATTGACAAATTGTTTCATTTTGTTTTTCACTTTTCACTGGATTGTTGTTACTTGAGAAGAATGACCGGAAATGGTGCCAAATTTGTTGTATAAAAAGTGATTAGATTTTGAAGAAATCCCTTCAAAATGATTTTTAGAGGTAACAATTAACAAGGAGAGATTCCATATTTCTATGAATATCCATTAAATAGTTTTGATTTGAAATTTACTTTGACCAGTGTAGTACTTGATAGTACAGACAGCATACACTGTTTGTGTGTGATTGACTAAAACTTATATTGAGAATCAGCGTTTACAAGAAGTACACCTTACAGATAATACATTTAAGAAACATTAAAGATGTTCTATTCAATGTAAAAAAGATCGTACGTTAAATGAAATGTGAATAATTTATCTTGGTAACTGGAAGAGTAATACTGCTTAACAGTTGGATTACTTAAGTAATAAAAATAAAAAAAGTAATAAAAAGAACATAATAATGAAAAGAAAGTTTAAATATAAGGTGATTATAATAAAATCAGTCAATCAATAAAAATATTAATTTAAGAATTACTAGATAGTAATAATGTAATTTGTACTAGATAGAGATTAGGCAGTGAATCTGGTGTTCTTTTAATAAACTCATAACATATAATGAATTATCTAGGAATCTTGTTATTTTACAAACTCCTTAAAAATGTTAAATTAATAATCATGAAATTGCACTTAGGTCTGTATGGTTATTGGTGAGTAATTATGTAAAATTCAAAACTAGAATGCATTATTGCCTGTTTTCATTCTTCAGTTACAACTTTTATCAGTTCATGGTAAAAATTCTTTTCAAATTAAATGCACATTTTTTTAAGGAAATACTTACTTTATCTTCATGTTATTTTTTACTGACATTACGACAGAGCTAATTCAATGACATTTTAGTTAATAACCTAGAGTTCTATTGGGTAAGTTAAGTAACACATATCTGGTAACATAACATTGATTTTTTACTCTTCAGTAAATGGTGTGTTAAAATGATGTGAAATGTGAATGAGCCCTACTTGTCAACTATGCCAAATAAGATTGAATGAATAAAATGAGTGATTTTTTGACAAGGAACTATTTGTAAATGATCTTGCATAACGGAGGATAGAGACATTTTCTGGAGTTTTTTCATGTGTATATATTTTCAAATAATATTTACATTATTGAGTAAATCAATGATACTGAATGTGTCAGGCAGACTAAGAAGTTTTCTGTTTTCTGGTTCAAATGTTTACAGAATTTTTTTGTTTTTAATTTAAGGACATCAGGGATCTTTCTTGTATGTTAAAGACGGTATAATACATTTAATTAGTTAACATAGTCGGTGGTAAGTGGCTACAGAAAGACCAGAGAAGATACTTTTACAGGTCTGATTCAGATGGGTTTTTTTCAACCTATAATTGAATTTTGAAAGATTTTTAAAAAACGTGGTCTCATAATTTTAATATAACTATTAGGAAATGGTCGGGATAAAGTTTTTTAGTTGATGTTGAAGTATTGGTAATCCAAAATAGAAAGAAATCCCAACACTTTCAATCAGAAGTAATTCATGTCTTTTATCTTGTTTACTTATTTATTTATCTTCATTTAATGCAGGCTGTGGCAATTTTTTGATTCATTTCATATATAAAAATGATATGTTTTCTTAATATACACAAACCGAAGACAATATTTAGTTGAATGAAATTTCTTCTCACATCACTTACGCACATTATGTTATCTTAACACCTTTTCGTGTCATAACACATGCCATGTGTTATGTGTACAAAAACAATTGGTCGTAACCTTGAATTTACTTTGTAATCCTTAAGTCATTCTATGGCCTAGGATAACACGACAATTTCTTATTCTTTCTCTCCCCTCGATTATTTTTAATTGAACTTTTATTTGGTTGACCTTTATTATTTTCATATAAACATGTCTCTTACACATGAATGCAAATACCTATTTTTTAGAAAATCCTTCACGTTGATTGGATGACTTATTCAGTATACAGTAAACCGAAGAACCATGTACCTATTTATATTCGATAATTTTGTTGTTTGATTATATTTTCCTTGAAAAGCTTGGACCAGATTGCCAGGCGAAACGTTGGATTTACTTAAAATTCATTCGCTGTGATTTTACAAATATATATTATTCCTCTTTAATGACTCACATTAACTCGGCGCCCAAATATTGTGAAACCATTCGTTCAAATTTAGACGAAAATTCTTATTTAAACTATAGTCCTGTTTCTATACCTGAATAAAATTTCGAGTAATGTTCGTGGACGATTTCAGAACTGTGAAAATATTTTCTCAAAGCTGTCTTCAACATTAAGAAGTTTGTATTCACACTTTCCCTCCAAAATTGACTGAACTAACTAATGTCTATTTTTACTTATGATAATAAGACATTCTTTCACTAACTAGTCTGTGTTTTTATTCAGCAGATTTTAGCCTCACTTCTAATAACACAGTAATCATATTTATGTTCATTCGTTGCTAGATGGTTGAGGGAAATCAACAGAAAAAATTCAGAATCAATTTTAAACAACATTAAGGATCAGGGAATCATGAAATCGGTTACTTCTTGGTGATCAATCATCGTAAATGAGTATTAGTTTTATGTTAACTCGAAATCTTCTGTAATGATTATTTTAAGCTAAATGAAGAGAATCTGTTTGGGTTGATTGTCAGTGATGGAACTATTTGAACTGACTATTCAATCGTACCAATATAGAAAGTTCTTGATTTTCATTCATCATAATACTAGTCAATTTCAATAATATTTTAAAGCCTTATGTTTTGCTTCTGGTGAACTGTGTACTTGTCATTACTGGCCCATGATAAAATTATTTAGAAAAAATTCATTTGAACAATAAAATATCAAGAAAAAATTGAATAATTTAAGTCAGTTTACATTTTAAAAATTGTTAAAATCAGCTTGAGTTGGTTAATGTGATGAATAGTATTTCTAATAGTCTAATATGTGTACTAAAAATTCAATCTGGAAGATTTCTGCTTATTTCTGTGTAGATGATACATTCAACAAAATTTCTGAAGAGTGCCGAATGGTCTTTAACTGGTTCTTAGATTATTTCAGTCTGTAATGTCAATCATCATGATAGTAACTTTTTACATTTGCATAAATTGAATGAAAACTAACCAATATACAGTTGACCAAACCGTATTTCAATTAGTTGAATTATTTGTTCTCCTTAGTCTACACATAAGATGAAGTGACTTATAACATATCAAAATGCATTATCTAGATAATTTACTTAATAATGTGAATAACTGTTTAAAATTACAAATTCCTTCAAAATACTTGTTAGCTCATAATTTATTGCATCTCTGCAATACACAAATGGGCATTTTCAAAACTATATGCTAAACTTTTTAAACAATGAAAATAGTCATCATAAAAAAGATGGCAGCTGAGGTTTTCTGTAACGTTTAAATGGTCAATTAATTGTCATGTCTAGCAGTAACATTCATGTTCTAGCTCATTTAGAGGATGAGTGATGTATACCAGAGTGTTATTTCCATAAAAGATTTCAATTCAAGGGGATGGAGTTATCCACACCTATCTGCAATGAAAAGGTTCGATTTAATGAATCTAGATATACAAAATGAAAAATATTGGAAACTTTGGAGCTTGAAATGAAAGCTATGATGTAATTACACTTCGATACACTGCATTCATCAAATAAATCAATGAAAGATGATGGAAGTTGGAAGCTGAGAAAAAGACAGTGAATATTAGGAATGTTGCAGATACCCGTAGCTAAAAGAACTTTTTATTTATTAAAAACCTAAGTATTTATAAATACTGTAATAAGTTAGTTATCAATGTAATGAGTATACATTTATTATTAATTTCAATCTACAATATTCACCTATTGTATATATGCATAAACATAGGTTGATATATACATTTTATTTACTATCCTTAAGAACTAAGCGTAAAATTTGTTAGGATCACGTTTATCAATACCCATGATATTCTCTTGTAACAATCAACAAATGGTTGCACATTTATTATTACTTAGCCAATTGATTTTAATGATATCACAAAACAATGAACAATCAATCATGATTAAGAACATTTGTACTATAAATTACTACAGACTACTCACTATGATCTATAAGTCATTTATTTAGATATGCGACTGTATATTCAGTTGATTTTCAAATACTTTCTGCCTGGAGCTCTTGTAGTGTTATTGCCAGTCCCAAGCCACGATAAGAAGGAATGTTAGTCATAGGATTAGCCATCTTATCCTGTAAAAAAAACCTTATTAAAAAAACGCTGACTAGAGCAAAGTATAGAAACCGCTTTTGAAATTATTTGTCAATTTATGGAATAGATTATACTTAGATACATATTACATGCATGAATAATTTATTTTCCAGTTAAAAATAAAGATTTTTCAGTGAAACAACATTGGTAAAATAGTCAATTATAACGAACAATTAAATAATGATGTTGGAGAACATTTAATCGATTGTTGCACTCAAGTTATTTTAAATTCAGTTCACTGCTAATTCCTTTTTAATATTCTGTCATCTTATCTGTCAATATGTTTGATGATATGCTAACAATAGTATAAAGTAATTAGAGTTTTATATAACGAATACTTTAGTTATATTTTAGTGAACGTAAAAGTAAGATAAGAGAACCACGTTGAAAAAACTATTACTTAATAACATTTTATACTGCGTAAAACTTGAAAAAATTCAGTTAACTATTATATGATTTATTATTATTCAATATGTAAGTGATTGGATGGACCGGGATTATAAATATTGATCATTGTTTTTTTTGTATTTAATTAAAATTACATTTATCTCTTCAATGGTCGTAAAATAATGTGAAAATGTGATTAGTTCTAAATACTACAATTCTTAAAAGTTGTTACTTTATTTAATATGTCTCGTGGTGTATCCAATAAATACGTGAATTCCGGTCATAAAGACCTTAGTTTATATAGACTTAGGTAGACCAATCTTATTCACCTCAAAATGCTTCATGAATATGGAAATATATTTATAAAATTTCTGTTTTCATGGTTTCACACAACTGTTGAAGTCCTAAAATGTCAGACTATTATAGCTGCTTCATTGCCTCGTGATGCGTTAGATTTGTTTGTATAGACCGGTCTCTCTGAGTTCACTTAATCAAGAATCATTTGGACAACACATTGGCTATCAGAAAATGTCAAAGACAAAAGATATTTTCTATTGGTACCTTTTTTATCATGTTTTACTTTTTGAAGTACCCACTAGAATATTCTGTCAACGCGTTGTAAATAGTTTCCGAAGTCTAGTGAACTTATTAAACATTTTAAACAGTTTGCAACGAAATAATGATAATTTTAATTACTGTAACCATTAAACAGGTTCATTGATTTCTCGATACAATAGTAAATTCTCCTGTAATGAGTATGAAACATAACCAATAACAAAATCGTATTCAACTATAAACGTTTTGGACGTTAACATTATCATTACAATGCTTATTTTAAAATAATATATTTGCTGGATAATTGATG
Source organism: Schistosoma mattheei (assembly GCA_944470405.2). Taxonomy (NCBI): domain Eukaryota; kingdom Metazoa; phylum Platyhelminthes; class Trematoda; order Strigeidida; family Schistosomatidae; genus Schistosoma; species Schistosoma mattheei. The sequence continues at coordinate 11,675,689 of OX103943.1, forward strand.
TTTGATTGTTTTTATACAAGAATAAATTTTAATATATTTTCATCTTGTTATCTACTGAATGAATAAGAAAAATGTTTTAGTTAGAATGAACAACATTCAATGAACACTGGTTCACAGAATGTTTACAGCTACATGGATTATGAAGTGAAATATAAAAAAATACCATCCTGACTATGAAACTTCAGTGTCCTATGCAATAATAGAATGCATATTGTAAGAACTTAGGAGATTAGGATTTTTATAGGAATTAACCAATTTTTAATATCTATATGGAACAATACGAAAAACACTTGACTTTTTATAGATACAAGTTAAGCAGTAACGCTTATATAAATCAGTCATATCGTATGTACCTAACAAATCAGTTACAACTGACAAGCAACTAAATACCAAGAGGCTACTGAAAAATCCTTTTTATCCTACAATGGAATTCCTCAGCTGTATCAACCGTCAATCAAATCAGAAATTGAACCTAGGGATTTCTAGTTCTGCGTCTACCGATTGAACTGTAAAAATCATCTTTTTCTATACGAAGAACGATAAGGATAGATGGAAAAATTTACATTTAAGTACTTTTAACATATGTACATTAGTATAATGCAAGAAATGTAACTGTAATGCATAACTGTCAATTACAAATACAATTTAGAAGATGATATACATATCATTTAACCAGCTCACGCCTCATTTTTTTTATTATAAAACTCCGTGGTATAGTTATGAATCTCTAAAAATAGGGAAGATAGAAGACCTTGTCGATCTGTATTGAAGTGAGGTATTTATTGACTATTTTTTCAGTAATTCATTATTGAATAAGTAATTGTTCTACCAAAAACGCTTTGTATACACATAAAAAATAATAGATTTTCAAGAAAATTATCATTAACTAATCACTTACTTTTCATTGCGTTTCATTGAAGTTTGTCTGTTTATATTAAAGACAACACTCATACGTCGACCAACTCGTGTAATTAAGTCAGAAGGACGACCTGTAGAATACTGATGATTTGACATAATACTAGTTAATTCCAAGATTGATGTAAATGTTAAATATACAATGAGTAGTGTAAGAATATGTAATATATATAAATATGTGTTTTAATTAATGTACTAGTACAAAAATCAAATTACTTTGCTATTTGCTAGTAGATACAACTGAAAGGACTGAAGCGTCGACGTCCAGCTGTATAAATAAAAAAATGAAAATATTTAATCCTAAATGATTCTAAGCTACTATTAAACCTCAACCATGATTGGTTAATTTTCTCTATTTACAAGCTTATGTGATTGGGTAATTTTGATTAGTGCGTTATTTTCTTATTTATCAAAAAAGGTAACTAACGTATTTTATTTTATTGTATATGTCAACTGGTTCAGTACATGTAAACAGTTGCATAATACAAAACCATTCACGAATAATCAGGATTAAAATATTTGCCATAATATGTTGTTGATAAAATTCAAAAATTAAAATTTCGTTTTAAAGCTTTTTGGTGAAATTACTATAAAATGATTGCGTGTTAATGTTTAATAAAAGACAATGACAGAAAACTGATGACGATAGAATGGGTTGAGGAAATTAATACCAGGAAAGACTTGAATCATTTTTTTCCCTCAATTTACATATACTATTGATACATACAATAAGTAATTAACGTATCGGTATTCATAACCAGACAGACATTTTTAGCTAAATAATAATGAAAACAAATATTTGCCAAAAAATTGTTTAAATTACTATAGAATATTTTAAACAATAATAAATGGACAAAAGCTCAAAATGAATGGAGGAAAATTTAAATATTTTGGTTTATTGATAAGAATGCATCATTTTGTATGTCATACATTCAATAGATATTTTCTTTAAGCGTTTTATCATTAAAATAAAATTCATCTGACAATTATGCGTTATTTCGTCGAAGGTGTGTTGACACTGATTACCGTAGTGTAATTATGGGATTGTATTTCAATGGTACTACAGGCAACAAAATCACATTAAAGTCAAGCTGAATGGATTACTTCTCTACTGTATATGTTTCATAGATATTGAATATTAAATCCCGAAAAAGGTGTTATAAGTACATATTTATTAATTAGAGTAACTAAAAAGAAAAAACAATGTACTAGATTATTGTGCTCTTATAGGCCAGTTTGTTTTCGTTAACTATACATTTACTATAAGGGTTTTTTCAATGTTGAGTAAGTTTGACTGGAAATACGTGATGAGTTAGAAATGCAGTCACTTTAAATTTCCATTTACTTGCAAAGTGATATGAATAATAATAATGAATCTTTAATTTTACAGTTGAGGCAGTCATCAGAATTTAATCAACAATTTTCGAAATCATGATTTTACGCTGATTGATAATGTGAACAGAGCGTTCCATGTTATCAAGTGGTACTACTTTGTGACCATAGATTTGAAGCTATTTCTGATATTCACGATGTGTAAATAAGTATGAGTAATCGAAGTAGGCAAAATTTTACAAACTGTCAAAAGGGATTGATCTATTGCAGGCTTAAGCATTACTATGGAAATTCAAATAACCAACACAAATGAATTAAATGTGGTCGGTATTTAAGCAGTGAAATATAGAAATGCAAGTTATTTTAAATAACAATATAAGTTTTATTTGGATTTTAAATACCACTAAGATTACAAACCGACATAAGTTGGACAACTCTTTGAAATCAGGAATCATTAAATAACCTTTTCATCTTAATATGGTACTCCTCGGGGATGAGTAATCAAGACCCTATCGAGGAGTGAATTTAGGCTCTTCAGAAAAACCATTGAATGATGGACCAGTGATCTAAAGTTTAAGCACTCGCTTCGAGATATGAAGTTACCGAACTCAATCTTTGGTAAGGTCGTGGAAACGAACTGTTGTACAATAGAACGAGACAGTCATCCAGTGCTCCACGGTTTTCAATTGATATCCAACTTCGGTTGAACTGTAACCTTAATGAATTTTCAAATGATCCATTAAGCAACATGAAAACCAATAGATATTATCATTCGCCTTAATCATCTAGTTAGTGCCTGTTAATTTAATCTTCATTTGGACTTTACACTGAATTCCCTGATACCATGTATATTGTTAAGAAAAAGTTAGTAAATGAATCACGATCTCCAAAGATGAATGGCTTTTCTAGTATTATCTCTTTAGAAAACTATAATTTTACAATTGATTATCTCAAATCACTCTGATCAAGATATTTATATACATTTCTAAAATTGAAACTGCTAATTAATCTAAAAAATTCACTATCTAACAATTCAATTATTCAGTCTGTTTGTATAAAGTGGGCTGATGCATGGCACGTAACACAACATTCAGTCAACACACCACTGATTAAATTCTTAAATGTCAATTGCGTTTTGTTATAGAGTTGCCGTCTATTAGTAAATATAAATTTTCTACAGTTTGATAGTCAAATTAGAATGTCGTTTAAAGATCCCGGTGAACTAAATTATCCGTAATGGCTCATATAATTGATTAATTGGATCTTCTTATTGTTGTTTAGTACTTCAATCGATCAGTCTTTTTTCGTATACTTGTGCATCATGTACACATTGCTTCGATATTATCATTAAATTGCAAGCATTTTAAACAGAGATGGATGATGGATAGCAATAGAATCCAGTCATATGTTTCACTCTTTTTGAGACTTACAAGTTGATTGTATCTGGATCACTAATTTAATGTTCGTTCCGAAGCTTAAACCGGGTGACGTAAGTCCCTCTGACAAGTCTCATATGGAACGAGACCCTTGTCTTGAGTAACAGTGATCCAAACCCCATTGCACAACGCGATAGCTATCTAGATTCAGTAGCTAAGTAGGTAACGCTATGGCATTTAAATTCAACGGCATTGGATATGAGTTATGTAGTGCACTACGTAATGCAGTTACATCCAGCTGACGAGTCCCAAATACAAAGAAAAACACGTCCTAGATTCAACTGCCAGCCACCCTCTATCACTATCTAGAATTCCTTGTGACTTGTAATTATATTCGCTTCCTAACAGTAATGTAATCTTCCAACTATTGTGATATATAATCCAGAATAAACTTTACAAACTGAACAAATCCTAGTCATTTATTCTTCCACTTAAACATACATTTTCATGTATGAAACAATATCTAGATGACTTAAATACATTCATCAGTGCACACTACTGTAGAATTCATAAAACAGTACAATACATACATTTGCAGTTATGATGGGTTTTAACTGACCAGAAACTAGCAAGAGTCTATCACAACATCAATATTGTATGGTCCAGTAAAAAAACGTAAGGTATATATTAGGCACATCTTGCTGAATAGTATCAAGTCGTACGATATTTTGGTCAAATAAATGATTCTGTTGACTACGATCAACCATCCAACCTGGAAAAATTGTGTTTTTTTTTAAGATCTATACAACCTACACAATCCAAGTGGAATTCTCACTTATACCGAAAATACAGTCTGTATAATTTTAAGATTATTTTCTCTATGAATCAATCGCTGAATTAGTAAATATGAATTTTAAGTTGAGTAGTTTTACATTCTTTGAGCTTAAGAGTTAAACTTAATCATATTTCTTATTGACTGAACAATCTGTTAGTCATTTGTCAAAACAAAAATCAAATTTCACTTACTTATAATTCAAACTTTATACTGATGACATTATCTGAAAGAAAAAAACCAGTTAAGATTGTATTATGTCATTCTTTAGTTCAGAGAACACCATACACACAAAACTCTTATGTACAAATTGAATTACACATGAAATACTGACCGTTAAAACAAGCATAGTTGTTTATCAAAATTCATGACAACACACATAGACTCTTTTCATTACCTTATTTTAACCGTAGAAAAAAAATTATTTTTTAATTTTAGCCAATAGAACTGTTTTTTATTTGTTCACACGCAATAGTTAATTTAAACAGAACTCAAATTCAGTGTGTTTTGTCAATGTTCAATGCTATAAGAAAATTATATCTTAATTTTATGAAATAAAATACCATAGAAATCAAGTGGGTTGATGATTAAAAAAAATTGAAGGTACTCAAAACGGAAAATCCTTTTTCTGAAAATTAAAAACATCATGTGAATTGACATGAGATGTGGAAATAGATCCCTAAATATTCCATGCTTTTGTGCTTTTCATTTCCCCGCAGTAATTATGTAGTTATGTGACAACTTGAAAATAATTGAAGATCTACAACATTCTACTCTCTGAATAGTTCACTAAAAGTATATAATAGGCATTTTAACATGCCTTACTAATATGTTACAGCTGCTGATATTATTTGGTGGTTAGAAAAGTAGTCGGTAGAAAATCTTACTTAGTACTTATCAATGAAACACAAGTGTAATTTTGAAGTCACTGATACTCCACCATCTGGGATTCAAAACAACATCAATCACTTTCACCACTTGTATTATTATTATTATTAACTGATAAACTGAGTAAAATGAAGATGATTCAGATAGATGAAAAAATGTTAACACTGAAAGTACCAATTCTTGATTTATAAAAAGATATCCATCCAATTTAAGACAATGTCAAACTATCTATTCTATAAATAAAGTTACAATAAAATTGTTATATCTAAGCAAACTAGACAAGATATCGATTTAACTACATATGTTACCCCTTGAGCAACACAGGCTATCAACAAGGATTCTCTAATCAACTCACTCCTAAACTCACCATTCTAGTTGCTTCCAAGTGATATTTATTCTACACACATATGATGATAATGATAATAATAATAATTCAACGGATATTGAGTATCTTACGTAGACAATTGTTTATAAATATTTTTATCCCTTTTATTGTGATTCTGGTAGTTCTTCAAGTTCCAGCTCCGTACAGTAGAACTGTCTTGACGTTCGTACTGAAGATTCTGACTTTGATATTGGTTGACAGTTGTCTTGAGTTTCATACGTACTTCATCTGTAGGAATTCGGCCCTTGCTTTGCCAATCCACACATTCACGTCTGAATCAGATCCTCCTTGTTAATAAATGATGCTTCCCAGGTACGTGATAGTTCCCACCTCTTCCAGCCTTTATCCATCAAGTGTGGTTTGTTTGGTGTTCCCCGTGTTGCATTTGAGAATCTTGGATTTTCCTTTGTGAATGTTGAGGCTTACTGCTGAAGGAAGGCTGTATTAAACATTCGTACTGCTGTTTCCTCAGTTGTCCAGAAATTCTTTAGCTCCAGTATCTCGAAGAAACAATGCATTATTCTTTGTAATGCTGTTTTTCCAGTTGTCCAGTGCTTCATTTTCAACTTGACCACAACCAGGTTGTGATCTAAAGCTATGTTAGCTCCTCTCTTTGTTCTCACGTCCTCCATGAATTTTCAGAATTTTTTCTAAATGCAAATTCTGCCTATCCTGTTTTCTGTGGTGTGGTCTGTTTGTTAGAAGGGGCGTTGGCCTCATGACTTCCAAAAAGTTTTGGCTTTCACCATGAAGCGTCATAACTTTTCTAAGTGAAGATTGTTCAATTTTCAAGGCAGAGTGTAGTGTCGGTTACTATGTTAAGCCAATATAACTTATTCTAGCTTCCGAACAGGCCTTCTCCACTGAACGTCATTTTGCTCTGCTCTCTTCTCTTCGCTTCGTTTCTCTGATTGTCTATCCAGATCACTGACTGTACAAAATACATGTATTCGAAATACTTTCTCGTATTTGACTTATTTAATTCCGTTATTAACTAACGCGAGTTAAGTCGTTAACTATATACGAGGGTTGATGATATATATATATATATATATATATATATATATATATATATATATATATATATATATATATATATATATATATATTTGACAGCAATTATTCATACGATTCTACTTGAGTCAGACATCAGGCCACTAAAAGAGTTTAAATGGTTTAAATGATTTTTCTGGTTGACGTAACGAAACCCATGTCCTGAATCTCAATGGTAGTCACAATCCATCTATTTTGTTTCGAAGTAGTCCGAACCAACAGCTCACATACAAACAAAGACTGACCCAAATCCAGCCCTGAATATCAACAACGGAGCAATTCAAACCCTGACCATTGATGATTTATTGTAAATTAATATCACCTGTATACATCGTCAAAGTATCTATAAAGTCAATACATCTGGTATATTCTTTCCTAATATATTCGAATATGTGTCACATAGTTTTATTATCAGAAGTGTTCATACTAAATTATTTGAACTCAGAATAACCCTCAGTTACGACTCAGATGTGTAAACTAATTGTTTACTTATCAATGAGTAGAGTGAGTAGACAGATTTCAATGGACAAAGTAGCAATCAAGAAGCCTGTATTTCAGTGAAGCAACTTCATTTCCTTTCACCACTCTTTGACAGTAAACAAATACATACGAACTTTACCTAATATCCATATCACTATTATCTTCGTCAAATGAAACCAATGTGGAACCGTAAATATTTTCAATTTTGACTAATTGATTATCACAGTTTAAATCATGGGTTCTTCTTAGCTAGACCACTGGGTGTGGAGTCATAGATGTGCATTGATGAGAAGATCCATGCCATGAAGAAACAGCTTTCAGTACTTCTAGGTAATAAATGGTGGTCTAGTTAATATCCATTCTTGATTTTAACTGTGAAGGTCTCTCAGTTACCACGATTACATTCATACTGATAATTTATTTCCATCAAAAATCATTTAGATCCGTTTGTAAATTATATCGGTCATTACTTTGACCGATTACTTTCTCTTAAACACTATAAAAAAACGCTCTACTTAATCTTATTTACGATAAACAAGTTCATGCAGATGATTAGTAAGTGAAGTAAATCCGTACTGCTTATTTTATTCTATCTACTGAACCATTATGACTAAGAGTACTTTTCTTTAATGGTTGTCTAATATATTAACTAGTCATTGTATGAATATTGTAGAATAAAAAGTATAGGACATCTGTCCTATGAACGACAAAATATTATATATATATATATATATATATATATATATATATATATATATATATATATATAAAGTAGATTGAATGATCTTGGGTACTCCTAATAGTTTTTACACTGCTGATGTTTACGGGTAAAGCGAAAACGAATACAAGCACACCTTGGTGTACCACGAATCCACATGAATAAGCATTTCCGTCTTTTCATATTCTTCAGTATAAAGTCACTGAAACAGTCATATAATATACAGATTAACGCTTAAATTAAGTTTCGAACTCATTACTTACCTGTTCATCTCATCATCTTTGTTAGTCATCATAAAATCTCTAAAACAACTGCCTTTTCAAGGCTTAAAATTTGAAATGTCAACATTTGATATCCCACTGACAGATAATTCACTTCTAAGCTGATTGCTTGACTGAATAAATCTAGTTAGTATAGACAATAAACTAATGAAATATGCCATTATTAAATAGTTAGTCTAATGGAAAATTGTGTCCGTTAATTACCAATATCATTATTATAGATTAGTCTAATTCTAGTTTCAATCCAATACCACTATTATTCTAGTCCAGTTGTGTTCATTCACTCCAATTATACTACTGTATTTGCTAGTTATTTCGATCATGAAATATATATTCAAGTTCTTACTTAATTCATTTGACCTCTGTCATCGATCATGTGAAAACTACTAACTGTCATTGATATCGTGAATCAATTCAAATTAAATAACCATTGAAAAAAAAGAAGTACTAGAAGTCTGCTTTGTTCTAGTGTGGAAAGCATCAGCAATGACCATCCATGACCTCACCCGGGACTATATGCTCATTAATTTCAATCAGACGATTTCAAAATTTTAATGAGAAGTTGTGGCCATGGAAGTTCAGACATGATTGATGAGAGACAGTTACCTATTGGCCGCAATGAAAAGAGGTTGAGGAATATCGTGAACTGGTTGAAGTTAGAAATGTACCCCAATGAGTGAGCGCTCAGTAGTCCAGCTGTTTTCTGAAGGACCGAGATCTTTGAGTTTGATCCCTGATGAGTCGTGTATACACATCACCAAAGAGCCTCATACTAGGACGAAAAAGCAGTCCGGCGCTTCCTGGTTTCTAAAGTTTGTGTAAATTAGGTCAGCTTGTGAATTTGATGAAAATTAGTTTAAACATGCCATTTAAAACGTAAAATCGAAACAACAAATTTCTTTAATAGATTAATTTATGTTCTCACATCTTTCTAGCGTGCTAATAGATTCGTTAGTCGCAATGAAAAGATAGAAAGAAGGGTTTTCAAAAAACATTTGCGTTGTATAAGTCTTTACTACTTATGCTATATATTTCAGTGTATCCTAAGATAGATATACACTTTTTTTCTCTGCACAACATAGTGTACAGTTATACAATAGAGAAGAGAATATTCAGTTTGACAAATTAACAATTTGATACTGAATATTTAAATATATTGTTTTAGTTATTCTTAATCCTCTTTTAAAGCACCGAATATTTAACTCATTTTATTCTATTAATCAGAGGATTTGCTTTTCCTTAGAATAAATATTTACGGAAAAGATGACAAATTTTGGTAATTAATTTTATGTTAAGTTTGAATTTCGGCTGTCAGAACTGCATCACCTGAAACTGGATGATAATAATCAATACCGTCGAAATAGTTGGTCATGAAATCAAGTTACAGTATACTATTAGCCTTACCATTTTGTAACGTTTATACTTCAGCCTTTCACAACCGTAATAATTTTGTCTAAAATCTTTCAATCCTGCAAGATGAATAGTTCTTTTCAAATTATTGGTGTTAGCCTTCTAGGCTTAGTTGAAGTGTAAGGAACCATTAGATATCTAGATATGAAACAGTACCTTTTTGGTGCTATTGTTGCGTTGTTATCCCTGTTTTCGCTTCAGGATGTTGTATTATTTTCTATGCCAGAACGCGAATGATTCATTCTTATTGCATGGTTATTATTTCCATGTCTGTTCGCAATCTGTATAAATAAAATTTCGTATCTGCTGAATCTATCGTTTACCTGAAATTTCAATGACCACTAGATATCGAACTGAAAAACAGATTAACTGGAACTTTTACACTGAATTTTTAATACTCATCATATAAACGTTATTAAAAATGAACTTAATTGTCACTCTTATTCCTAAAAATAGATAAAAATTCGATAGTTTTTGTGCTATGATTACGTAGTATCATCATTATCCAGTAATTTGTATCAACGTCATCACTACCGTATACCGACGTTTATTAATATCCGGAAAACAAATCATTTTTATCATTATTAATGTAGAAAATCAATAAATATGCCGATTTTAAAGTATCTAAGATCACTACCGTAAAAGTTTACACAACGCACCGTGTAATCGGACAGTAATGTTTTCATTCGGATAGTCATCAGGTTTTATCCGAACATACACGAACAAAGATGAAAATATGAAACCAATCAAAATAATTTAAGTCAGTGATAACAATGAGATAGATTGCACAACTACACACAGTTGGTAAAAAGTACAAATTGATATTAAGAAGATAGGTATATTAGTAGTGATAAGAATAATAAAATAACAAACGTACTAGTCAGTAGTTCAACGAGGAAAATAGATCAAAATTGGATGAACAGACGTCAAAGCAACAATAATGAAACATCTTTAACAATATGTAATCAGAGATGTGCAAGTAATAATATGGTGATGAATATAAATAAGTGACGAACAAAAAATAACTATAAGATGTGAAAAATCAGTAAAATCACTTATTATTTCATATCCGACCAAGTTAAGGAGAGGAGTGTCACGAATTTCTTTTGAGCGCATGAGCTAAGGTTACTAGTCTAGAGTCGCATAGCTTCTGGTCTATGTGTAGACGGGATCGAACCTGATTAAGAAACGACAAAGGCATATGATATACCACTCGACGTGATTCGGTTCTAACTACTACATGACCATGGTTAACAAAATGTATCAAAATATAGTTGCATACCGTTTTCGTTCGGTCAAAGACAATTTGCTCGCAATAAGCCACTGTTATCATGAAACGAATTTTAGGTGTCGAAACGATTAGACAATAAACCGTGTTAAAATAATTTATTAATTTATAGTATATACTAGTGGATATTACAACAAATCTATAACTTTTGATATTGACTACAAGCAAGAAATTTACTAAACTTATGTAATGACAGTGAGAACGCGTGTTGACTTCATAAATGTCATTTTTCTATGTTTATTTTATTCACCACAGTGGCTGAGTATTATGTATCTACATTCGTCAGATATCTAGAGACCAGTTCATAAATAATTCCAGGTAACCTAAATACAAATTAAGGTACATAGAAATTTCTAATGGGATAAAAATATCTTTGAAGGTTAAAAGTTTGTTTTAGTGGTTATATATTTCATCTTTAAAGTTGGAAACGGGATCAACTATAAAAATCAAAGTTACTAACCTACGTGAACAAGTATTTAATTGAACCACATCAATCGTTCTTTTATGTATATATTGCTCATTTTAGTTCTAAAAATATGGTTCACCAACTTGAAAAATTTTCTCGAAGCTTTCACTAAAAAGCCTTTGGAGAACAAATTATTGACTAACTTACCAGTCACGTTAAAAATTATCTTATCCCGAACGTGATCTGTTACCTATGTATATAAAAATTCATCTGAAAGAATATCATAATGGCGTTTGGCCTTGCAATTAACAAACGAATAATCAAAGATGAGAGTGACCATTTTGCATGAAAATCAATCACTATTTAATTCAACTCATCTTATTCAGGTTGAGAAACACAACGGTAAAACAAGATAAATACGATATCAGCTACAAAATAAATTACATCAGTTGAGATAAGCAATACATTGGACAGAATGAACACTCTCCATTAGCAATGCATGCACAAACTAACAGTGAAGTTATGTGACATGCTATCATATCAGATGATCAAGAACCCGATTATGTTTGGAAAATCGTAATCTTGGATTGGAGAAATCCCAAGAATGTCAAATATGTTCTAGAAACTTAGTATATTTAGGTTGATGTAAAATTAATAGGCTAATTGATATGAATCTAACTTACTGGTCAAGTGATTAGGAGCCAACTAAACAACAGAGTCAATACAAATACGAGTATTCACGAAAGTAATAATGTCTAGGAAAGCAGTAGCAAGTAATTTCGTAATAACGGATTTGAAAAAGTAAGTGGCCTAACTCTACATAAGATAGTCACTGATAATGTCAAAAACGACACAGAAATCAAACCATCTAGCTCAGAGAATATACAGATTAACTGCAAATTCCCAGTTAGTTTCAGCATAGTTGCCTACAGAAAATATTACAAGTCATTTTAAAAATAAGCTACTTAAATACACCTACTTTTTCTCCGTCTTCTGATATTTACCAAAATTAACGTTGATTACAGCATCAAATATTTCCATTTAATTATCACTAACACTTAAGGTTTTATCTTGTACATTATATGTTTTATCTTTAACAAATGAAGATGTTTACCATCCTTAACTTCAATTTCATAGTACAATTCTTTTATATATATGTATGGTTCATTCATAAGAGTTTGATTGAAGCGTAGCATCAATTATTTTTTTTTTAATTTCAATTCATCCCTAACAAACATCATTCCTAGGTATATTTAAGTTTAAATAAATACTGTGAAATTTAAACAATTTTGATATATCTTTGGAGTGTTTTGTTAATTCACTTTATTTTCATTTATTTAATTGTTATCGCCGTTCTGAATGTACTCTAAAAGCTTTTTATTTCCTTCATTATTATCATTTGTATTGTATTGATTCGAGTAGTAATTATGGAAAAAAAATTTCTTAATCAATTTCATTAAGCCTAATCCCAATATTCAGTCAATGCGTTGATACTGGTACCAGTAGTAGTAGTAGTAGTAGTAGTAGTAGTAGTAGTAGTAGTAGTAGTAGATTAAAAAATTCAACAAGATATTAAACACCAAAACGTCTTGTCAAAGGAGAAAACTATGAGTCATAACATACTTATAAGTGTGATTATATTAACCACTTGAATTTATTCAATATTGTTCAATAGAAAAATGAGATTTATTAAATAGAAATCCGCTACATAAATATGCTTTCACATACACTCACATATATACATATACAGACTCAGACGCGTGTACATGACCAAGACGTTTCCACTACCAGAAATACAAACTAACAGCCGAACAAAATAATGAGTAAACTTATAATCTAATTGTTTAATCATAATTACATCGATTGAAGTATGGATAGTGAATAAACTTTATATGATTTTTTGGTTGACTCTTCACGTTGTCTCTCTGTGTTTTACATCTTCCGCTCTGTTCACTCTCCTTCCCAACCCATTCTCCCTACCCCTCTATACTTAAAAATTAAAAATTTCATCTTTATTTTTCAAGATGACAAAATATCTTCTCACCTCATTCCACCAACATTTTTTCACAGTATATAGTATTACTAACTTTCTTCTTTTTCATTTTTGAAATGGTTTATTCCTTGGCGTTTTCATTCTATGTTTTTACATCGCGGTTGTTGTTGCCTCTATGATTACTTTTTAATAGCCAGATTTAGGACATTAGTAAAGAATTCCCAAATCTGTTGGTTGATTGCTTTGTAAGGTTAGTATTTTTTTAATTTAATTCTAAATGTTGAATTTTTTTCTGGAAGTAAAAAAAATAATTACATTAAAGAAACACAGCTTATATTATTTTCTGGATAGAGATTTTGTTTTCATATCAGATAAAATTGAAGAAAATAAAGATGATTTCACTAATTATACGCATTTTATATTATGTAGAATTAGTCGTGGGTTAATTGTATTTATTTCTGGTTAAATATTTTGAAGTCACCGACCAAGTCTGTTTACTAACTGAAAAGGTTGCGCTATAGTGACTTACTGAGGTTGAAATAAAAATTGTGCTTCTTTGAGTGATTTTGTGTTCATTGTTAAATATGGATGTTCATAGTTCGATCCCATGCTGAATGAGCATTTATGAGAAGTCAAATGATACATTAAAATTGATGTTTAATGCACTCTGTTTTTTTTTCTATTTTCTGCATAAACTATGTATAACTGATCAGAAATGAAAAACCAATTTCATAAAGTACACTCTAGGAGTTTACTATTTTATTCAATACTTCAAGTGTAAAAAATATCAGATTGTAATCTCCACTGACCTTAGTTTTGATATACATCCGATTAAATATTATCAACTATTTAATCACGTCTAACCAATCGGTTCCCAATAGCGAATATGAATATAAAAATATTTGTCTGTACTCCTTGAGAATTGCGTTAAACATAATTATTTCCTTTATACCTCAAATCAAAGAAAACAACCTCTAGAATGTAGTACACTGATGATTTTCAGTTTTACCAATTAATGCACAAAGATTCATTGTCTTTCTGTTTCAATAACATTAATAAATGAATATGATTTCTGATTATTTAATAATTATTGCAATTTATTAAGTTCAGTTAACTTTAATCAATATTTGTGTTCGTTTCCATGGATACATATTATTATTAGTGCCATTTAATTTATAGAAAATATCGTTTCTTAATAATCAAGATATATAATAATAATGAGAAAATTGAACTAGAATAACATTTGTTATACACCAGTAACATTATGAATAATAGACTCATGATTTATTGTATTCTCAAACTTGAACTACATAAGGGTAAATTGATATAATTTAGTAATCTTATGTAAGTTCCCTAACTTCCAATCATTGCATAAATAATTAAGCAGATATCGAGCACATATAATTCGGTGACGTTCGCATCTTATGTAACAGTCAGATTGTTAATGTGATTTTTAACATCATAGTACTTTTTGAACAGACTAAGAATAAGATTAGAATAATGGCCACACTCTGAAGGTATGTGTAGTTGAGGTTTGATTAAATAATAACGCTACGGATAATGACAATATACTATCATTTTCATGTGAACATTTGATAATATCTACACTGTATACTAATTAAGACCCCTCTTGGATTATTTTCAATCGAATTATAAAGTAATTTGTTTGTTCTGGTTGCAAAAATATACAACTGATGAGTTCAAAACATGACGAATTGTACGTCCTTGATTACACAGTAAGCCACTATTCTGATCATAAAGTAGCCAGTCTGTGACCACGGTTTTCATGGATTTATATCTTATGACAAGGAAATACAAATTCTTTCTCATGAAAAATAAATTACTGTTAACTATTAATGACGTCCTAAAAATGGCTGTATTCTGTTACATCAATGATAAATATTTATTGAATCGTTCTATTGATTAACGACGGCTGTTTGGTTAAAGTCGCAAACTGACGTAAATTCTACAACCATTGAAAACCTGAAGACACTAGAAAGCCATTTCGTTCAAATACGGGACTCTCCTGTGGCGCTCATTCACAACTTCGCAACCGGCGACGAAACCCAGGACCTTCGATCTCATGGACGAATGCCTACGCTGTAGGCTATTGAGTCAAGATCTAATGGTATTAAAATCTAACCACTATTTGGTTGAAACGTTATTGTTACCGCTATTTTTACAAAAAAGATTTCACTAATGATGTTAGTAGACTGTAAAATAAGCATTATTTAAAATAATTTTGCTCTTTTATAAAGCCGATATCCGCGGGGTAAATTTAATTATTTTTACTTGAGATCACAGTTACTTGTAATGTTCTGCTTTCACATAAGATTAAACGATAAAAACGCATCGTCTTGCAGATGTGTCTACTAGAAATAACAAGTATTTAATATAGCATGTAACTGATTATCCGTATGATTTAAAGATGATAAAGATGAATTATATCCAAAGAAGATAATTTTAAAAGTGATTTATCGTTTGATCTGGATAATTTAAGCACATACTTCCAAGATTCATGAGCTATTTGAATTTCACTACTACTGACGAAACATTTTGTTCTGTCCACATACGACTTACTTAATTGTTTCCCATCGTTTCTGTTTGTGAGTTTAGCTGCATTATTATGGTAACAATGAAATCATTTGTCTACTCATATTTAAGATGTCATATGAATTCTTATGATATTTATGCCATCATATTTACATCTCTTCATGTTTGCAATAATATTTCAGCTAAATTTTTTCACTCCAGTTTTATACTAATAAAAGTGAATAACTCTAATCATTCTATAATTACATGGTATCCCAACATTCGAACATTCAATGAAACTTAGACATATTAAAATAAAAGCTTCAGAATAATTAGATCTCATGATTTATTTAATATAAATTGAGAAAATGAAATTGATTGTCTGATTTTAATTTTAAGAAGATAATCTTTGTTGATAGATAGAATGTTTACAGTTTTCATCACTAGCATGCTCACAACTATTGATATATGTTTCTCTATAGCAATCAGTGTTATCAGGCTTTTCAATAATTCTGTTCCTTTTTTAAATATCGTCCATAAATTCACATATTATAATGATAATTTCCGAAAGAATTTGATAATATCAGAGTCAAAAAACAATTCATTATAGTAAGAGATCATTATTGATAACCTATTCATCAGACTTTACAGTTATAAATTCAACATTATCATTTTTGTTTTACAGTAGACAAGATATCAAAAATGAATTAATTCATGTTAGAAATTGGCATTTTACGTTACTTTAATGTTAACCTCTTCTTAGTATTAGTGATAATGATATTCTGTTTAGTTAGTAGTTTGTCGTATTTATGACTTGACAAACGTGAAATTAACCATTCGCCAAATTCTAACATGAATTAATTCATTTTTAATATTTTCTGTACTGTAATACGAAAATGATAATGTTAAATTTATAACTCCAAAGTCTGATGAATAGGTTATCGATAATTTTATTCATAGAGTTAAATATTTCATTAGAATCACGACCCAATCAGAGTTAGACCAACATGGTAAACCTGGAAAAATTAGGCGGCCGTTTCGTTCTATTATGATACTTCTCAGCATCCACTATCTCGTAGGCGGGAATCAAACCCAAGACCTTCGGTTAAACTTTGAGTGTCTTGTGATTTCGATGAAATTCAACAACGCCTTGCTGAAAATCATCATATGCTCAATACTGACCAGCTTAGAGTTCGAGTTTTCAGAATTGTAGTGGGAACCCATTATCAATTCGGATAGACCATGTTAAGTGTGAGGAAGGTACTCAACAAAGAATGGAAAGTGATCGGGCACTATCATGAACTGACTCGCCTACCATTGGATTCCAGTTCAGTGGTGTAGAGGCTAAGCACCCTCGCATGAGACCGAAGGTTTTAAGTTCCATTCCTTGACGGCTAGCTGGTTATAAGTGTGCATCATTGTGGATTCTCACACTATGATGAAACGGCTGCCCGGTACTTTCGTAGTTATATGGCTGTTTAACACTTATCGGTTCGTGATTTTAATGATATTTAACAATCTCTACAGCCCTATATTAAAACAATTCATTCGACATTAACTAACTTGTATAGCAATGTCAAATGTATTTAATGTCAACCATTTTTGAAGTATGTTCGCGTTTATCGAAAGCATCTATGTTCCGCTTTAACTCTGTTTGCGATTTATAAAAATTTACTAGTAATAACACTGAATTTTCTAAACTGTGACAATTATGGTTAACGACTGGGCATAAACTCAACTCTAATTTGCCATTTTGACCTTGCACTTGGAAACTGATCGAAATGAAGCAGGAATTTCCTACGCGTTGCACATGAAGTTATAGAAGAGTATGCACGCAGAAAAACTATCTAGTTGTTTTTGTACGGTATCATGGACAGTCTTATTCCTTCATTAAGTATAACAATCCAGAAGTCTCATTACTAGGAAGCATCAGTGACAAATTTGAAGGAATAATGAGACCCATATGGAAACGTCGGGTTCAGTTAGAGACGCCGTAGAGCTTTCCCGGAAGGTTCGATATTTGTATTTATTACTTTAAATTCCTAAATAACGTGGACATAGTGCGTAAAAACAAGGTTGACAAAGAAATGTCGCGAATAAAAGACACTTTATGAGAACTAATACTTAGGTGCGATGAAAAGCTAATAATTATGATTATTCTATAAGACCTATGATTACAATTCTCAATAATAACATTAATGTACAAATCAGGTAGTGGTATGTTCCGTTGTTTTCATAGCGATCACAAATTTCTAATAAACAGTCCCTTATATATCCGTCTATCTACTTTCTCACTTACGTGTGCTACATGAGACAATTTAAACTTATGTTCTAATAGTGCGTATGATTTCATATTGAGTTTTAAGTCACGACATACATACCAGTACATAACTCATTGACTGAAAACGTTATTTTTTCAGATCCTGATGTACGTTTCTGTAGATAAACGTTTGTTATTGTGCACATTTTTTCAAAACGCAGTCCACTAGATGCAAACGTTTGTTCCTGATAGAGATAAAAGCGAACATCGTAGACACTTAGGCTAAAAGGAGTGTAATTGAATGGTTCGAAAGTCCTGTAATGTAAAGATGGGGCTGAGGTAGACAAGCAATCTTAAAATTAGGCAGAAATTTGATACACGACGATTTCGTCGTCGATTCCGAGATATTGTAATCTATGTTTACATACAGGGGAAGAAGCTCACAAATCCCCCATTGCATGCAACAGAATAAATTCTTGGGAGTCATCATTGTACTTCTTTCTTACATCCTTCAGAAATGCTCCTTTTATTTCTCCTAGATTTACCCTTTATCTCCCCTTCTTCGTTTGCTTCATTCAAACCACAAATGTCGAAAATAAATGGACCCAAAAGTTTCTACTACTTGAAGTATACACTAAGGGTTTAATCATAAAAATCATGAAAAATCTAAAGTTTTCTATGACGGAAATACCACTACATTATGCTAAGAACGTGTCAAGTGTAGCGCAGTCATCCTGATGGAAGAAAAGTCACAATATAGCAGAATTCACACCAATTAGTTTTATATTAGTGATTATTCCGAAAAATCGACCATCAATTGAGTGAATAGACAAAAACATGAACGTAATTACTGTCTACGATACACTTGGATGACTTGACGACGTACATTTTACGCCTAGCCCTAGTGGAGGATGTCGATAATACACCTCGTCAAGCTTTCTCGACAAGCAATCTTAAAATTAGGCAGAAATTTGATACACGACGATTTCGTCGTCGATTCCGAGATATTGTAATCTATGTTTACATACAGGGGAAGAAGCTCACAAATCCCCCATTGCATGCAACAGAATAAATTCTTGGGAGTCATCATTGTACTTCTTTCTTATATATATATATATATATATATATATATATATATATATATATATATATATATATATATATATATATATATATATATATATATATATATATATATATTTCAACGAGCTATAATAGTTGCTTATTCTTAAACGATGGGATAGTTTACTCAGTAAAAAATTCACTACTTATTTAGATATCCTTAACTTGACATTGATCAACAAATCATTAATTTTTATTTGGTTTATTTATAAATGGATTTCCAGAAAAAAAGATGCTTTTCATTAATGGACTCCACGCTACACCTTTTTATTTTCGTTCCATATGTGAACATGAGATGTATAACAATAAAAGATGAAATTAATTTCAAATGCAATTATGTACAACCATTAATTTGTGATTATTCATGTAAAGTACTTTATACCAGTCAGTGAAGGTTATTGAAGCTCTCCGGGCAATCCGCTTGGCTTATCTTGACAAATACACATATGTTTTCGAGGGAACATGTTTTAAGTGGGTAATCGTCAAGGAAACTCTTTGACATTTTGTTGGGAGACTTAAATTTCTAGACGAACTAATAAAATTAAACATAACACATCTTGGGTATTAACGAGAAACTTACTCATCTATATAGCTATATATGGCATTTTGGCATTATAGCTTATGTCAGTTCGTAATAAAAATCTCAACTCTATTTCTCAACCCGAACTCCTAATTTTAAATTCTAATCCTAATTCCACACATTAATTTATAATCATCATTTGACCCTATTAAGTAGGTGACTTTTCTCAGGGTCACGTTTAGGTCGCTCAAAGGTCGTTTATAAATTGTGGTCTCATCACTTTTTCTACCATCAAGTACGTAAGATAGTATGTCAGCATTCACCTTTTGAAAAGTGTATTTTACATGCACACCTGATATACATGGGTCAGGGACCCATGCACATCAAGACACACATATAGGAATGAACTCTGTCTCCTTAAGGATTTTCGATTTTGTGCAAATATACTTTGTATGTACACCTAAAACATTAATCAAATTGAGCTGATTCCCATAAGATATCCCTAGGTTTGGAGAATCTCGTCTGTGTTATACGTCACCAGATAAACTTGAATAGATCCTATTTCGCGAGCGAGTGATGTATCAGATATTTTCCATAGACCCCCCATGTTAGTTCATGAGACATAAACCCGTTCTCTCAGTGGTTGGTTGGATTTTGCCTCCGATTACTACAAATATTGTTTTTCATTCATACCTTTCGTGATAACATAGTATCAGTCACATAAGCTTAGTGAA
Source organism: Schistosoma mattheei (assembly GCA_944470405.2). Classification (NCBI taxonomy): domain Eukaryota; kingdom Metazoa; phylum Platyhelminthes; class Trematoda; order Strigeidida; family Schistosomatidae; genus Schistosoma; species Schistosoma mattheei. Next base: position 11,696,214 of record OX103943.1, read on the forward strand.
CTATAAATATGTATGTAAATCAATACTGATATATCCTTATTTTTCTAATTCTCAATTTTTATATGCTAAATTTTTATTTTAATATCTCGAAATTGTAAGTGAATCTTGTAATACCAAAAAGAATGAAAGTGTCTACCCTAAGATTAATAAATTTACACATTGATTGATTTTAATGATACTGAGATTACAGTGATGTGTCTTTTATCATCGTTGCGTTATGTCGATGTGCTGAGCATCAACTTATTGAAATTTCCTTGTCATCACTTAAATAATTCCACTATCTTGAAGACAAAAATAGAAATGAAGTCGCTTTTTTTCACTGATGATGAGGATGATGATGACAATTTTATTTGAGTTGTTATAATCTATTATTCCTAGTATTTTTACTGTTATTACTAATCTTCATTCACTTATACTTATTTCATTAATTTTAACGAATTTGAATAGGTACCTGGTTCAGCTTTTTAAAAAAGTTTCAACATTCTAGACACGAAATCCACTTCATTATATTTCTTTTGTTTCACAATAGGGAGAGAGTGATAACGAATAAAAATTAACCCAAGTGGTTATGGTACTAAATTTCACGTATAGTTACATAGTCACTATGTCATCTACTTACCTCTATGTACAACACGAAATCGATTTGCAAGGTATTTTCAATACTTTTGACAATGTTAATCCTTTTATAAAATTGGAAAATCACGTTAATGAAGATATTTCTTACAGGGCAAAGATGAGAATAGTATTTCAAAAACTATATTTTTAATCAACGATATATATATATATATATATATATATATGCATAGATTAGTCGTTACACACATAAACTTATGTACATTCATTTATTATCATTTTAAATTGTACCGTTTTATTGATAGAACTATTCGTCTAGTCATAGGAAATTGTTTGTAGACAGATTTGAGTAAATCACATTTGTACAAGTTGCATATGATAATGTGGTCTGTATATCGTCATGATGATCACCATAACACTAGATACGACTAGTATAGCTGAAAGATACTCAAAGTAATAGAGAATTTCCGTTGATCCTCAGTCCAGTGCCACAGTATTACATTCAATATCACCAGAGATCGACCTGGAAAGCTATAATTAAATGTGCAAGTTGTGATTTACTTTACTACTCTCGTGAACAGAAGAAACAAGTAGTTTCATGCGCTTGACTGAAATAAGATATTCGTGTACAGGTCTTAAATCAACAATTTCAAAGTATGAACTTTCTGAGACAATGAAACACGATCAAAACATTATCCTGAAATTAGTTAAAATTACAGTCCAAAGCTGTTGAATGCCTTCTGGAGTTCCAATATTTTGGGTATTTCCAGGACTTTAAGATAGAAATGTTGTGAATAAAAAGGGTATTCAATATTATACACAATATATTTTCCAGATTGCATCATACACTTTGATCACCTTTTGTGAATATATTTCCGACTTTCAAAACTGTAAGCAAGCTATTTTGAGTTGCTCAGAAGTGAAAATCACACAAGTTGTTAATGGTCTATCATCCACGCGAATTACAAATCTATTCGATTCATGGATTTTTTCAAATATTAGCTCAGTTGTGACAAAAACAGCCCAGTCGGTTACACCGTATTCTCATAGGTTGCTGATATATACATGTGGTATCAGAGATAAATCTCACGCATCCAGAATCATCAAAGCATCATTCAAAACAAAGAAGGAGGGGATCTTAATGAATATTATCCAATGTTATGCACCCACCAATGATAGCAACGACGACATTAAAGATCAGTTCTACGAGCGGCTGCAGTCAATCATTGAGAAATGCCCAAGAAAGGACCTAACTATTCTGATGGGAGATCTAAATGCCAAAGTCGGAATAGACAACACTGGATATGGGACGACATGGACTGGGAGAGAAACGAAAATGGAGAAAGATTTGCAAATCTATGTGCATTCAACAAATTGGTCATAGGAGGCACAATATTTCCACACAAGCGTATACACAAGGCTACATGGATCTCACCGGACCACACTACAGAGAACCAAATAGATCATATTTGCATCAACAAAAAATTCCGAAGGACAATGGAAGATGTGAGAACCAGGAGAGGTGCTGACGTAGCTTCAGATCACCACCTAGTTGTAGCCAATTTAAAACTGAAGCTGAAAAAGAACTGGACAAGTGGACAAACAGCACTACAAAGGTTCAATACAGCCTTCCTTCGAGATACTGACAAACTCAATGAATTCAAGATAGCTCTCAACAACAGGTTCCAAGCCTTACAAGATCTACTGAAAGAAGAAGAAACTAGTATGGAGGACAACTGGAAAGGCATCAAGGAAGCATTAACTTCAACGTGTCAAGAGGTTCTGGGCCTAAAGAAACACCATCATAAGGAATGGATCTCTATAGAAACACTGGACAAGATCAAAGAAAGGAAGAACAAGAAGGCAGCAATTAACAACAGCCGAACACGAGCAGAGAAAGTCCAAGCACAAGCTGAATACATAGAAGCAAACAAACAAGTGAAGAGGAGCATTAGAGCCGACAAGAAGAAATACGTGGAAGAACTAGCAACGACGGCAGAAAAAGCTGCTAGAGAAGGAAATATGAAACAGCTTTACGATACAACGAAGAAACTAGCAGGGAAATACAGTAAACCAGAGAGGCCGGTCAAAGACAAAGAAGGCAAGCCAATCACCGAAATTCAACAACAGCGTAACAGATGGGTAGAATACTTCGAGGAACTCCTGAATAGGCCGGCTCCAATGAATCCACCGGACATCGAAGCAGCACACATAGATCTTCCTATAGATGTCAACCCACCAACGACGGAAGGAATTAGAATGGAAAACACGGAATACAATGGACAGCTCAGAATCAATTAGACGATTTGAACTTCGCAGATGACCTGGCCCTCCTATCACGTACACACGAACAGATGCAGATGAAGACAGCCAGTGTAACAGCAGTCTCTGCATCAGTAGGCCTCAGCGTACACAAAGGGAAAACCAAGGTCCTCAAATTCAAGGCGGAAAACAGCAATCCAATCACTCTTGATGGCGAAACTCTGGAAGATGTAGAGTCCTTCACATACCTAGGAAGCATCATCGATGAACAAGGAGGTTCAGATGCAGACGTAAAGGCGAGGATCGGCAAGGCAAGAGTCGCATTCCTACAATTGAAGAACATATGGAACTCAAAACAACTTTCAACCAATATCAAAGTGAGAATCTTCAATACGAACGTCAAGGCAGTTCTACTGTATGGAGCTGAAACTTGGAGAACTACAACAACCACAATCAAGAAAGTACAAGTATTTATAAATAACTGTCTACGCAAGATACTCAACATCCATTGGCCGGATACCATCAGCAATAGCCTTCTGTGGGAGAGAACAAACCAACTTCCAGCTGAAGAAGAAATTAGGAAAAGACGATGGAAATGGATAGGACATACATTTCGCAAATCGTCAAACTGCATCACGAGGCAAGCCCTAACTTGGAATCCTGAAGGGAAGCGAAGAAGAAGAAGGCCAAAGAACACATTCCGTCGGATAATAGAAGTAGATATGAAAACGATGAATTACAACTGGAAGGAGCTAGAAAGGATTGCCCAGGACAGGGTTGGATGGAGAATGCTGGTGAGCGGCCTATGCTCCTTCACGAGGAGTAACAGGCGTAAGTATCAGAGATAAAATGTTAGTACCCAGTTTTTGAATAAATACAATTAGTATGATGATATAAAATCATCCAGCTTAATTAATAATTGGGCAACATTCATTAAATAGAACTAAACCGCATGACATCCTTTATTTGTCTGTGCGATATTTTCTGGGTAGTACTATTTCTTGTAATCAGATACAAGATTATACAATTCTGTGCTTATTTTTTCTGCTGCTCATAAAAAATCTACTGTAATTATGGTACACGTTATTTATAAAATACATATTTCCCATTGTTTGACTACCGTTTTGGTCCTTTATACTAATTTAACTGTTAGCTACAACCTATCCAGTCTTATCTCTAATAGTCAAATAACCTTATATAAGTGAAAACATTTTTTTCAATACATATCTAGAAATGTTTTTGAAATGTCCATTAGTGAACTATTTTGATTACACAACAACGATTGTTTCAGTTTACTATATATATAATGGTTTTCGGTAAGCGAATGTAATAACCAATATTAAAGCCACTAATGAGAAAAATAACTACAAATATATACCTTTTTAACTTGGTTTCAAATAAGAAGGTCATTTGAGGCATTAATTAGTGCATGAATACACGTTTCTACCCTTTTTTGAGTGTTAAGTACTTATACAGTAACTTATACACTACCATAATAATTACATAAAAACAAAAGTGATAATATTTTATGTGTACAGGTTAATGATGGTAACTCATCAATCTAAATTGTTTAATTTTACATTTTTTAAGGTCATCAGCAAGTAGACTACAATATACGGTATATTCTTTCAAATGTATCAAGTAAATTAATTGCTAGAGCTTATAAGTATTTAAAGTGCAAGTACACCAACTAATAGTTTTCTCCAAAGATTACCCATTTGGATTATTTGTATTTTCAACTCTACAGAGATTTGATGTAATTAGAGCATTTAGAGGATATGCATTTCATTACTATATGCTAAAACATTAAGTATGTGACACAATTATACTCAACTGTTAATTAACTGTTTTTAAGTGATAACGACTTGATATTTTAAATCAACTAGTAGGATAAACATAAACTTTATTACACTTCTTGAGGTGAATTAGGGCATAAACAGTTTGGTATGCTAGATCAACCAGATGGCCTCACTCTAACAGTCAAGATTTAGCTTAACTTTCGGAGGGACCAGATACACGTTATTAGTTGAAAATGTGTCTTGATTTTCTGAAGGAAACATGTGCATTTATAGCACGAGTTGTGGATATACTTTCAATTCAGTCAAATAAGAAAAGCTTCCTACTTACCTTTGATATTTTCTTACCCAACTAGGTGGTTGAACTCATTTATCGGAAACGCACTCTTGCACTAAACACAACTTCTCCTTCGCTCCTCATTTAGTGATCTGCTGACATCATTTTAGTCACTTGACTTTATAATCGCTTTCTTCTTTTCATTTGTAAATGATTATAAGTATCATAGAGCCAAACTAGGATAACCTTTCGCCGCACTATTTATTCAAAAGATGATGTTCCAGTCATCCTACTAGGCAAATACTAGTTAGTAGCTGTTACACCTTATGTAGCATTTATCTTTTGAAAATGCTCGTAACTTTGACCCCCGTCATTTCCTAGCGTACTTATTGCCGACCTAACTAAGTCCAAAAAGCTCACAATCTTGGGCAATCATCGCTAGATATCGCTGGTGGTAGCAGTCTACTATTCAACACGGTTGAGCTGCAATAGTCATAGCTTCCTCTTGAAATTAGTCATTAGTAAGATTCGGATTACTTTTACCACGTAGACTGCTGTATTTAATAGTTTACTTCATGGACTGATCTTAGTTAAATAACCATTCGAACATGGGAAGCACTGAACAGCTGTTCTGTTCTAGTATTGAGACAATATTCGAACAATAATAACTACTCATTGATGTCAAGTCATGGATACTACGGAGTCAAAATACAGGAAAACAATACCCTAAACTAAAAAAAACAATATATGTCTAAAGTTGACATTCACAAGATATACTATTACAGAGAGAAACAGAAGAGCATAATCTATAAAACATATCCTAGATTATAATCTCATTTTTTCTACAAGGATTGATCACAGAATAATTCCCGATATTATATTCGTCTAGTGTTTTAGATTGTCCAAGTTGAGATGAGGTTAATAAATTGACTCTACATTGTATCCATTAAATTTTTATGTTAGTTATTTGGTAGAAGAATTTGATAAGCACAAAGAATCAAACAATTATCACAAGGGTAATCAATTGATTCCGATAGGTTAGTCTACGTTTGAATAGTTCATTAGTAATATTTCCAATTGTTATACTGAATAAAGTGCGTATACCACATGGAATATCCTTTCACTCAAGAATATTTACCACTTCGAATCAACTATTGTTACATAATTCTGACATTTAACTATAAACTTGTAAATATTTAGAAAGTATTTCGGCTGTAAGAACTCACAAACGAGTTTTAATTACCATTATACGCATTCCAAAATACTATCTAAACTCATTATTCTGAGTGATGTAGCATCACACTTTGGGAATATAGTATAGAGACGGATTTAAAATCTTCTGCTGAATTTTCTGCCAGTTTCTAGCCAATCAGCAAACAGCTTTTATAAATGAAGTTTGTGGAAAAAATTGCCGTGCTGACATGCTTTACATGATTAATAAACCTATCAATATCTTATATAGATTACTCTGTTAAAGAACTGAATGAAATACAGTGAGACTACAATTTATAGATGACCTTGAAGCGACCTAAACGTGACCCTGAGAAAAGTCACCTACTTAATAGGGTCAAATGATGATTATAAATTAATGTGTGGAATTAGGATTAGAATTTAAAATTAGGAGTTCGGGTTGAGAAATAGAGTTCAGATTTTTATTACAAATATATATATATATATATATATATATATATATATATATATATATATATATATATATATATATATATATATATATATATATATATATATATATATATATATGAATTTCGTAAAAAATTATATAAGGCTCTATCAGAAGTTTTTCCCATCAACTGTAAAGCCATCAGTTTTAGGTCTGACTCCAACTCACATACGCCTATTGCCCTTCGTGGAGGAGCATAGGCCATCCACAAGCATTTTCCACCAAAATCTGACCTGCACAATCCTTTCCAGATGTCTCCATTTACTATTCATCTTTTTCACGTCTGCTTCCAATTATCGACACAGAGTTTTCTTTGATTTTCCACTTCTCCGTTTACCTTCAGGATCTCAAGTTAGTGCATGCCTCGTCGTGCAGTATCATGATTTCTGCAGTGTATAAAAAACCTACCTCCAGCAACTTTTCCAAATTTCCCCTCCAGCTAGAACCTGGTTTGTTCTCTACCATAATAGGTTTTTGATAATAATAATAATAATAATAATAATAATAATAATAATAATAATAATAATAATAATAATAATCGTTCAACGGATATTGAGTATCTTACGTAGACAACTGTTTATAAATATTTTTATCCCTTTTATTGTGATTCTGGTAGTTCTTCAAGTTCCAGCTCCGTACAGTAGAACTGTCTTGACGTTCGTACTGAAGATTCTGACTTTGATATTGGTTGACAGTTGTCTTGAGTTTCATACGTACTTCATCTGTAGGAATTCGGCCCTTGCTTTGCCAATCCACACATTCACGTCTGAATCAGATCCTCCTTGTTAATAAATGATGCTTCCCAGGTACGTGATAGTTCCCACCTCTTCCAGCCTTTATCCATCAAGTGTGGTTTGTTTGGTGTTCCCCGTGTTGCATTTGAGAATCTTGGATTTTCCTTTGTGAATGTTGAGGCTTACTGCTGAAGGAAGGCTGTATTAAACATTCGTACTGCTGTTTCCTCAGTTGTCCAGAAATTCTTTAGCTCCAGTATCTCGAAGAAACAATGCATTATTCTTTGTAATGCTGTTTTTCCAGTTGTCCAGTGCTTCATTTTCAACTTGACCACAACCAGGTTGTGATCTAAAGCTATGTTAGCTCCTCTCTTTGTTCTCACGTCCTCCATGAATTTTCAGAATTTTTTCTAAATGCAAATTCTGCCTATCCTGTTTTCTGTGGTGTGGTCTGTTTGTTAGAAGGGGCGTTGGCCTCATGACTTCCAAAAAGTTTTGGCTTTCACCATGAAGCGTCATAACTTTTCTAAGTGAAGATTGTTCAATTTTCAAGGCAGAGTGTAGTGTCGGTTACTATGTTAAGCCAATATAACTTATTCTAGCTTCCGAACAGGCCTTCTCCACTGAACGTCATTTTGCTCTGCTCTCTTCTCTTCGCTTCGTTTCTCTGATTGTCTATCCAGATCACTGACTGTACAAAATACATGTATTCGAAATACTTTCTCGTATTTGACTTATTTAATTCCGTTATTAACTAACGCGAGTTAAGTCGTTAACTATATACGAGGGTTGATGATATATATTTATATATATATATATATATATATATATATATATATATATATATATATATATATATATATATATATATATATATATATATATATATATATATATATATATATATATATATGACAGCAATTATTCATACGAATCTACTTGAGTCAGACATCAGGCCACTAAAAGAGTTTAAATGGTTTAAATGATTTTTCTGGTTGACGTAACGAAACCCATGTCCTGAATCTCAATGGTAGTCACAATCCATCTATTTTGTTTCGAAGTAGTCCGAACCAACAGCTCACATACAAACAAAGACTGACCCAAATCCAGCCCTGAATATCAACAACGGAGCAATTCAAACCCTGACCATTGATGATTTATTGTAAATTAATATCACCTGTATACATCGTCAAAGTATCTATAAAGTCAATACATCTGGTATATTCTTTCCTAATATATTCGAATATGTGTCACATAGTTTTATTATCAGAAGTGTTCATACTAAATTATTTGAACTCAGAATAACCCTCAGTTACGACTCAGATGTGTAAACTAATTGTTTACTTATCAATGAGTAGAGTGAGTAGACAGATTTCAATGGACAAAGTAGCAATCAAGAAGCCTGTATTTCAGTGAAGCAACTTCATTTCCTTTCACCACTCTTTGACAGTAAACAAATACATACGAACTTTACCTAATATCCATATCACTATTATCTTCGTCAAATGAAACCAATGTGGAACCGTAAATATTTTCAATTTTGACTAATTGATTATCACAGTTTAAATCATGGGTTCTTCTTAGCTAGACCACTGGGTGTGGAGTCATAGATGTGCATTGATGAGAAGATCCATGCCACGAAGAAACGTCTGTCTAGTACTTTTTACTTCTATTTCCTCGGCTGTCCAGATCTTTCTTAACTCCAGTGTCATTTTTGCAATCACAAGGTGATCTGAGGCCATGTCAGCACCTTTCTCGGTTCTTACGTCTCCCAATCTTTTATTGAATTTTTCTGGTGGTGCGAATATTATCGATCTGATTCTCTGTCGTATAATCTTTCGACACCCATGTGGCTTTGTGTATGTGTTTGTTTGGGAATATTGTCCCGCTCATAACCACTATTTTGAATGCACATAGATTTTCAAATCACTCACCTTTCTCTTTCTGTTCACCCAGTCCATGTCGTCCCACGATTTCTTCATTCCTGGTATGATCCATTTGGCATTTAAGTCTCTCATCAGAATGGTCAGGTCCTTTCCTGGGCACTTTGCTATGACTGATTGCAGCCTCTCGTAAAACTGATCTTTATCGTCGTCATTGCTATCATTGGTGGGTGCATAACATTGAATAACATTATTTGTGACTCCCTTCTTTGTTTTGAAGGACGCTTTGATGATCCTGGATCCATGGAATTCCCACTTTATAAGTGTATTTCGTGATTATTTAGACAACATCAGAGCAACTCCCTTGTTGTGCTGTGTATTTTCCTCTTCAAGATCGGAGTACAGCAGCATCTCCCACGAATCTAACCTTTTCTATCCATCTTGGGTCCAATGGGTTTCGCTGGTTCTGAGAACCGTCAAGTTATATCTCCTCATTTCCGTAAATATTTGGTTGATCTTCCTGGTCCCCGAAATTGTTCTATATTAATTGTTTCTATGGTTGTAATAAAGGCATCGGCCTCGTGACCTCCGAAGAATCTCGGCTTTCGTCATTAGGCGTCACAATTCTCCCTTCAACTTGAAAGGTAGAGTGTAAGTGGTTTCATTTGTTTAGTCTGGTTAGTGTTTATTACCAAGTTGGTTTTCTACGGGATAGGGATGCGGACCCTATGACCAACCCTCTACCTTTACCCGGACGTTGTACCGGCAGTGACCCTAGAAGAGCTATAGACGGAGTTTCTGATTCTAAACTAAACTTATAAAAGATGTGTATCTTTTATGAATAATTCCATTTGTTTGCACATATTCACAGATAATATTCACTCTTCAAAAAGTAATTTATTCATAATGTCTATGTCATTTGAGAAGTCCAAATCGTCTAGCTATACCGAAGTTGTTGAATATTTATTGTGCTTCCTCTAAGATTTCGAGGTATTTTTTATCCAGTCAACCATCAACAAAAATTCATATGATCTACGTAAGATGTGAGGTAAAAGAAAGGAGTCGACACAGCTTCAAATCATCACCTAGGTACTGCTAGCATGAAACTGAAGCTTAAGAACATATATATTTACAGTCACATTAGATTAATTCCCGTCTCAGTAGGTGCTACTTACAAGATTGCTTGTACGGAGTGTGGCGAAAGATGACCTCGAGTTTCTCATAGTCGTCAGACGGAGTAAATAGTTTCAGCACATCGAAAACACGGCAGAACACCTGATGATCAGATGAGAAGACATATTGGATTGCAGGACATACCGCGAGATCCAAATAGATGATCGTAGGCTATGTATACGTATTATGTAAATGCTTTGTAATTCATCTGAAAAATTAATACTTCTGCCCACTGATTTATACTGCATCATGTCGATCGTTATATTTGAATAAGATTTAACAAATTTATATAAAATAGTAAGTAAACGGAGGAAGGCTTTTTGTAAAATTTTTCAGTACATAATACACAATAATAACAATTTAAAATTTATTCGGATGCAATCAATTCATAGTAACATTTTCCGTAGTTTATACAATGTAAAATAAGGCCTGTTGAGTATAACAATAGAATTTCATAATTGTGTGACCCACGCTTAATTAATCCATGGAAATTAAACACAGTTTAACAGCCCTACGTTTTACTTCTAGGTATTACATAATGTCAAGAATAGAATTTTACAGAAAGGAACTCAACATTTAGCAGAATTCTAAATGTTAGGATTTCATTTTAGATAATCTCAGCGATTACAAAATTACATTCACTGTCTTCTAACTACTATAATTGGCGCCTAAATTCTATTAAGTCATTGGTTCAACTTTTGACAAATGTTCTTATAATTTTGCAAAATAGTTTAAATTAATGAATTCTCAATTAAAAAAGAAAAACTTCTATGATTATCTACGCATCATTAACCAAACTTACTAGTTTATGCTTTCTAAATTAGTCCAATTTCTAAATCACTAGCTATTCATATCATTTAATTTTACTCGATTTCAATCGACACAATTTAATTCTGCTGACTGACTAGTTTAATAAAATATGGCAAACTATACATTACTGGCAGCAATAGTCGATCACTATGCTAGGTTATTATAGTGCATATAGGATATGTTATTACAGTTAGTATCAATAACCATATTCACTGCCACAGGCTTTCTCTAATAGAATTGATATATATTATGATTACTGTTTAAAAGAAGGACTGACTGAGGAATGTTTAACTTTCCGATTAGAATGATCTTACATCCCAACAGAAACTAATAAAATGTAGTCCTGAATGTCAATAATGAGAAACCATAAATGCTTGCAAATAGTTATATCTTCATTCAGTTACATTTCACAGGTATTATCCGTACAGATTTGAGGTTCGAATTCTGCATTAGTTCGAGTTAGCCATTCTATGAACCTTCAAAATTTGGCCTTCACTTTCCCTATGAGCTTTATGCTACTCATAAGTAGAAGTCGTTGATCTTTAAAATGTTTCCATATTCGACCATAATCTAGTATTTTTATCATGTATAATAATTATTTTTCATCTTGTAGTTTAATGTGGTTTATTATATCTGTACATAACACATTTCTCTGTAAAATATATGTGTATGTTAGAGCCTGGTTACTAAATTTTGGATTCAAGAGACGAGCAAAAGAAAAATATTTAGAATCGTGAGCCAACATGAACTTAGCTATTGACTCAAGGTTAATGGTTCTGGTCAGACGCGTGTTGACCAAACCCGAGACGATAAGCCGTAGTGAAAATAGTGAACGCGAAATCAGAATCAGGACTCAGATCGGTGGTTTGTCTCTTGATTTCACTCAGTGATAACTATTCATAATAGACGTATTATTCTCAGAGGAATAAATCTACTTATCGTTTCAAACATTCGAATAAATACAGTAGAGTTCATGTAATTAAGTAGTATTTATAAACTCATTTTTAATGATATTTTAAATTGCCCGCATATAATAATAACCCAAAAATACTTCAATGCCATCAAATTTTTACTGGGCGTACTTCGTATATTTCATATGATTACAACTTCTCAATTTAAATGCTATTATTTGATAACTAACGTTAAATATAATCAGAATTTTTAATTTATATCCATGTAAAAATTGTTTAAAATGATACCATACTGAGATTATTATCATTTGTTAACATAAAGTTATTAATTAATAGATATGCATTTTCAATATTTGAATTCAGGAGTCAGTTGAAGCTAGACCACCATGAAAAACATGGAAGCACTGAATGTCCGGTTCGTCCTACTGCGGGACTCCTCTGTAGTTCTCATTCACGATCTCGTCCCGTGAGATTCGAACCCAGCACCTATCGATCTCGCGCGCGAACGCTTAACCTCTAGACTACTGGGTTGGCATCCAGCTGTCTAACTTCAACCAATCCACGAATAGCTGGAGCTTATTTAATACAGTATAACCGTATGAAGTCTAATCTTCCTTTTCGTTAGCACAATATATAATTATTGCGAATTACATATACATTTCTGGTTGTAGCATACTATCAACCAATCGGTTTTGTCATAGATTTTATCCAGTTGGGATATAAGCTGTAGCGGAGTCGTCAACGTGTATCTCGTCCAAACTAGAACTCACTAGATAAATGCACATATCCTCTAGTATTGATTTTCACGCCGAACTTGAAGTTCAATATCTGTCGTTTCAAAGCCTAAAGCCTCATCCACTTGGGTGCTTATTAACGATAATTGTGGAGAATTCAACTCAATAATGGGATCACACCAAATTATGAGTACCAAAATATTTGTCCAAGGAACCCATATACCAGTAGAAACCAAATAAATTGAATTCTTAATATTAACAAAAGGAAAATATAAGCGCTTATGAAGTGATCAAAAAATTTGTAGCTTGGGCTGATCCCACTGGTTTTCTTGTGTTTTTTGGAATGAGTAACTTAATTATTATTCTGAATTCTATTGTCCACTTATAACTTAGATCACTTGCACTGAAGTATGTGAATCAAGCCGACAACGAAAGCTTCTTAATAGAACTATCCAGCTCAGAGAGGATGAGATAACTGAAAACAAACTCTCATAGCTGATAATGTTTACTGAATTAATGTATCTCAACTCAGATATGGTCAAAAATCACTTTCGATCCTCATTAATTTAACTATTAAAAACAACTCGAAAGTTTTTACTGTTCTACTACTTAGATTTAATAACTAGTCAGTTAATTTTAGAAAATAGTTATTATCAGGAAATTTTAGTTTCATTCTATGCCGGTTACAGCAATCGACATTTTTGAATATATATTCCCCTTTCATATTAGTTCATGACAGACTAGATTCATTTCAGTAAAACGAAAAACATACATAATGGATTGGAAAACTGAAAGGCTAGAGTAAAGATTTCTGTTAAATAATTTATATCAAAAGTATGCTGTTGTCGATTGAAACCAGACTTTAAACAAATAAATGCCAAACGAATAAAGGAATTAAAAATAACTATGACTAACCAGTATAATACACACTGAAGTAGAAAAGCTGACGTTTAGTATACTAATTCTGATCATTGAGTGATCAACCATTGAGAGAACACAATATAAAGTATTGAGCACATTTTACTTGTGAACTACATCACTCCACATTTTTTACCAGTGAACTTTAATTTCCTTCTTTCTGAGTTGTACAGACGTGTTTTAAATGTTATTATACAATATCATCTTTCGAATCAGAAATGTTTAAACTATTTACTTTGTTAATGACTCTATAAGCCACCTGAAAAGTGTTACTTCACTTTCAGTGTAGTGTTCCAACTTCATATTATTTTTGGATTGCCAACAAGTATGGAAGTTGTTAAATTTTATTGAGATCATGAAATGATCTTGGTTTAACCACCACTGACAATCTGGCATCACTAGATGGCCGCCCCGTACTATCTCGAGAGTGATTATCAGTGCATATCCAAGACCCAACAGGCATTGAATAATCGAACTCACGAACTGTGTTCTCATATGTGAACACTTAAGCTTTAGACTATTTAGCCGGCACCAAATAGTATACAAGTATACAACTTCAATCAATTCGTGATATTGACCAACCCTTATCCACTTCGTGTGACGAATAACCACTTCACAACCAACACAGTGGAATTTTACTTGTTATGGCTTCCCACTAGGATTTCAGGAATTAGATTTTTAAGCTAGTTACCAGTGCGCACAGAATCATTCTTAATACACAAGGGAGATTATAAGATTTTTATAGTTTAAATTACCAACCGATCTTAACTAGATCACTAAACCCAATAGATTAGAGGTTGACTGTTTCCGCACGAGACAGAAGGTTCAGATTTCGGTTCTCAAATGCTAGTTCATGGATGCGCACTACTGAGGTGTCTATACTCTGATCAAACGGTCATCTGGTGTTCTATGTTATTCAGTGTTGGTCTAATTGAGGTTGGTTTATGAGTTAGCTCATGAAAGTCCTACAGTCTTTCACTGATAGTATAATTCCCCTTGAGTGTAAAATGTATATTCTTTCTACACTTTGATAGGTTCAAAGTTAATTCTTTCTATGACAAAAAAATTAAATAAATCAGGACACCGGAATTAGTATAAAAGCAACAACTGAATGCTTTACATAATTGCTTCTTTTTTCTTTTTAATTTCATGACAGTTTTATTTAAATAAAACAAAATATGCGGTTAGATTCAATGAATTTGGGTCAACAATACGACGAAAAGAAAAAGTAAGTAATTTACATTTCAGTGAAAAAAGTAATTTACTTTTTAAATTAGGATTAAATTGTGATTTAATTGTTAGAACATGGATAATGAATAAATTTATGTTATGTAAAGCTTTTAACTTTAGATTGTTTGTATTCTAAGAAAGAAGTTTTTAGTCTCTAAAATCTACTTAAATCGACTGTCAGGAACTGTAATCGATGGCAGTATATCTTGGTCAGTCCATCTCCAGTCTTCAGTTAGTATACGACGCCCGGTGTAAATAGCTAGTTGGGTATTTATAAACTAGTTCCAACCACTAATGCTGATGAACATTTATATATTCTCTACCCATCCAAACATTACCTATAAGCCTGTTCATATGATAAAAACTAATTTGGGGTGATATTTATATTCATTGCTCATTGTTAAAGTTAATCTAAAAATCCTCTTTCTGTAATAGCTAATAAACATTAAGATAATGATTATGTTTAATAACAAAGATTTGTCTTGAGTATAAGAGGATATTTTAAAAAATCATTATTACTTTGAGAGAAGTTATAAGCTTTTATACAAGTTCTTGTAATTATCAATCAAGGTGTCCATTAGCCTTATATCACTGCTTATTCCTACCATTGATCACATACCAATATCTAACTTTTACAAATAGTCTACTAATCCTTGTTTAAATCGATTTCCCATATCGGTTAAACGCATAGCACATTATAACAGAAAATGATCAGTCAATACACATTCAATCCCCAATCTTATATATTTATTAACATACACACAGGTATATTTGTCTAGTATGAAGGAATACTAAACCACTCTATATGCAGTTACGCATACATTCAACAAATTATATGAATATATTATTGACTAAAATATTAAACACGAGTTTTGAACAACTAAATTATTGTATGCATGTAGTATTTCCATGGTCATTTCATGCTTTTTTTGTTCAAATTAGGAAAGAAATTAAAGTCAGCTGAAATCTAACTAGCAGTAATAACTGTTCACTTCCGTTCTCTACATATATTAGTTATTCAAAGTATAAGTGTAGTATTCATTATTGAAATTAGCCCAATAATCTCAGCAAGAAGTTATTATATTGACACAACTACATATATTCCTATGAGCACAATAATAAATAAACAGGCATGTATAGACATACTAATGTGAGCACTTCATATATAAATATATATAATTGTTTATATTGGTTCATAAATAGTATTCGCTAGGAAAATTACACACTTTAGGCCATTTGTATTATTCGAGCAAAGAACACATGGAAGTGATAACTTCAAATGATCAAAATTTGTTAAACAATCCATTATCTCAAGTTAAAAACGCTAAACAGGAACATCAAGATATATCTGGTACTGAAATACCTCTACCAAATTATTATCCACAGCCACGTGAAAGTCCATTGTCATATGATTTTCAACAAAGGGGTTATCCATTTAGTACTCTCTCAACAACAATGACACCATCATCATCACCAACATCATCGACATCATCATCCCCGAATACTACTGCTTTCGCAAGATCTTCATCAACAACACCTCTTCCTAACAAGTCATCATCACAGCCCATAAATTATGGTTCAAATGGACCAGACTGTTTAGTGATTTTAGATATTTGTACATCTGGTCGACAGCATGATGAAACAGGTTCCGATGAACATCCAATTATGTTATTGACTGCGAAAATCCATCAACTAAAACAAAATGATGTAAGTACGATAGAACTAAAAAATTTCCCAAGTTGATTTTTATTAAACAGAATTTTTTTTTTTCATTTAACTGTTCTTAATGCAACTAACTACTTAGGTTAATTATTCAGTCATCCGCTGTTAGTTGGTAATCTAGTTCATTACTCTTGTGAATAACTAAGGAATATTTGATTTTGATTTCGAATTTAAAATGCACTTGTAAAAAACAACGATGTCGGATGGTTGTAATTACCTTAAGAGTAATCTCATCGACAATTTAGATGCATGTATATAGCTGTTTGCTTCTATTCTGAAGATACGTTCTGGAAGAATGTTCAGAATGGTATATAATAGACTATCTGGAAAATAAGGAGAACGTGAGAAAAAAGGAGATGACAGCAGCGTGAACACATGATATATACTTACGATAGATAATAAAAGCAATTGATAATAAGTGGCGATTACACAAACGTGTAATAACGGCAAGTCGCTTATTTAAAGCTGATACAGTACGGCGCAGTGTCCTTGCCTTTTTAAGGTTGGTCAAGCTTCATTCGTGTGGAGCGCTTAATCTTTAGACCATTAGTTTAACCTTCATGGTTTACATTCTTAATTCGATGTCCGCTGGTGTGGTGTTCTAATCATGCTTACTGTGATCAAGCCTCACTCGGTAAAGCTGATTAGTTTGTCTGGATTAGAATCCGCTTTCCGAGGCTTGATAACCCACCGTGTGGACGTGATTTCGTGGGGAAGTCGTCAGAACTCTTGCGTCTTGGCTCACGGACACCGCACCTGGGACAAGTATAGCTCACATGCACACCGGTAACACAAGTTTTCATTTATGCATACCATATCATACACGAAAGTATATTCACCCACTGAGAGGGTAGATGGTCACCGATCCCTTCGAACGTATTTGCTACAACTGACTGTCTCTTACGCATTATGTACATATTGCTGGTATGAGGAATTTTGTCCATACACTTCATGAGATACACATAGGTATAAGCGCTCTCTCAGGATGAGTTGATGGTCACCTTTCCCTAGTATTTGCTACCACATATTTTTATTATCTTCGACCTAAAGGATTAGTCCGCTGATTTGATTAAACATGGGCAGTCATTTTTTCAGAGTATATTCCTTGCACTAACCACACGTGTGTTCTTTGGATATACATACATACATGATTTGCACAAGCCGAGACTCATCCATTACATTACAGTGCTTACTTCTACGCTGTGTGACGTGAGTGATATTTTTCTTTTTAGACACCTTTGGCGGAAAATAATAAACTCTCATTATGGCCGGTCACTAACTTGTAACTAATGGCATACTGCCTCAGGTTATTTTAAACGATCAATATGCGATCACCTAGTATGGCAGCCAGAAAAGCTGACCTATTCAAGATTAAAGAATTCACATTGCCAAGTCGTAACTTATGCAAATTTTTATGGCGATCACGGACCGATACAAGTTTCACTGAAAGTTAACAATATCCATATCCCTTACTACTTATGCAGAACTGTATATTATTTAATACAGAATGAATTATGGTGGTGGATTAAACAGGAAACATCAATTCATTGAAGAATTCATACGTGCTTTTTTTAAAAATTATTCATGAGTTTCGAGTCTCATCCCACTATTTTCTTTTAGCTACCCGTCAATGGCTAAATGAAAACGTTTAGGCATAATCTTCATTGTCATCTTGTTGACTCATACACTTTCAAAATGTCTTGTTTCTGTTTTAAAACCTGGTAATAAATTCGTCATAGATTTCTGAAACTGTCTGATGATTGAAGGGATAACTGAAATTAAATTATATTTTATTAAAAAATAATCAATAATCAATTGTGGGAAAAAAATATTAATTTATCATTTACTCCACATACATTAGGATTATCAATGTCAATGTCATCAATGACTGTCAATAAATAAAGGGAAACTTTTTAAATATGTATTTTCCCAAGTTATCCATTTGCAAACAAATATAGCAATACTACTAGCTGATAGTTATTCTATAAAATTTCTTAAATCTGTTTAGCCCATTCTTGTACCTAAATATTAGCTAAAATTAAACTAAGAGATACATAATCCTTGATTGGATTTGGTTAGATAATCATATTCTATGGATGAAGATCTTGAATACTATAGTGTAAAATCAATTCATATAACAAATATATTCATACCATATTTTCTTCCAAATATTCATTTGTAATCACACTTCATACTATCTCATTCCCGATGTTATGTATTCTGTTTAGGAGTTTGTCAAGATTTTTACTCTTCATTGATGTTTTGCTTCTCATCAATTTTCTCTCCATATGAAACTTCTTTCGTAGTGCCCACGAGAACTGAAACAAACTGAACTGACATATTTGCATTGGAGTTCATTGTTACCTATTACATACTGACTAATTGATACACTTACAGAGTAATCAATAATTTAAATAAACAATTTTAAACAAATATTCTCTTATAATTATATAGATTCATTCTAGTATTGATGGTACTATATGAACAGTAAATCATTTGTAAACTAAATGCTTTTAAAATATTAATCATATTACTTATTGTCAACAGAATTCTCTTGATTTTCAGCAAGATGGTGAAGAATTTCAACAGTTTATTAAACCTTGTCAAATAATCTATCATGATTCTAAAGAGTTTAGTATGTCAAAAATTAAACGATCGTATGTTAAGTTAGAAAGTGATGAGATCTGTCCACAAGATGATAATAACAGTTCATTGACAGATATAATAATTCAGTCTAATGTTAATGGAGAAAACTATAGTATGAAAATGATTGAACCAACTGAAGAGTGCCTGGAAGTGACGTCAGTAAATACTCGAATTCTAACCGAAGCTCCACTACTTGAAAACGTTTTAAAAGATGTAAGTTTGAGAGAAAAAAACACTGAAAACGTTTTTTCAGATATTTCATGAGTAGGAATGTTTTAGTGTTATCATCAGTAACTAAATCCTAGAAACTTACATATCGAAATTTAATCTAATTGCTTTACTAGTATAGGGGTTGTGGAGATTATTAAGTTTTTGATTGAGATCATGAACCGATTGATGTTAGACCACCACCTTTGGAAACCTGGAAGCACTGGAAGGCCTTTTCGTCCTATTGTGGGACTCCTCAGTGAAAGTGCGCATCCACGATCCCGCTTGCGGGATTCGAACCCAGGGCCTTCGGTCTCGCGCGCGAACGCTTAACCAACTGGACCACTGAGCCGGCATCCAATGGTGATAGTTTCTAACATCAACCAATCCACGAAATTGCGCGACCAACTTCCATTGTACTGAGGTAGATACCTGTCTCTACTCGACATGGATTAGCTCCACTGATTACGGCTTCTCACTAGAACTCCGAGAATTCCCTCACGAAGCTAGTCACTAGTGAGCACATGTTGATTACTATTATAGGGGTTGTGGATCTCAATCAAAAACTAATTGGTTTAATTGAATGAATTTGATGAAATCTATATAAGATGGTGTTCCTTAATATTTTACTCAGAATTCAGTATGACTTGACATTTAACATCATATATCGTTGGCAAAATAATGTGGTCATTATTAAGGACTTTAAAGTAGTTGGTTTGTGTAAGCAGAAATGAGACTCATGATTTGATGGATACTAATTCCACTGTTCTGGTTAGTCATTAGCATAGAGATTTGTCATTTAAGGAGAATTCTCCAGAAAATAACTTAATAAAATAAAATACAAACAGTCCAATGAAATAACTTGTCTCTTTGACAACACTTTTCTACTTACTCAAAGTGCCACAGTTTACAGGGAGTGATCAGCAACACCTGACCCATATCGTAAATCATAACATAGTGTTATATAGATGATATTGAAAAAATAAATTCAACCCATTAAAATGCCTCAAAGTAGTAATTTTAAATACAATTTCTCATTCGAATATCTCCGAGTTTTAATTCTATTCTACTAACGAAAGTTATCTTTCATTAAAATAGTTACGGACTCTTAATTCCTCTGAAAGATAAATGTTGGAAATCTAAAACAATTTGAAATTTCGAATATTCTTAAATGATCGAATTCTTAATCATCGTCACTGTTATCATCATTAAAATAATCCTCTATCAGTTTTCAGAAAGTATTTTATCGTTTCTTACAATAACAGAATATGGTTTTTAAACAGTGTGTTTTAATACCATAGTTTCGTATTTGAATAACTCTACCACATCAGGAATTTTGTGGATAGTTAACCAAATATCTCTTTCTAATTTGTAGTAGGCTGGTTAGTTTGAGGTGATTGTCAGAATCTAAATAGTTTTAGAAATAAGATTTTCTAAACTGTACTTACTCACTCATCATACCAATCAGTTTGTCTTAGGACACGAATACATAGGCCTCTTGTTTTATAAGAAAAATGAAAGACAATTAGTATAATGTTAAAACACTTCTGATTTCTTTCGGCAGTACATCTTATTTCAAGTTGTCAGTTAAATATGGATTTTTATCACTAAACTGATAATTTTTTTAATTATCAGTGTTTTGGTATTAATGATACTTGAATTGCAATCTGTCTTTACAAACCTATCTCAAAAATTTATTTGTCGTTCTCACTGAACAATAATTCATTGTTCTTTCTTACTATGACAGTTCAACCAGTGGATTCAAGACAATAATCTGTATTGTTTCCGAAATGATCATTCTACGGTGAATGATAGACATCTTGATCAGGATTCTCCTCCATATTGTTGCTCAACTGCTAATTCTAGAACTACCATTAATACTAATAATACCACTACGGAGAAAATGGAATGTGATGAAAATTTGAAGAGTTTTCTTTTGCTAGTTGATGGACCGTACGGTATACGTTTAACACTTCATCCAGAAACTACAATAAAATCAATTGACATTACAAATTGTCCTTATTTTTATCAATTTATTGATATAAGAAAATCTTTTGCAAAATTCTATAAACTTGCTACTATTCCAAATACAATTAATGAAATGATCGAATGTAAGTTATGATAGAGCAAATTAGCTTTTTGTAAATTTTTTGCTCATTAGATTTAAGTTTACACTTAAGAGAATATATTGTTTATTCAAAAAGATTATGGTGTTGGTGTATCTCAGTTGTTTGTGATAGTTTTACAATTTCTCTAGATCAAGAAATCGTTACGACTTAGAATAACAAATTTGATAAAGTAATAATAACTTAAAATATAGGATTAGGTTGGAAATAAAATATATTAATGTCTTTAAAAGCATCATCCTTAATGGTTCCTCGAATACCAAGATGATAAAACTATACAAGTGTATGCGAATAGTCGTCAATATTAAAACGAATAGTTTGATAGGAATTTGGCGCTGAGTATAGAGAAGACATAATATATGAAAATCATACTTGAAATAATTTCAGTGATTGAAATTCTAATAATTCCAACGTTTCATCCAGAAAACTTGTATGAACGAAACGTTGGGATTATTTAAGTTTCGTAATTTTCTAAATAAATGTGTTTATTTAAGGATAGTGTCTGTTCGTTTTATCTATCTTTAAAGCTCATTACTTAGTTGATCTTGGGTAAAGATTAGAAAACGTTGCACTGTAATACATAAATGAGCTCCACTCTCGGTAGTTTATTGCTGACAGATACATGTTAAGTGAGAATCGATATGGAATCTTTTCAATGGGTTTCGTGTTAGAAAGATATTCATATACTCCAGAGAAAACAAGCGTTACCTAATAGATTTCAATTTATATCATTCAGCTTCACAGTTTATGAAGTTGCCACTGAGGGTTAAAACCAACTCCTAGTGGAACTATGTGATTTTAAATCAACTGATCACTGACGACGTTTTTCTAGCCTTGAGATATCAAATTGGTCATTATTCAGTGATCAAATAATTATACTTACAAACAAGTACTAACTGGCATACCAACGAGAATGATTATATGTGTACAGGAAAGTATCTGTTTTTTCTAAATAATTCATATGCTACATTTTCAGATTATTTCCATTTTATTCATTAAATGAAGCCCAAGAGAGATCAATGAAGTCGGATGGAAACGGATGAAACTTAATCTTCAATACAATATAAGTATAAACAACAAACATACTTTTAATAATCTGCTCGACATTTAGAAAGATGTTGAACAGGTAAAAAAACTAGTGACACTATATTAGTTAATAGCCGACTCAGCGAAATATTGGGATGTATCTCTTAGCATATCATATTACTTGTTTTGTAAGTTCCTACAAATCAAAACCACTAATTTTCATGTCAAAATAGACCTAAAGACTTTTTTGACACAAACATTTTGTTTGCAGTAGTATCTGTTACTGTATAGTATGATTATTGCATGTGTAGATACGTATTCAGTATATTTAAGGTTGCTATAAAGTCGAGAAACTGAGATGAAGACAATATCATTGTGTAATCCAACTGAAAATCACTCGAGTTGCTTTAACAAGGTTATAGATGAATGAGGATAGTAAGTAAACTGCGCCTAAACTATACATACTACACAGTTCTTAGCTATTCAAAAAATGTATTTTAACAATGTTTACTGGCTATTCGTCTTCAGCCTAAAAATGTTTCTACCATTATCACATGACAAAATATTTGTAAAGTATGGGTGACAACTCTCTTTTTTCCCATCAAAGAATAGACAAGAATGAAAATATTGAACCTCCATAACGCTTCTGCTTGTATCTCACAATTTTCGGTACCGCAACAGGTCCTAAGTATTTTTTAATAAAGTACATGAGTATATCGTGTAATATACCAAGTTGAAAACAGATAGTCTTGGACGTTTAATACAACCACTGTATACGGCTAATGATTTTACTTTTTTTATTCTATATCAATTTAAATTTTAAGAATAGTTAATAATCTTCAAATAAGCCTTTATTAACAATTTCAACGTTATATCATTACATTGTTATGGTCTTGCACAATCGCCCGGACCAAACTCTGGAAACCTAGTCTACGTATGAGTAGCGCGGTCGATCTTTGATAACAACGAATCTCACGTAAGGCAACTGTTCCCTGACGCTTATGATAAGGCTCCTTAACACCACCAGTACTGTTGTTCGAATTCATAGAACGTACGAAGCAGACTGCTCGCAAGAGTACTGGTGGGAATGTAGAAGTGAATGTAAAACAGACTTAACAAGTGTTATGCATTCGACTGTTAGCTACATTCCATCTACCCTATACAATATATGATTCATTTGTTTAAATATTAACTTTTTATGCATAGTATCACATTTTCAAATGGACTCTATCATAGGCTAATATCATTCATCTTTATACACGTTTATATGATCAGTGGACTTGCTCATGATCAAACATAATACTTTCTCTTTACTTTCTGTTTTTTTTCTGCTTATTTCAAAGACTTACAAATAGACGATGATTATTCACCACCCTATTCAAATATTCAACTTAAAGAATCATTCTCCTTAAAATCTCAACTTGAGAAGATTGATAATCACTATGAATATCAGTACTGTAATTCAGAAATACAACTACCAAGAAATATTGCTACCACTACAAATCTTCCACAAGATCATCTTATTCTTTCGACAATACAAGAACCATGTATATCAAATCAAGATTGTCAACAGTTCAATTCCAAGTTGACTGGATTAAAAAGTCAACCAGGTTATTGGCCCACTCAACACTGTCGAATTTTAGCAAAAGTAATACAGAAAATGACATTAGATGGTTAGTTTGTATAAAGCTCATCACTATTTTCACTAAAAAACCACACCAGAAGTAAACTCACTGACAATTTTATATCAATCTATAAATTTGTTTTCTGTATAAATACCCAAATTAGTGTCATAAGAATTTTATTTTGTAAAATTTGAATATATCAACGTTGAGATATTTTACCATGACACTGAGAAAAAATAAAAATAAAATAGAGATTTAAGGTTTTTTACCCCTAAAATTCGAAACACTTAATGAGACAGGCTATATTTTCTAATTATAACCGACAACAATGTTTAGGATAAAACTGTCCACTAATATTCCTTGATATCGGTTTTCGTTCTATTTAATCTTTCTCAACAGTTTGATGGAACCTTTTCTTAAAAACAGTTACTGTAATAAATAAAGAGTAATTGTTTAAAAATCTAAATGTAATTATTGTTCTTTATTCATATATCTTCCGATGGCCTTCAACTATGACTGGGTCACGATAATTATCGTTTTTATTTTGACAACATCAGAGAGTGTAAATATTATCTTTATGCATACGCATATTGTTTTATTTAAATTATCATGGTTGTATGTCTCATTTCATGTATTATTCACATAGTTTATAAATAATTCATTCACTTTATTTGATATGTTTGAAAAACATTTAATTGTGTAGTCATTCGACGATATTTCTAGTTAATTTATGCAACTAAAAAACAAACACAATCAAACGACAGTCCTTATGTGAAATGAAAATAAACAGATGATATATCAAATTGAATAGTAAATGAAAAAGCTGGCTCTTTATATATCACAACTTCTGAGAATAAGGTAATCATGATAAGTGAATGATTAAAAAGCCTTGGTACTCATAGAGAAGATTTTGCTTCGTGCATTTTAGGCAGATTGTTAATAAAAATTTCTTTTAATTTAAAGATAGTTCTTAAAATGATCTACCAAAGAACCACTGAAATTAAAGAAACTAGTGATCAGTTGTTTCATTCAAGTTTAAAATTGTTCAGTAATTCGTTGAAGAGAAAGGATGTATCTGTAAAATCTCAGCGAATGAATTTGAAGTAGATCTAACGCTTTGCTTGGCGATCTGGTTCAAGCTTTTTCAAGAAAATATATTCAAACATCAAAATTATTCTGTTGACCCACAATGGGATCGAAGTCAGTACATTTTGACTATATGAGTAACACTTTACTGTCTGTCCTTTGAATTGGAATCCAACCATTTACATTTCCACCAAGTATATTACTACTTCATTATATTCTTCACTTTGGGTAGATCAATAATTACTAGATAATTCCTCCAGTGATTTTGAAATTGACATTTCACAGTTCTCGGTAATCATCAAATGCTATTGGTTAAATAACAGTCGCTTCAGATGACTACTAGTCAATCAACTTAAGGAATTTGACAATTAACTTAATATTTTGAGGACTATAAGCGCCGATTTATAGAGAAAATAAATAGTTTTGCACACACATAGAAAGCTTCTACAATTCCTAGAATGCACATCAGACGGAGATTTATGAGCCATTTTAAGGTAAATTGTGACGAAAGAATGTGAACGTCAACAGTGAAATTCAGATTCGTTTACGGCCCCAAATAAGGTGAAACGCATATCCCGGATTATATTTTCAAACACTATCCAATTTGTAACTAAGTAGAAATATCGAGACAATTTACTCAGGATGAATAAATATATTAAAAGAGAATGAATAATTTCACTTCTTAAAATCATCAGTCGAAGATTACATACCTTTTCCAATATAATTTTCTATCAGTATAGGGTTATGGAGATTATTAAGTTTTTGATTGAGATCATGAACTGATTGATGTTAGACTACCATTGAAAACCTG
Organism: Schistosoma mattheei; assembly: GCA_944470405.2. NCBI lineage: Eukaryota > Metazoa > Platyhelminthes > Trematoda > Strigeidida > Schistosomatidae > Schistosoma > Schistosoma mattheei. The sequence continues at coordinate 11,722,445 of OX103943.1, forward strand.
GAGGCACTGGATGGCCGTTTCGTCCTGTTGTGGGACTCATCAGCGGTGCCCATCCACAATCCCGCTCGCGGGATTCGAATCCAGGACCTTCAGTCTCGCTTAACCTCTAAATCACTGAGTCGGCATCCAACCGTGTTAATGCCTAACCTCAACCAATCCGCAGAACTGTGTGACCATCTTCCATTGTACTGAGGTAGATACCTGTATCTACCCGACACCAATATTTCATGTCTCACCACCAGTGAGCATGGTCCTCTACTCTCTAGTTCTATTTCGGCTTCTGTAGAAATTATACAAACATCAAGAAAAGCTCATCTTTAAATCTGTAATAGTCCTAAACATTTGAAGATTTAAGCCTGTTAAATGTGTGCCGAAATTAAATTAATTTTCAATTAGAAACATTTCATATATTCTTTGATAAAATCATGAGTTTTATTTGTAACATTAATCACAATTAGTAGAATTAAATTAACTTTCATAACACTTACATTACAGTTTACCATCTGTCAGTTTGTAAACAATGCAAGTACTACGATCAAACTATTGTTAGTATATATATATATATATATGAGATCAGTCTAAAATTCCTCCACTATTCTCTACCGAAATGACAGATGTTCATAACGCCTGATAGCTTTCTTTACAGTTTGATCATTTTTCAATTTAAACGAAAAATAAATAATCAATATTAAGGCTGAAAAAATGAACAAGACTTTCCATCTGTACATGCTGTAGTTCAAAATAGATTTAAGAGATTAAACAATAAGCAAAAGATTAAAATAACACATATGATACGAATGTCAATTGATGAAATCCACTTAAACAAGTCAATATTTATTTTCAATAATGACAAATGGATTTATTTATTTTGTCTTTTTTTTAACTATTACTATATGAACACTCATTTGTAACTAATTATTTATTTGCCTTATATTGTTCTATTTTAACAAATAATTGTAGATAGACAAAAGTTATACTATATTTATTGTGTTACATTAAGTGTCATAGTATATATTAAACAATAAAGACTAGAAGTTCACAAATAAATAAAAGAATTGTACAACTACGTTGGATATATTATGTCAAGTGACTAGAAGAGATAGAGTAGAATATTTTTGTATTCGTTAAACTTCAGTTAGACGTACCTTTAACTATGAGTCAAATGTTGTCGTGTTTTTAATGTTTGTTTAAATATTAAGAGGTTTTGTTAAAACAAATTCATGATTAATCCTTAAGTTGTTCAGTATTGTGTCTTTGTTAGCCGTACAGTCATTTGAATGCTGAATATTAGTGAAAGTAGATAAAATATCATATAGATAGATTTAATGTTGATTTAAATAAACTCTAATACATCAATTGATATGATGAACTGTATTACAGCACAATTATTTACATTATGAATAAACATTACACGCTTAGACAACGCACATAAACCAATCATAATAATACATAGAAAAGCTTAGTCTAAAGATTCATCCTGAGTAATATAGTGTGAAAATACCAAAATTATCAAAATGAATTTTCTGACAGGTGAAATTTATGGGATAATTTAAAATATATTTAAATGTAAATTTAATTCATTCGATAGTAAAATATTCATTAACACAACCATCGCTCTAAAATGACGAAGAAGATAGAACCTTTCGACGGTAGATGGTTAGTAGCAGATGGCAAAAAGAAGCTACAGATATTGAGCAGTACCAGTATTTATATCCAGTAGTTTTAAAATATTTTGTAACGCTCAAAAAACACTTTCTAATTATTTAGTGTCATGAATACATTATAGGAAATAATTCTCTAGTTCTTTAAAATCTCAATATATAAATGTATGAACTCTCATTAATAACTCTCATACCAAAATCCCAAGTCAATCTGTTCATGCATCATGAGAAAAACATCAATAAGTTATTGACATGGAACAAGTTCCTTTTTGGAATACTAACCTAGTACTCATTTAACTGAATTATAAGTTTTGGCTGACTACATCCATTGAGTCACAAAAATTCTGTCAAAATTTTATATAAATGTGAAGCGCTCAACCATTTTTAATTCCACTGTAATTTTTGCCTAACCCTATCTTACTGTGCAAATACGTATATCAATTATCAGAGTAAAAATAAATTACAACTCTAATTCATGTATTACTTACCTAGTAATATATTATAATTATATAAAATAATGTATGCACTATCAATTTTGATAATTTATAAGCTCTTAATGTCATTGGAATCAAAATATTTTTTCGTAGGTATTAGTTGAGTGATTTTTAATGATTTTGTGCTAATATTATTCAGTCACATGAGCCAGCATAACTTTCATTTTGTGATTGATCGCTTCTTCTAAACTACTCAACAGTAGTATCAAATTTACAGCTAAAATAAATTTAGACAGATGGAATCAGTTGACAATTTCGTTAATTCATAAATATGTCTGTACTAGGTTCCTCAGGTAATATGATCAAATAACTATTTTTATGTATTCACTTACCTGCAGAATGATTGATCTCAAAAATTAAGTTCCTTTTTTTCTGGTTAACACTTTCGGTTATGCGAAACTAAGATTAAGTATACAGTTTTAGGCATAATCCATTCCTAATGAAATTTATTAATTTAGCAATAATCAAGGTGTGTTCTTGAAATATTAATTCACCCAACATTTTTCGGTTAGGAGCAATGGTTTCGCTTCCACACACTAACCGATGACTAGGCAGTCAAGAAGGTCGAATTCTTATTACTAGTCGAATCCTCTAAACCAGCATTCGATCTGCACTAAATAAGGACTTGACACGCATGACATTGATCACCACCCAGTGATCAATCAATTGTGATTACATCTCAGTCCTACAGGAGGTCAGTCGCGGCTCGGATAGCTCAGTGGTAACGTCTCTGACTGTAAAGCTGGGTGACACGGGATCAAATCCGCCAGGGAGCACCAGTTCCCTCAAGATTACAGGTACACCTTGCTGACGAGTGCCAAGTAGCACGAAGCCTGGGTCCAGGGTTTCCTGTTGAATACCTCCAACCACTATCTGATTTCCATGTTGAAATGTTTACTTATTATCTTGATCCCGATCAAACAATCTACCGTAGAGGGGTGAAAATGACTGGATGGTGAAGCCCATGGATGAAGGAACTGGGTGATGTGATGTTCACATTTGATATCATAAGTAGGTCTGGTTGATGTTATCGGATAAGAATGGTACAGTTACATTGTAGATTATCTAATTATCAGTGTAGGGTTGTGAAGAGTGCTAAGTTCATATTGGGATAATGTGCTGATCAAAGTTAGACCATCATTGAAAACCTGAAAAAAACTAACGACCGTTTTATCCTAGTATGCGACTCTTCATCAGTTCTCATCTATAACCCTGCAGGCGGGGCTGGAACCCGTTTGATACTGGCTCAGCAGTCTAGAGGTTAGATGGTTGCATGAGACTGAAGGTCCTGAGTTTGCATTTTATGTGTGATATGATGACTGATGATGAGGAGTCCTATGCTGGGATGAGACAGCAGTTTAGTGCTTCCAGGTTTTCAACGGTGGTCTAACACTGATTGGTTCATGATCTCAATAAAAATAATCTAATTATAATTATTGTCACAACTATTGTTCACAAAGCTTTGCTTGGCTGGTTAATTTTCTTTAGGCATTATACAAATTATGGCATAAATCTTCACTTTATAAAAAATTGTGTTACTAAGTTTGTTACAATTCTCTTTTAGAACATTCATAGATTATTAATTTGTGAATATTCAGTAGTTTGATAAAAGTTTCTTAATTTTTCCACTGTTAACTTCGTTTATTAATCTAGAACTGCACGTTAAAATTAAAAATTTTCTCACATAAAGTATGTAGTATGGTTAATATTACTGTTTTAAAGTTGTAAGCGGCTGATTAGGAGGATTCAAAAAATCTGATGAATTATTGTTTAAATAAATACTATATAATGATCTTTATTTATTTTTTCACAGGAATGGAATGGACAGAATTTGAAACAGTTAATCGTGAATATTACCCGGCTATAATGTAAGCATATAGCATTTTCGAATATGTAAAAACGATGTTTGGAATTTTTGATGAAATATTTCATTAAAAACGTTCATATAAATCGTCAAGCAAGATATTCTAATGAAGTTATTTGTCAGTCACCATTGCCGTACTAATCTACTGTTATGAGTGTATGAGATTCTTGTTCTAAATTCTATACATAACCATTGACTTTAATGGTCATAGATATTAGTTTACGTTGTAAACGATGGTGTAAAATCACAATGACCTATTTAATTAAATGATTATTTACATCACGAATTGATCTCAATCGTTGGATAGCGTGATCATCGAATAGTTGCAAACTGTAGAACAAGCCAGATAAAGAAGCAGGTGGTTTCCCATCAAAGAGACGGTTAGAAGGATGTTTAAATCTCTTTAATCAAGTATGATCCTATTCTGATTTATGATGCGAATGAGACTCGCAAATCCTGAGCTTCACTCTGTTTAAGATATGCGATCCTAAGAATTTTTAAGTGGTTACCTAAGTTTCGCTGATTTTAAAATTTTTTTCTGTAATGTAAACCACATTTGTGTAAATTTCTATTTATTCAGATAAATTATTTTTTAAGATGACATCAAGTATCATACGTTTTGTGTCAGACACGGATAATACAACTTATCAGTAGTACTATTATTTAAAATCAGAAAATTAATTAACATTATTGAATCTATCTCCACCGATAAAAAATAGTAGTCAATTAAACCTTTCTAAAAATTGATTCAACTAAACTATATCCTATAAGTTTGAAGTTTGATTAGAAAAAACCCCATGTAAACTTAAATCACATCAACATTGTTGTTAGAGGCTGCATGCTTTTGGCATTACTCGACATTAACTCTTAAGATTTGTTAATTCTTGCATACTACATATTATTCCCCAGTGTTCATCATTATTCTTTCCCGGGATTTTGAGAAAAGACTTTGCTGGATTGCGGAGAGTGATGAAGGCAGTTAACAGGGTGTGGTGAATCCTTTAAGGTCATTGCTATTATAGTTGTAAATAGATGTCTGAAATCTGGCAGATGTCATCCTATCATATACTAACCATCCAGTTCATTCATATCTTTCTCCTCGTATATCTTCTGGTAGAACGAAACATCAATATATTAGAATCCATGTACGCAAGCAAATATATAAGAGCTCTGTGATACCTTATCTAGCAAATATATCGTGTGAGAAACGGGTCGTTAGAGCTGAGCTAATCAATAACTTGTATTTTTAAACATGTTTCCAATTAAAAAGTTGAACATAATCAAATCTGAAAAAAATATCATCTAACCCCAGGTACTTCATTAACTAAATTTATGAATATATGTATGCAATGATCGTTTTCTGTTTTGTTTTGTAAAATAAGCTTGTTGAAATACTTTGTTATGAAAATTCTAAATTGCACCAAAATATGATATGGGATAAAGCCATTAATATTGATAATCATAAAAATAATCATAATAAATACATCCAGTTTACTTGCATATAGGTAAAAATTACTTACAACCATATTGATATTTTTAGTTAGTAACCAATCTTATGTCCAATTAGGAAAAAAATTAATATTTACTTCAGATTACCATTATTTTTTAAACAAAAAACCCTTAAAGATCTAAAAGTGACACAATCAATGACAATGTTGTTGTTCGAGCTCGTGGACTACCATGGCAAGCTACAGATTTGGAAATATTTCAGTTTTTCAGTGGTATAAATATTGCTAAAGGTGGGATATCATTGGTATTGAGTAAGATTGGACGTAGAAATGGTGAAGCATTAATACAATTCACGAATGCAGAGCAGCAAAGTTTAGCTTTAAGAAAACATAAACATCATGTTGGTAAACGATATATTGAAGTTTACGCTGCAACTGGTTCTGATTTTATTTCAATAGCTGGAGGTTAGTTAGAGATAATCCAATCACAATAATGTTTTAATTATTTTGAATATTCCTTTCATATATTATTCTGGCGAATTATTTTCTTTGCTTATTAACCCTCTTGGAGCATAAGCTGCTAACTTGAGATATCTAACCAACTCTGTCCTAGATTGTTGTTGTCAAGTGTTTCACTTATTCTGTGAAGATGTATGTAATGTTCACTTATTTTACCTGATATGTGAATGACACTCTTGGTTGCTTACATTTTCCGAACATTCGGTGTACCTATATTACATATCGTTCTGATTGTCAGAAGGGGCACCCGTGTTACAGCATCTAAAAAATTTCAGGTTTTACCATACGATGTCATAACTCACCTGTATGAAGACTCTTAAACTCCCAGAACAGAGGTTAAATTATTAAGGTTAAGTTATTACTTGATTGACATTTTTTAACGACGTTTTGTTTTCTATGAGGTAGGAATGCTAATCTTATGTCCAAACTTCTTTATTTACCTGAATTAAGGACCGATAATAACCCAAAAAGGGGTTTAGGCAGCGTTTAGTTGTTTCAGTTATTTCTGGTGTATTATCGTAATAAACCAATAAAAAATACCGTATAATATATGAAAATCACACTAATTCCCTGTTTTAGAATGCAAGGATATTTAAACTTATAAGAGGGTGCTTACTGACATAGAGTCCTGAACAATGTTGAGTGTTCCTACATTTCCATTATTTTTACAATGAGTATCATTCGGTGAAGACAAAAACGCTAATCACTTTATTTTAATTACATATATGTCTCTGGACTCTGATAGCTTTTTATTATATGACAGGTTTGTGGAGATTTTTAAGTCTTACAGTTAAAATCATGAACTCACCTTACTTAAACAATCATTGGAAACCAAGTAGTAATGGTTCATCTTTACATGGGACTCCCCAACAGTTTACACCCTAACCTTACCGGGGATCAGGACCAGAATCCTTGGATACTTTATTGCTTCCTGGTTTTCAATAAATGTTTACCTAATAAGGTCAGTTCGTGATGTTCATTACATAATAATTTACACTTATAATTAGAACTCTTCAAAAAGTATGCCTAAAGTCTGTGGAACCGATGTTCAAGATATAAGAACTAAGTTGATTTATATTAGTGATAAGTAAGATCATTCATTTAAACAGATAATTGTCTGTAGCTGGATCTAATATCATCCATGGAAAAATTTGTTTTCCAGTTAATTCAAACATTCACAAAGATAGAGTAAATTTGGACGACAGGTGAAATACATTATCTTTCTATTTTAAAGTTTTTAATGAGAATCCATGACCAGTGGAGTTCACGGTATCTACTCACCAATGGCACTGGAAGATGGTTACCTAATATCGAGAAATGACCGAAATCAAATGTGGAAATCGTCTGTTGCCGATTCACTTGCCTAACGATTAGGTTCTAGCCACATGATCTGAAGGCCCCAGATTCCATCCCCTGTGGTGGAGTTCTGCATGTTCACTGCTGAGGAGTCCCATAATAGACCGAAACAGCTGTCTAATATTTCCTGGAGTTCGATCTCTGTCTATTTAAGATCAGTGTATAATTTCAACTATAAAACCGAATTGTTTGGTACAAGGAACAATTAATCAGAATACGTATACCCAAAGGAGTAAAATATAAATTTAGAAACAAAATCTGTCTTTATATAAAATTTTATGAAACAACTTTTAAATATTCTACTACCTAATATTCTCTTTTGTATGAAGGATTGGGTTTTTTTATTTGATAGGTGAATCTCAAGAGGCAATGAATTTTTTGGGAAAGTTAACAACACCCAGTCAAACATTGATTCGGATGCGTGGTTTACCTTATACAACAACACCGGAACAAATTGTAAGATTTTTGTGTGTAATTTTAGAGATTGGTTCGTTTAAAGTCATTTGACTGGTACAAGTCATTATATGTTTTTGATTAGATCTCTGTTTAGTCGTTAATTGATGTTTTATACGTAAACTGATTTCTTTGTCTACATAACGTGATAATATGCTTTTCTCCTGATATTAATAATCATCCTACAAAGAATTCTTCACTGATAAATGTTTGGCCTATCAATGCTTTTAAAACCAAGTCATCAGTGACAGGAAACTGATTTATATACGTTCATAACATACGGTATAAATGTCTTGAAAAGTATCAAGTTCATGAAGTATTCTTCTTGCGAAGGCATTGCTGGAATCAACTAACTAATATTAGCATAAGAAATAAGCATACGAAATATTAATAGTAGCCAGTTAAGAGCGTTTAGAAATTACTTAAATTGTTCATATTCAATATTTATATTCTTTTCTAACTTTCGAATAGACAATCATTAGATTTCATCACTTCACGATGAAAGGATCAATGTGTGTCTGTGTAAGTGGGAATATATATATATCGTTAAATATCATTTTTGGCATTATAGCTGATGTCAGTTCGTGATAAAAATCTCTACTCTATTTCTTAACCCGAACTCCTAATTTTAAATCCTAATCCTAATTCCACACATTGATTTATAATCATCATATATATGTATATGAACAGGGAGTGACACAAATTCAATGCAGAGGTATATAGCTCCATGGTAATTATAACTACCAATATTTCTCAAAGGTAAGAAATAACAGGTGGTCAGATTGTATTGTATTCTTTTACACATATTACTATATATTATATGGTCGAGTTGACTTGTCAGTCAGTTTTAATGAAAATCAATCGAACATAAAAGGTTATGGAAAATAATCAATTATAAACATATCTGTATGTTCGTACTGGTTTATGTCTATTTGTATTTGTGTGGTTATGTGTTTATTGGTAGAAAATTGTTAAATAATTTTTCAAAAATGTTCAGCACGCATACACACAAACAAACAGAAATGTATAATTTATGGGTTAATGGAAGTGTTAAATGCTATTGTATATATATATATATATATAATACTTTATCGAATAGACTTTCATTATTGAATATCCTCCATATTTCTTTTGGTAACAACATGTTTTGAGTAAAAGTAATTTTTATTGCGTATAATTTAAACAAAAATTAAACATTCTATCCATAATGACATTCATTACCCAAAAATACAAAACAATTGTGAATGCCTTTGTCATTGAAAATAATTTAGCGATCGCTTTTGAATTTAAATTAGATCACAACACACTATTCCGGTTAACGTTTACTGCATGGCCATTTTTGTATTTTTTTCGAGTGAAATTTTTTTCATCCCCATCTTCCAATAATTTTCATTCTGTTTCGTCCTATCAAATAGCTAGTTTTCAGTTCGTTATAATTGGTCTTTTATTTCTTCAAATCGATATAAAATGTATGGACTTGATGACAGAGCACATTTCCTTCCAATTATGAACAGTAGTAACATGCAAAGCGCGAGCTCTGTCGCTCCTCACGTTGTCACAGAAACCGATAACCTGTTCTTGAGTACATTGTATCTCGTAGCGTTCCAATCTCTTGAAGCGTTGGAGAGCGCCATTAAAACTTATGAAACAGCTACGTACTGCCATTATGTGGTGAGGGATTCTCATTTCCATAGAGATCGGAAGTCGTATATTAGATTCGTATATTGGAGAAATGGCCGTAGAACACCTAGCGGTTCCTCACAGTCGAGTAGACGAACGAGGTAATTTGATTAGTGTTATTATAATTTTTCATCAAGGACTACCGTGAACACTCAATGTCTTTCCTTCATATTTTGTAGGTTACCAACTATCAAAATAACGTCAATATGGATGCAACGTTAAGCAATGACGAGGAATAAATTGTTTCAATGGACTCAGAGAAGTTCACTGAACGAGATGACGACAATGACGATATTTGGAATCTTGCGCAACCGCCACATGAAACTGCTGATGGAAGTGCCTGGATTTTTTGTCCATGCGAAGCAATGCTTCATTTATTTTGTGCTTACGACCCATCACTACACGTCCATGGAATCCACTGTCCCATGTGCGGCGCTATAACGGAGTCATAGCAACGTCTTTGTTCATGAAATTCGGTACTGTTAAGAAAACGAGTGAAGGCTCTTTTCAGAGCCACCTACAATTTGATTTAAATTCTTGCATTTATTTATGACACCATTTTTCCTGCGAAACTAAACAACTCTTTTGTACTAAGAGCTACTGTTTGGAAAAGAACCCAATCATAAATATTATTTGCTACTTTCTGAGTAAAAGGAAGCTAGTATCTTTTTGTAAAAGTTTACATTTTGATCAAAACTCAGATGGAACAGTCAGACAGGATTATTTTTCTTATTGGAAGTCGTAGTCATGTGAACAGATTATTGTGGTCGTCAATTGGGCTTATTTACCAAACGTCCAAATGATCAATTTCACTATTTTGAAACATTCTTATTACATTTTGCATGTAACATTGTTACAGATAAGTGCCACAATAATTGATATAGACATTTTATAAAATGTATAAATGTATCACTATCATGTGAAAGATAATCACATTTCTTTATTTGAATAGTTGAGATCATGAGTGAATTGAACCTAGAGCACCATGAAAAACCTGTTAATGTCTGACTTCAAGTAATCAACGAAATTTTTATAAATCTCAATTGATTATATTGCTTAATCACTAAGGCTTAATTATAATTCATCAATGTTGGTTCAGTTGACCTTTCCCATAGAAATGATGTCGTTGTACTAGTGAACTGGTAGTACTACATTCGCCTATCGTAACTACATGACAAAACACTAAAACATTCTGAATAAGTTTTGCACGTACTGTTGTTAGACAGATGAGTGTTCATTAGATGACATTTCCTATACGAAATCGTTTACTTAAACCGTATATTTGATAAAGCTTAAAAAGCGTTTACGAATACGTGGACGATAATGACATAATGAGTATTAGTCTAAAATAAATTTTGATAGGTTCATCACTTGACCTTTGGCATGGAAATAAGAAATTGAAACAAAAGAATTTAAATCAAATTGTAGGTGGCTCTGAAAAGAGCCTTCACTCGTTTTCTTAACAGTACCGAATTTCATGAACAAAGACGTTGCTATGACTCCGTTATAGCGCCGCACATGGGACAGTGGATTCCATGGACGTGTAGTGATGGGTCGTAAGCACAAAATAAATGAAGCATTGCTTCGCATGGACAAAAAAATCCAGGCACTTCCATCAGCAGTTTCATGTGGCGGTTGCGCAAGATTCCAAATATCGTCATTGTCGTCATCTCGTTCAGTGAACTTCTCTGAGTCCATTGAAACAATTTATTCCTCGTCATTGCTTAACGTTGCATCCATATTGACGTTATTTTGATAGTTGGTAACCTACAAAATATGAAGGAAAGACATTGAGTGTTCACGGTAGTCCTTGATGAAAAATTATAATAACACTAATCAAATTACCTCGTTCGTCTACTCGACTGTGAGGAACCGCTAGGTGTTCTACGGCCATTTCTCCAATATACGAATCTAATATACGACTTCCGATCTCTATGGAAATGAGAATCCCTCACCACATAATGGCAGTACGTAGCTGTTTCATAAGTTTTAATGGCGCTCTCCAACGCTTCAAGAGATTGGAACGCTACGAGATACAATGTACTCAAGAACAGGTTATCGGTTTCTGTGACAACGTGAGGAGCGACAGAGCTCGCGCTTTGCATGTTACTACTGTTCATAATTGGAAGGAAATGTGCTCTGTCATCAAGTCCATACATTTTATATCGATTTGAAGAAATAAAAGACCAATTATAACGAACTGAAAACTAGCTATTTGATAGGACGAAACAGAATGAAAATTATTGGAAGATGGGGATGAAAAAAATTTCACTCGAAAAAAAATACAAAAATGGCCATGCAGTAAACGTTAACCCACTTATATCTGTGGTAATTTTCTGCGATAGGAACTTCAACAGCAAGGACAAAAAATCTTGTTAGTAGATATTGTAAAATGATGATAATTTTCTGTGATGAGCACAATCTTTATCTTCAATAATATTTATTTAGAATAAGCACTAGGAAGCGGGTATTAATCTGTAAAAATAGGATTTATTCAATCATCCTTGAGTTGATCAAAATGGAGATTTGTGGAAATTTTAGTATTTTCAAACTCGAATTCAAGTGTCAATCAAACCTAGATCATCATTGAAAACCTGTAAGCACTGAATGGCCATTTCTTCCTAATATGGGACTCGTCAACAGTCAGCACCTGCGGCCCAACACGCGGAACCCGAATCCAGGACCTTTAATTTCATGCGCGAACTCTCAACTTCTAGACCACTGAGCCGGCATCCAACTGTATTAATGTCTAACTCCGATCGATCCATGGTCCTGCTCAACCTTTCATCAAGCTTCTCTCACCAGACACGGATTGAACACCAATGATCACGGCTTCTCACTAGAACTTCAGGAAATCTTGAAGCTGATCACTGGTGGTCATTATCAATTTTGGGGATTTGTGGAGATTGTAGTATTTTCAGAGTCGATGCTGCCTGCTGAGGAGTCCCATACTAGAATGAAATGGCCGTCTAGAGCTTTCAGGTTTTCAATCGTTGAGTTCGTTAATCTCTTACTTATTGGAAGATTAATTTGTATTTTTTAAAAAAACGTATTATTCTCATTTCGAATTTGTCATGATTTTATCCTGGGAATTCAGCTTAATGACAGAGGGTGGTGGTGGTGTGACAACTTATTCTTTCTATTTATTCTATCCTTATTGTATATTTTTAATTATGTTTGTTTAATTTATTTGACGTTTTACTAGAATGACCTTCCTCTGTTTCCATATAAAATTACTTGGTAAATAAATGTACCATGAGACAATTCGAAATATATTAAGCTATACGCTTTGTGACTAACCTCGTCTTCTAGAGACATATTTTCAGGTGGTTGACCCAATGACCATTATCGTCTCTGTCAAATACTTTGGGTATGGTCAAATTCTATCTAAAGGATTTGACAATCATGACATTTGTCACTAATCGGCAATCAATCAACCGCAAATATGTTCGTATTAAAGGAAGTAATGTGTGGAGCGCTCAGCTCATTGATGACGTCTCAGACTGGGAAGCTGCGTGACAAACAGTCGAATCCCGAAAAAAGAACCAAGTCCCTCAACATTACAGAGACGCCTTATTGACGAGTGCCAACTAACACTTGACCTGTGTTCATGACTCCCTCTTTAGTTTGTATAAGTCTTATGCATTCCGAAACACTTACCATTTGTAAAAACGCACTCAACTCACCTCTGTTTCGATCATTCGAAATGTCCCTGGAAATTTTCGAACAGTCTCTTCGCTCGCCTCATTGCTTTACTTTTTATCATCCACACTACCCATTATTCATTTCGAAATCAAAAACGAATTACACTGGCTAAGTCTCATGAGTATAGAGAGCGAATAACATGGTTATCAAATTATAACTCAAAAAATTGCAGATAGTTGAAGACTATCTTAGAACATTAGCGATAACAAATTTTTAAATTTATTCACAGTAATTAAATCGTAAATATATATGCTAATAAAATTCACAACTAGTTACGAGGATCAACTTGTAATGGTTTGCAGATTTCAGTATTTGATATTTAGGAATGCAGATGAACATTCCCTGTCGATCTATAACCTCACTGTGTATCACCATTTAGTTTACATTAAGGCTTGATTATGTACAGGAGAGGAATTTAGGACATGTGTTTTGTCCTATTCGGAACTTGTCAGCTCGATAAACCTGGGTCCGAATGTTAGCATTTGAAGTAGTGGGTACCGGGTTTGAATCTCAGTATGAACAATAAAACTGGGATGTCTGTATATTCAGTTAATTATTCCTCTAGTAGCCACTATTCAACTTCATTTAATGTGAAATTATATGACAAAAAAAGCAATAAATTAAATGATTTAGTTTGAGCTTAAATCCTTGGAAAATGATAAGGCTTGTGTTTCAACATCACTGTCTTTATGAAAATTTAAATGCATGTCATCAATAGAAAATACTTGCTTGCATGTGCAAATCTACTTCACATGGTGCGTGTATATATGAAAATGCCAATATGTCAGATTAATTAGTTGATGAGTCAGAGAAAGGATTGTGTTTTATTTTCATCCTTTAAAATTAGTCGGATTCTGCATAGTAGGTTGCTTTACTTAACTGATTAACAATAAAAGACTAATTATTAAACTTCTTAATTTAATTTTCATGGTTTGAGTTACCCCATTATTGATGTTTTTGATCAGACTTAGTTGGCATATGTGGATCCTGTGTGGAATCTCTTTATATAGCCATTATGACACAAGTTTACATAGAAGAGATGGAATTTGACTATAGGGGAACATGTCAGTTGAGTGTGCCTGAAGCATAGAGTTGATGTTCACTCCGAAACTCAGTTCCCAAACGAGTAACATGTTGACGTTTGGAGCGAACAGTAGTGACTTTTTTAAGGAGTGTCCACGAGGTAAAAGTGATGACAAGTAAAGTTCAGTTATTTTGGAAGTAAAACAGATATCACTGATGACACTACGTAATGATCGTGTTTTACCATATATTGACTGAAGTCATTAAACTAGGATCGTCCATCACAAAACGTTTTCAAAGTTCTGAGTAGAAATCAGTTTAATATCATGATTGCACACAACTCAAGTGTTACTATTGTGAATCGCGAGTTGGCTACTCTAGATTCTACCGATTGACAAGCTTCAGATATCCCAGTTCGACCCCAATACTATTCCCAATCTCCAATATATCAGAACACGAACCGTAGATGAAAAATCGTTTATGGGGTCAGGAGCAGCAGAATAATGATTTACAAACAAATGCATATTTATACAGTTAGGATTACTATAAATATTGACCAACAGAAAGATGACACGTTAAATAATGTTGACCAATAGGAAAATGACACGCGAAATAAATATTGATCAGTAGGGAAACGACCAATAGGGAAATGACACCACTTAACGTTCAAGGGTAGCGTTAGACTTAACCGGATAATTGTTTTTGGGATATTTTTCTGAGTATCCCAACAGTTACACAGACCAAAACAAAATTATTGTCCACTAATTCCTGGTTTTTGACAGATTGTTTTCGATTTCTGTTGGAAACATTATCTTCAATTTGCATAGAAACCCTAAATCTAGTCAATAGTAAGTCATATGCAATATAATTTCTTTTGTCTGTTTACCAAATCTATAGATTTCATTTTTTGCAAATATAAATTGTTCAATACAATTTAATGCTGATGGGATTCTATTTGTTAATAAACGTGATGGACGAGCAACTGGTGATGCTTTTGTTATTTTTGAGACAAAAATTATCGCTGAAAAAGCACTTGAAAATAATAAACAACATATTGGTAGTCGTTATATTGAATTGTTTAAATCGACTCCAGCTGAAGTCAACCAGGTAATGATTACTGCTATCAAAATTGTTTATAATTCTTATAAATTATGTTGAAATATTATAATGAGTTAAAAAGTAATAGTTTCTCTTATGTAAAATTTATATATATAACAATCATAAAATAAATGCTTAATTTGCAAAATGTTCACCAATTGTCTCAAAATGACTCAAACTTCATCGTTCTGGCATTTTCATACAAATTGCATCCTTTTTCCATTCTTTACTGTTCGATCCTCTTGTCTCTCTGCTGCCAGACCTTCTGTTCACGACTAACATCATATACTACTTATGTCAATATAAGTAGCCCACACCACACTACTAATTCACAATAAAAGCTTCATTATTTATAATAAACTTAACGATAACATTACCATATAAAAATTAAGTGAGATTGAAATTATTTGCATTTCACTTTCAGTTATTCACTGCCGATCTTGAGGATTATATGCCCGATTCCGTATTTGATCATCATCATATACTATCGTGGCAACTTGAACTAGGATGACCTAATTGTAACGTGCTCTCTCGTCTCCAATATGAGTACGAAATAATTACATTCAATTTATGATTTCTTTTGAATATTGAAGATTATTTATGAGAAACTAACATGGTATTCATCACTAAACTCACATAAGTAAGAATTACCATAGCACAAATCAAATAGTGAATAATTGTGAATTTTTCAACTTGATAAACTTAAGATAGATTTACCCTAAATAACCTGCTCTGTTATTGTGCTACAGTGAATGTGATTAGATTTTAAAATTTATATTTCCCAGTCTGTCGATTCAGTAGTAAGATGAATATAAATGTTAGTGCAACTATTTGATTGGTCTAAATTAGTAGAAAACGTGAGTTTTCATTATCCCAACGGCAATATTTTTAAAAAAAAACCCCACCCTTTTTAAAAAATTTTTTCAACCCAAAATTACAATATTTTTCATCCCGTTTCGTCCAATGAAATGGCTAGTTTTAAAATTCGTTTTAATTGGTTAGTTATGTTTTGTCGAGTTGTTATAAAACATCAGTACTTGTCGACGAAGTACATTTTAATCATCATTATGGAGAAGAGTAACGTGCCGAGTACAAGCGCTGTCGTTTCTCACGTAACAGAAATGGAGGAAGTCTTTTGACAACCTTGTTTCTCGTTGCGTTCCCATCGGTTGAAGCGTTGAAGTCCGCTATCACAAATTACGAAAGATCAACTTACTGTCATTATGTAGTTTGAGATTCGCATTTGTGCGGAGATGAAAACTCGTATATTAAATTTGTGTGCTGGAGACATGGCCGTATAACATCTAGCGGTTCGTCACAGCGGATCAGACGGAGGAGTTAATTTTATTAATGTTATTAACATTTTTTGTCATGAAGAGCTTCCATGAACACTCAATGTCCGGCCTTCATGTATTGTAAGATTATCGACGGCTACTGGACTGTTGTACGTGGGAATGTGCATCACAATCACGAGTGCAATTCCCTGAGGTACCAAGGTAATTCATGGGTGCGCAAGTTAACGGAGGCCCAGCTTGAAAATGTGCGACCGCTGCTAATATCTGGTACTGCTTCATTCCACATTAAGAATTATGCTTACCATTCTTATGGGAAACTTCTGAATAATCAAGATATCTTTAATATGCGGTACAGAGTGTTCTCACAGGCGAACCTTCCTGGTAAGCCATTTGCCAGTTTATAATGTAAACGATAGGTGATTACGGAAAATTGAAAGCTCACATAACATCTTTGGGTGGGCTTTGCGAATACGAGTTAGACGATGAGAACTGTCTATCGTACTTTTGCTTCACGACTGGTGATCAAAAGATTTTTGCAGATCGTTTCGCTGATGTTATTGGTTTGGACGGGACATACAAGACGAATAACGAGAACATCTATTTATATCAGGTCGTAGCCCTTGATATGAATTTTAAGGCAATACCCGGTTGTATTGCATTTATAAGTCGCGAAACATCGCCTTTGATTTCTCGATTCCTGTCGTTCTTCCAACGGTCAACCAACAGTCGACAGGTGGTAGGCATTGTGACATCCAAAATGAAGAAGAAGATGAAGAGAACCGTTTGTGTGACATCTGTAATCTTGCACAGCTGCCGTGTGAAACTGGTGATGAAGTGGGTTGGGTTTTCTGTCCTTGTGAAGCAATGTTTCATAGATTCTGTGCTTATGACCCATCACCGAACGTACAAGCAGTCCACTGTCCGATGTGTGGTGCCATTACCAACTAATAGTTTGGACGTCCCACCGCGAGAACGATTAAAGGCCCTTTTCAGGGCCACCCACAAATTGATTTAAATTCATTTTTCCCAATATTGTTTTTGTCAGTGGCAAAGGTTAAGTGATTAAGCACTTTTTAATGTCAAATGCATTTAGATATACCTTAGATATTAATAATCGAAAAGCGATTATCACTCATGTATTCGTAAACTTGTTTCTAATGTATATTAGATATAAAGGTTATGAAAACTTAGACAAGATTTTGTCGTCTAATGAACACCAATCTAATATTTCTAGATTGAAAATAATGTGAAAATTGTAATTTTGTCGTTAGGTCAATAAATTATTGATAACATTTATTAGTGAATATAATAAGACAATTACAATGGTAAATGTGATTAAAGCTCATAGAGAAGTAAACACAATGAAGAAAATTAACTTATTTATGAATAAAATAATGACATTATAAAACAAGTTGAAACCATCATCACTGAAATGATTCATGTGATTAAAGGTCATCTGGTAGGTGTAAAAACGAAGAAGAATATTAGCCGTCTCATGAATACACAACTAAGAATTTTATATTCTTGTTTTATATTAAAAGTACCTGAAACCAGAACTATGCGTACGTAAGAAGTACGTCTGATCGTCAACTAAGCCTTCATTGTTATTCATAACTACTGATTATATGACCGTATTCATTTGCACACCCATATAACTACTAATTACTGGTACAATCACACTATACAGTTATAAGTCCATAATTTTAATATTTTATAAAGGCCAAAAATATGGCATGGCATTAATGAATTTGACAATGTAATGTGTTAACAATGGTGAACGTTTACATCTGTTACGACATATATATATATATATATATATATATATATATATATATATATATATATATATATATATAATATTTGCAAATTAGAAAGGTCATTCAATAAAGGTCTGGATTATTTGCAGTAAAGTGTTCAGTCACAATAAGTGACTAAGCATTATAGGAAAATTGAAAATGCAAAAAATTTTGTGTCAATGAAATACATAGTATGAGAATTGAATCTTGTCAATTGGCATAATAATAATAATGATCATAAGGACAATAAATAATAATAACATTGTAAATGTTCATTGATGCACTTGACCTTATTCCTATTTATACGTTTAATGTCGATGGATATTTGTTGAGTCAGACGACGTAGGCTTGTTCATTTACACTTCATGAAACTGATATTTCAAATGCTTGTCAAAAATGGTTACATTCATAATGTCTAGATATAGTTCAGGTTTCATATTACGGCGGTTAACAATATTCACACATGACTGATTAAACACACTAGTTTTTATTACGACCAAAAAATTAATTTTAAAATACAGAACTACAAATAATTTACAAGTGAACACAATAAACCCTTTCAATGGACTTTTAAAATTAACCACATTTAAATCTAACGTTTTCTAATTCTCATTAAGAATGACCATTTACTAAATATTCAGTGCCTACTGCCAAAAAATTATTACGTATTTGATATACCGTCAAATTCATTTCATTAACCGATGGTTTACGGTTCGTTCGCCGTATTTATACATGTCGTAATCAATAAATTATCATGATGATTTATTAATATGTTGGTTTCTTTTTCCCATTAACAGACCATGTGTTACTAAAAAACTTATGCACACACTTTGGTGATAATTTCATTATTATTTTGGTATCCAACATTTGACTACCGACCTAATTCAGTAATAACTTTCATCAAATATTCAAACCGGTTTTCAGTTCCTTTTTCCTAAAACTTGCTTTTAATGTGATACATATAAGTATTCGTGGCAACATAACTAACAACTTCAATTGAAGGTTGACATGAAATCACTTGATCGGAAAACAAAAATTTATCCCAATACACATTCACTAACAGTAGGATTGCACTTAAGTTTTTTTTTCTTCAAAAGTATAAATTTTTTTAAGACTAAGATTACACAAAAAGAATTATTCATTATCATTAAATTTCAAATGTAATAATCTAAATTCTGACATCCAATCACAGCACTTGATGCTATTTCAATTTCAACTAATCAGATTATAAAGATGAACAGTTTACGACCAATTACAAAATTATTAAAGGTGACAAAATGTTTGTTCATTATCACTTGAGCACACACCTGCAAAACAAGTACACCAATCACCGATCAATAAATTTTTTTTCACACACTACAATTTCTAAGAAATGGGGGGTAGGGAATCTTAATTGCCGTGGGCTTAATGTCAACCGAAAACGTGTATATCATAAATTGTAATATTATTAAACTGTAAATATTATGTAACAATTCATATAATATTTACTAAATTATCATAAATCCACGGTAGTACTGTTTGCGGATTTATGTATTTCTAAAATTTGACGGTGATAACCAGCTGATCTTATCAACATTTGATATACTGAACGATCAGATAATGAGACTTTTCTGAAACTTGTTAAACGTTTTCATAGCTGTTTTCTCTCTCTCATTTTACAGGTAATGAATAGTATTTTAAATTCAACTTGTGAAGAACAAATTCAATGTTGGAATAATCATTTAACAGAATGTAATAATTCTGTATTTACTGCAAATAATAGTAATGTATACATGCCATATTTGACTGAAACCAATAATAATTTAATTTATTCAGATTACAATTTGAAATTACTGCCTAATCAGTCAACTATTCCAGACTTTACATGTTCTCCAAATCTGATTTCAATAATCAACTCAAATCCTTCATTTATAAACGACACATCACAATGTCAGCCACAACAACAACAAACCCTATCACTCGGTTTAACATCAAATATACCACAAAATGGTAACTCATACTTTCAAAGAGTTCTATCAAATACAAATATGAATAATTCAGTGACAAATATTCTGCCTACAGATTCATCGAGTCATTTCAATAGTCTAGATATGTTGAATAATTTCATTAGTTTTATCAATACACCTACAACATTAACAACAAATATTTTCACATCAAATCAGTTGATACCAAATCAACCTTGTGGTAGACCTATTGCTACAACCCGCTCATTAAACAGTGCTGCTGCAGTTGTGGCTAATAATAACAATAACAATAATAATTTTAGCTCAACATTAGTTCTACCAAGATTTCCAATAAATCCAATACCTATAACAATTAACGGTGTGAATTGTAATATCAATAGTAGTATTAATAACAGTTACAGTAACACCAGTAGTACTAGTGGTAGTAATGTTAGTATCAATAATACTACACCAATTACAAATATTGATAGTCAGTTCATTATACCAGACCTTACTAATTCACAGTTGTTGCAAATATTTGGACCAAATTTGATGATGAAGATAACGTCGGCGACAACAACTATAACAACGACAATTACTACTACTGCAGTTACTACTACTATTGCTAGTACTACGACTACTAGTAGTAGTACTAATAGTACTAATGGTAATGGTAGTAGCAGTAGTAATAATAATAACAAAAATGAAATTAATGAAAATTTATTATTGAATATCAATTCATCATTGGAACAAATTACTAGAACATTTGTACGTATATGTGGCATGCCAGTCAATGCTGATATTACAGATATTTTAATATTTCTACAAGATAACTGGCGTAATATAGCCTTACATGGAATACACTTAGTATATGATATGACGGTACGATTTCTAATTCATTCTTTTTTTCTAATAAAAATGGGACCAAACTAGACTGAAGTTTTTCATATTAAAAATAGTTTGAATTATTCCGTTTTCAGCAATCTTGGCTAAGTGTGGATAAGTCCTAGTTGGCAACATATACGTCTTGTGAGCATTGCCTCCATATAAATATGTTTTGCAACTTTTATGAATCCAGTTTAGACTATCAGCAATTGGATAGTTCAAATTTTTCCTAACAATGACATAAATATCACATGCTTTGTATAAGCGAGTGGCTATCTGGACTCAACATTTCAGTGAATAATGCATTAGGTGTCTGAAGAAAACGGTACTGGGTAAGAGTCTTAATGTGAACATCAATATTGGGATTTGCCAGATCCATCCAGCTGATGAGTCACAAATGGAACGAAACAGACGTCCTGGATTCCAGTGTTAACTACAAATCTATATATTCTATAGATTACGGTTGACTGAATAAAATAATATTAGAAGTAATAACCTATTCAACAAAGGATGCAAAATATACTAAAAAAAATACTCGTTCATTCCTTTTGTTTATTATTTAACAACTCGCGTAGTTAAATACTATATATAAATATCCATACAAGCTCTCTCTTTCATACACACACACAGTAGGATATTCTTAAGACTGACAGGAGACTGATTTAGTTATCTGTAATTATCAGATAATTCAGTTAAGGTGAAATTAATTTATTTAGTTATTTGTAATGGGTTACTCGAGAAGAAAACTGAATGTAAATAAATATTTGACCAGCAATTAGAAACTTTCACAGATTGAAATCATGAGTCAGTTGAAGCTAGACCACCATGGAAAACCTGGAAGCACTGGACGGCCGTTTCGTCCTGGTATGGGACTGCTCAGCAGTGCGCATCCACGATGCCGTACCACGCGGGGCTTGAACCCAGGACCTATCAGTCTCTCGCACGCCACCGCTTAACCATTAGACCACTGAGTCGGCATCCAACGGTGTTAATGTCTAACTTCAACCAATCCACGAAGTTGCGCCACCATATACCATTGTCTTCAGTGAGCTGATATCTCATAACAGACCTGGTTGTACTCCACTGGTAACGGCTTCCCACTAGAACTCCAGGAGTATCTCTTGAAGTCAGTCACCAGTGAGCAGATGATTATTATCAGAAGGGGTTTGTGGAGATTTTTAGAAATTTTCACAGGTTGAAATCATGAGTCAGTTGAAGCTAGATCACCATTCTAATAATCTCCACAAACCCCTTCTGATAATTAAAAACTTATCACAACAAAAGAGTGAAGTAAGAATCAGTGATGTTGTGTAAAATTGAATTTTTATCCACAATTTGATATCTGTTACTGGACCAAAGAGAATCATAAAGCGCTCGACAACTATTTCACCCTGATTTCAAAATTCCTACCACTTCACACCTATGACTCTACATGAATCAAGCCCATCAACTTCAGGAAACATGACAATGGCAGTTTTACTCGCTCAGCACTAAAATGACCAGAAAATACATGATATTAGTCAATACTCAGTAATCAGCCAACTGCAAAGTAGAAATCGAGTTTGAAAAGTATAGTATATTACTAAAAGTATTGTTCAAAACCAAATTTCTCCATAACTACTTGACCTTCTCTTTGATTTCACAGGACATTTTTATTTATAGAAATTCTAGCAAAATGCTTTACAGTAGACGTCAAGAACTGACCTTAGTTAAACAGCCATCAAAAACTGTCAAGCATCAGACAACTGTTTCGCCCTAATGTAGGACTTTGCAACAGTACGTACCCAGAATCTCACTGAGGATCAAACCTAGAACCTTCAGGTCTGATGGCGAGCGCTAGAATTTTGACCATTGAGTTGGCAACTAAAGTGTCTATATTTCTAACTAAGGTCAGTCTGTGATGTGGACTATAACGCTCAATAATCTCCACATACTCTCATACTATTAACAGTCATGCATTTATTATCGACTATTTTCGAAAAATGATTCCCAGGTGTCTAGTAAGAAGCCATCTTTTGCGATGAAGTTGGACCATATCAGATGTAAAACAGACGTTGACCAATGCTATGAAAAGATGGTTAGGAAATATCTTCAGTTGATTAAAGTAAGTGATGTATACAGTTGGATATCAACTCAGAGGTCCACAGGTTAAGCGCTTGTTGCTAGGTCCTGAATCTGATCCCATGTGGTGTCTTATATCCGCAATGTTGAGAAGCTCTGTACTGGGATCGAACATATTTTCTGTGTCTCCTGCTTTTGATTGTTTATCTAACTAAGGACGTCCCGTAATTTAAAATATAAAATCTAATAGTCCCTGTAAATTTTTCATAATGGAGTTTTTCAATTACATTCTTTTGTACAAATATTATTTCCAAAGGGCCAACCTATTGGTGAAGCTATGATTCAATTTGTAACAGAATTATCTGCTCAAACTGTTTGTGAACAAAAGCATAAAAGTATTTTCACTAAATATGGACTGCCAATTCCAGTTGGCGTTTATGTTGATGTAATTCAATGTACAAGAGAAGATTTAAATCAACTATTATCTAATATGTCAAGAAATATTGGAATATTTACAAATAATCTCATTTCATCATCATCAACATCAAGGTTGTCTAATCTAATAAATCCAATAATCTTTACTCAGTTGCATCATTTCGATGATATTACTCCTATGCTAAAATCATCAATACCATTACAGTCAGGTTATGGTATTGAGCAAACTAATTTTTTACGCATAAAATCTCCAGAATTTCGCTTGAATCCATTTATTAGTAATGAAGAATTGAACAGTTTCAATGTACCACCACCGACATCAAATTTACCAAATTATATCACTGGATAAATAGCACATTTTCATTCCCAACACCTTTAATTGATAATAATATAACTAATGGTATGTTGACGAGAATTGATATTCCTTATTTGTATTGAATAAATAATGTAATGTAATAATTTAATATAGTAGACCAATCAAAAGTCACTAAATGGAAGGCTGTGATGTGTTTATTGAAAATCTTCTAATAAGAAGGGGATGTGAATGGAAAAGAAATGGTTTTATTTTCTAAGTAGACCTATTTATATATCGAACTATATTAATGAGTTCTTTTGAACATGTGTCAGTTGAACACAGTAAATTTCCTTCACTCATAGTGTTCTTTTTCAGTAGCCAGTTAGAGACTTGAGTTAAGCAAGTTTGAGTTTCAGTATCAGTCTTAGATAGTACAGAACATAACACATGACCTTTTGTGTCGCTTAGTACTTTGAACAAGGTGGTTTAACTACGGAGTATCAATTGTCATTCTGGATAACATCACCAACATGCCTTGCACGATTGGAATAACCAAGAAGCTCAATTCTACATAATGTAAGCCCCGGT
This sequence comes from Schistosoma mattheei, assembly GCA_944470405.2. NCBI lineage: Eukaryota > Metazoa > Platyhelminthes > Trematoda > Strigeidida > Schistosomatidae > Schistosoma > Schistosoma mattheei. The sequence continues at coordinate 11,747,044 of OX103943.1, forward strand.
GTTGTTGTCCAGAATAATAATGAAAAATTATATATCTCAAAAAAATCAATAGCATCAAAAATACCAACCTGAGTTGTTAAATTCGCTACCACTTCTTTAACTATGATTAAAACGAGCTTTCAACGTATAAGGTAGTAAATATAGGAAACCACTACAGTAATTAGTAATAATAAACACAACTATTCTCATTCTACAATACATTACAGGAATGAAAACTGATGTGGAATTTATCACTTATTAAAAAAAATATAAATCAGTCTTCTATGTCAGCATAAATCAATTGATAAAATAACAGGGATTAATAAATTGATCGAAATGACATATTTTCTGGAAGAATCACACATAAAATGTCGAGCAAATAGGTTTCAAAATGATTAGCCAACTGATTGAGTATGTAAGTATATATAAGGGAAATAAAGCTATTTTTGTTATGAAATATTTAATCACAATAATATAGGTATGTTTTACTAGCCAAATAAAATGATTGATAAAACATAAAAATAAAAGTCGTCAGGTGGTTAGAAGTAGTCTGCGAGAGATCCCATACTTGGGTTTCCTACTAGTCAGTAGTCCTCAGCAGAAAATATCTGCAATCTCGAGAGAGCTGATGCTCCATATGGAACTCAAGGCCTAGACACATAGCTTCACAATCTGAGACAATAACACTGAGTTGTTCTAGGGACGACTGACCTTTATGAGACTGAGTTGTCTACAATTACTAGATCACTAAAAAGTGACGAATGTTATATTTGTCTGATCGTTTAGTGTTAACCGACCTTTATCGATAAAGTCAAAAGCCAAATGAAATAACCAATGATCATTTATTTCTAATAAACGTAACAGAACTAATTAACTACAACACTGTAAGAGATCAGCGATTATCATAGTCTACCACCATCTTTTGTTTTCACAGCCTTCAATGAAACACTTGATGGACTCGAAAAGAACTTTTCTCTAATGTGTCATCACTATATTCAGCCGCCAACAAGTCATGAATTCCCGAACATTTTTAAGTTGCACCAAAAACCTTGGAAGCTGATTTTATTCAGTTATTCGATGAACAGTTTATGCCACTGTATTAATGAAGTAAAATAACCAATAGGTTTTAGACGAATCAACTAAAAATCCAGTTTTATTTATATGACATTATTTATTTCGATTTAGAAATTATATTCCAAAATTCAGTGCTTCATTGCAGCCTAATTATCATGGTCAGTACACATTAATGAACTTCAATGTCGGGTAATAATTTAATTAATGAAACTACCTGATGTTGAAATGTTTTACATTAACTATATTCTATTTCAGCATTAATTCAATGTACTCCTCCATTATCAAATATGCTAGGATTTCAAATACCGAATTTGATTTATCAAACATCAATTCCAAATTTCTTTACAAACAATTCAATGTTAAATAATAATGAATCGACTGAACTACTTTCAACTTCAATTCCCTACTTAACGAATTGTCATAAGAACAAAGATAACATTATCAATAATGGTTACAACTTATCCGAATTCAAAGGGAATTCTGATTGGACAAATTCATGGTCAAATAATCGTAATGCAGAGCAAATTACAATTATGAATAGTCCTGAAATGCAGGTGTATAAGACAAATCATCTGGTCGCTTCCAAAACAGAAAATAAACCAATAATTGTAACTGTTCAAGGCTTTCCAAAAGAAATGACCACAAGTGATTTTACAAAATGGTTGGAGAAAAAAATTAACAATGTAGTATGTTGATATTCTTTTGTCTAAATGTAATTAAATTTTTTGAGATACCATACAACTACGTTGTAAGTATCGCAGAGAGTAAACTTTTTGATAGCGATACTCAATTATAATGGCAACATGTTACCTCACTGGTGGGTTATAGGTTTATTTATTTTCATCGATTGTAAATTTTGATGACCGGACGGAACCTTGCTGACGAGTGTCAAATAGTACGAAACCGAAGTTCAGATTTTCTTTTCGACTACATCCAACCGTCTAACATTTCAATAGAGTGTGCATGGTATCGAGACTAGTGGTGAAACTTTGGTCTGATTAGTGAAACCCGATAAGCACTTCAAGGATTAGATAAACATGATATTAGTCACTACTCAATGGCAAATCAATTTCAACACCCTAATCGCACAATATGTTAGTCTGGGTGCAGAGTAGACTAATTGTTGAATTATCAGATACAGTGATGTAGGTAAGAATATCACAAGGACAATTGATTCTCTTGTGAATATGTCTAGTTGATAAATATCAACTAGCACGAGATGTCTAGATTCATAGATCAACACCGATACTTATCTAAACTTATATGGATAATCAATTGAAAAAGTACGTTTAGATTTTACTTAAACCGAAGTTAGTCGGTGTGTATAAAAGCTTAATACAATTAATTTTTCAATCTATGTGAGTATTGCTAAATACTTGAGTGGATCATTCTTAGAAAGCTAACTTTGACAATTTCCAATTATGTCAAGCTACTAACAAACCGTACTCAGATATTTATAAAAGGACACAAACTGTTGTCAACAAAGCGGAACATAATATATTACCTTAATGGCAACCGTATATTACCTAGCCGATGAGAGGTAAAAAGGCCAAAATAGCTTAATTAGTTGAGTGATAAGTAATCCTACAAACACTCAGCTGTGCCGAGTGAGATATTATATAGTTTCTGTCCTTAACTAAGCACATTCAATTACCTGCACCCATGAAAACTAACCAAATTTTGAACAATTAGTGAATTTTTGTTTAGTGTAATGTCTAAAACACAACTCTAATAATCAAAATATCTAACAAACTAAAATAATGTAGACGATTTGTAACGCGAGTGCATGTCTTGAGTGATATTGCATTATACTAACTAGATAATCTGATTACTAAACTTTCATTGTCACTTTGGGTATCATGAGATCCTAAGCTTCAATTAACTAACGGTGATCTTTATAAAATTATCTGATGAAGTGTATAACGTGTTACTTTCAATTCACGTTGACTACCTTTTTGAGTTGAACGCTGGCCATGCGACTAAATGAACCTGTACTTGGCGAGCATAATGAGCATAGATTGATTTCAGTACTAGGCTTCCTCCATTCAAAAACTATTATCGATCTATAATCTTGAAATTTGTCAAACGGATTTGTGTCCATAGTTGGATATGTGACAAAACAATCTTCATTGAACTATTTATCAATGTTGATGGATGTGGACGTCGACATTGTCATGTACAGTATACCACTCATGGTTTCCTGTTAATATAATTTCTAAACGATGAATATTAAATATTTCTATAGATTTCTATAAATAAATTTCACTATGAATAAATTAACACCACAAATTTTCACTGTAATTAACACACATAATATTATCTTCTATTCAGAAAATATTATCTGTACAATTCGAACATTCTTTATTGAATGAAATATCTAATGGTTTTGCTAAAGTTTATCTACAAAATAATTCAGATGCAGAATTAATTGTTCAAGAATTTAACAATACAATATTGAACAATTCTCGAATTAGTGCACAAATCAATTGAATTAAATTACAATTCAAACGATAGATAAATGGCCAAACCATTTCTATTATATTAAACTGATATACTAAAATAATGTTAAATGAACAAAACAAAAACACGATATATACTCATTATTAGGTATTTGACTCGAACTTAATTTAAAAAATTAAAATATTCGTTTCTAATTTATATTTTAATAAAACATTTAATTTATTTCGGATTGTTTTGTTTGTGCTTTCTGATTTTTTTATGCGTCGAATACTGAAATGATCGATTATTGATTTTTTCTAAATATATAATTCAAAACCAATTGTATTCTGATCTAAGTAAGTTTATTTGTTTTGAATGAGCATCCAATCGAATATCATCAGGTATAAAGTAAGTAATCAGGAAGTGTTGATATGTCTTGTCCAAATTTAAAAGGCGTTAGAAATTGTTAATCAAATACTAGATTTTATTTGTCATAGGTTGGTCTCATTAACGGTAATAATGAAAAACACTGGATAACTGCTTTTTCCTAAGATAAGACTCCTCAGAAGTGCGTACCTACGACTCAACCAGGAATGGGACCTAGATCTACCAGCGAACGGTTAGAATCACTGGGTCAGTTAACAAGGGTAGTACAGTTCTAACTTACAATATTTAACAGAGTAACGATTATCCAACACCAGTAGTGACAATTGTTTTATTTCTGACATGTCGGAATCCCACCAGGTACGACTCCGGACTAACAATTCAAGAATATCTTGAGATAAGTCCAAGTGAGCCGACTATTATTGTTAAGTAGCACTGTAGAAGAGTTTTATATTATGACAAAACAAATGTTCATTGTTCCTTGGTTCTTAGTGGTACTGAAACTGAGATCAATCTGCAACTTATATAACCTACAAATAGAAACAATATTCCAAGGCCCTTCAACAAAATCAAAAATTGCTTTTATCACGTCAGTCATCAAAACTACTCTGACTTTCCAATAATACTCAAAGCATATATTTAGATTAATAATAGTGAGGTTAGTTAGCGACCAAAACATTAATTTACATAGGCCCAAGCCATAAATTATTAAGGAAAACGACAAGCACCTACAAAATTCTAAATTAGTTCATGAAAAAGCCAGTAGAAATATACCCCTTAATGTTAATACAAATCCCACTGACAATCACATCCACGCCAACAACAGTAGTCATTCCGTTGAAAATTCAAATAGTCATTTCTCTCGCATGTTTACTGCTGTCTACCAAGATAGTAAAATTTTAATGACTGAAATACTTGGCCTGAAAGTATTCAATTATAACAAAATCCTCCTTTCGGCTATAAATCTCAACTACTTTATATTTGAACCACTTCTACAGTCTATCCAAAAAGTATTTCAAAATCTCATGCTTTGAACTACAAGAGGACAATGTTTATCTTATTTTACTGAATACTAATAGTAAAATCATTACTTTCTACTGCTACAAACTGACCATTGGTTCTGGTTCGTACTCCTGAGGTTGATAACGAAAATAGGGTTTAGAAATGTTTAAAAAAAGTGTGGTACTTTACATTTTTCTTTACAAAAACCATTTTATCCATTAAATAAAACACTGTTTTTATAGTTACCAAGACCATTCCTTTACCTTAACTAAATAATGCTCAGGTATGATGAAAAAACGTTAATCATGGCAATAGAGCTTTACTAATATTCAATTTTACAAATGAGTAATGAAAAACAAAATAAATAGTACGCAAGTATCACTGGTTCCAAGAATACTATGAATGGGGATTGTTGAGTTTTACAGTTTACACCATGAAATCAACATAGTTAAACTATTATTGTAACCACGAAGCGCTGCTATGGGACGGTATACAATTTCTTACCAGTGCACATAGCAGCGAAATCCGACTGAAAGCTCCCGTGTGGCGCTGCCGGGTAGTGACGGCATCCTAGTTAGCTAGCTAATTTAGGCGGTCGGGAGAGATCGGTTAAAGCACCGCACCCATGCTGATCTTGGATTATTCGAATTTCATTCTTTGAGACTTTTTTAATCGTGACGGGCTGCCCGATGTGCCTCCTTATGTACATACATTCCATGAGTCTCGGCTTGTGCAAATCATGTATGTATGTATATCCAAAGAACACACGTGTGGTTAGTGCAAGGAATATACTCTGAAAAAATGTCTGCCCATGTTTAATCAAATCAGCGGACTAATCCTTTAGGTCGAAGATAATAAAAATATGTGGTAGCAAATACTAGGGAAAGGTGACCATCAACTCATCCTGAGAGAGCGCTTATACCTATGTGTATCTCATGAAGTGTATGGACAAAATTCCTCATACCAGCAATATGTACATAATGCGTAAGAGACAGTCAGTTGTAGCAAATACGTTCGAAGGGATCGGTGACCATCTACCCTCTCAGTGGGTGAATATACTTTCGTGTATGATATGGTATGCATAAATGAAAACTTGTGTTACCGGTGTGCATGTGAGCTATACTTGTCCCAGGTGCGGTGTCCGTGAGCCAAGACGCAAGAGTTCTGACGACTTCCCCACGAAATCACGTCCACACGGTGGGTTATCAAGCCTCGGAAAGCGGATTCTAATCCAGACAAACTAATCAGCTTTACCGAGTGAGGCTTGATCACAGTAAGCATGATTAGAACACCACACCAGCAGACATCGAATTAAGAATGTAAACCATGAAGGTTAAACTAATTGTTCAACCCAAATGAGTTCATGGAAAAACACTGGTAAGGAAACTCATTCTAGGACAAAACAGATGTTCTCTGCATCCTGATTCTCGAGCTGGTAACTATAAAACTATGGATCAACTGATTAGAGAACATGCTATTTTTACAGGTATATTTCAGTACAAGATATTTATCTGACTCTAATCAGTCCTACTGAACAAGAAAAATCAGAAGCATGATCAAGAAAATAGAGGAAAAACGATCTCTTAACGACACTGTGTCAATATTTACATGGACTTTAAATGCAGCGGCCGTTCGAATAGTGGAAATGGTATATAAACATAAAACACTAAAAAATCCATATGGTAGGTACCAACAACTTTAACAATAAGTGATATATACACATATACCAATATATTCTACACTTCACAACAATGAAGATCAACATTAGTTTTTAATTCAATATTATTAATTGTAATATTTATTGTATTTTCAATATGCTATTTTATTCAGTATAACATTGGATTCTTTCAGAGTGATGTTTTGTTGATGATATGCTTGTATTAGATTAACGTGAACTATGTTTAGCATGAAATGCAAAGTGCAATTTTGTGATAATTCTATATGTAACGTTTTACTAATTCATAATCAAATGTGTATGCGAATCAATATATAAATGAGTGCATTTTCGTGTTTTGGGGCTAATAAATCTTCACTTGTACCAGTCTTCATTACAGAGTTCCCTTGTTTTAAGTTTAAGTAATTAGCGACGCGGATATAACAATTGGTAACGGAGATTTCGGAAAGGAAAACAAACAGAACTGAATAGTTATTATATCCTAATACAGTACTCCTCAATGGTGTGTATTTAAAAAGATTATTCATTCGAAAATTCACAATTTTTTATTTAATCCTGTTTTTAACACTAACCTCATCTATAAACCATTTATTTATTCTACAATAAAAATTATTTATAATGCAATTAGTATTATTTAACATCGAATCGCATTCAACTGAGTCATAACACTTGGATGAAAAGGAAGAATATTACTATTCGGAAAAGACATTCTCATTCATTAAAATGTTGGCATTTTTTTCTTGACATACATTACGTAATGAACCAACAATAATAACGAAAACACAATAAAGAAAATCTTTACAGAAAACCAAAAGGGTAATACATATACACATATCTGCATCTATAAATACACATGTATACGTGTGAAATGCATAAACCAATAAAACACAAACAGAGTAGTTACATAGTGAAGAGAAAATTGAATAAGATGTGTAATAAGAAAAAGAGGTGTGGAGTAAGTGCATCTTTGTAGTAGATAACAAAATATTAAAGGATAAATATAATTTGGCAAAGAAAATTACGTGGTAGATGTGGAACACTAAACAAAAATTAAACAGGAACAAATAAACAAAGGTAGGCATATTTAAACGCACTCATCCTTGATTTTTTTGGCTAAAATCTCTCATAAATGTAAAAGCGAAACCGATTATTAAAATAGTATTGCTAGTCTCATTGGTCATAAATAGGTAAATTGCACTTTGTAGTACAGTTATTATTAATATATACATCTAGGAACGTTATATATATGACAGGATTCTACATAGTAATAATAATTATAATAACTAGTAAGACACATATAAAATAAATTAATGTATCACTCAAGACAAATAAGATTTTGATCTGATTCAGAATGCCTTCGTTTCAAAAGGCGTCTGGTACGTGCACTTAAACATTCCGCGTTATTATTGAAATAGGATTCTGGAGATTGACAATTTGAATTTTGTACATGTCCCCAAGATGATTTAACGACTTCAGCATCATCTAATGATCGATGGGAATGTGAATTATTGAATGATTCATTGGAATTAGGATCACATGTATCATTAGATTGATCGTCAACACTAATTACTGTTTCATTAGTAGATACTAATGAAGAGAATTTAGAATGGAATTGATTTCTATGTGGCAACAAGTGTAAAGTTAAGTTTGCCAGTTCTAAACCCGCTTGTACTGACGACGTCATTGCATCCATACCTGAATAATGAAGCTGAAAACAAACACATGGCGGGGAATCAATCAACATAGTTAAGGGTAAATATATTTTGAAGGATAAGAAAGAATAAACAGAATAAGGAGGGTTTGATGATTATTCCCAATCAGTCATACGCAACGTAGAACCTGGCACATGCGCACATCGATTCAAGTTCTCATATTCCATTTGCATAGAGAAATGAAATATCCCAAGGCGGTAGAGGTAGTGATAGTAATAGTAGTAATGGAAATAAAAAAGATTAGGTATTGAAAAAACGATCCGGTAATGCGGATTATGAAGATAAGTTGGTTGAGAGACTCAGGATCTATGGGAAGATGAAAAGTGAATACCCTTGCACCGATGCGAACGATTTCGAGCCATATCTCCAAACACTGGTTACGAAAATCACGAGAACCTCAACCATACATACATGACTCAGTCTAATAGTCAGCGTCTTCATAGACTGATCCCATGTTTTGATTCGGCCAATTCTAGCTTTCATCTAACCTAGTCCTACACCAGCCATCATTCTGCATCGAGACAGTCGGTGGGTAAATATACACAATACATGCCCTAACCATCTCACCCAAAGGATAAAGATTCACTAACTTATCAATTGATTTGTCATCCTTGCCTAATACCTTGAGTCTAACCTCAGATCCCGCGTGAGGGATCGTGGATGAGCACTGCTGGGAAGCTCGATACTAGGATGAAACGGCCGTCCAGTGCTTTCAGGTTTTAAAAGTGGTCTAGCATTAATCGATTTATGATTTCAATCAAAAACTTAACAATCTCCACAACCCCATACTGATATTTAATTTTCATTGCAACTATCCTACTAATTGCTTATTATCATTAACTTCATAGATAACAATAACATTCACATTTATACCTAATTCAAATTCCTATTCCTACTCTTACGTAACTATTTGTTGTAATTGACTGACAATTTCAATTTGGACAATGAGAGTATTAATTTAATTTTGTATTAGTAGTTTGAATCTTCCCATTAATGTTTAGGACTGCAAGTGATCAATCACTTTTTGGTTTATGTACATAATGTGCGGGTTGTCTCGACGTTGCTATTTAGTCACAAGCGTTATAAACCGATGTGGATGGTGGTCATAAGTGAAATCTAGGATCCGTGTTTCGTTTTACATGAGACTTATCAGATGGACGAGAGTAGTAGTTAAAAGACACCTACCACCTATAGTGACTTCGAAATCGTGTTAAGCAGAAAATAGGATGAAGAGATAGACAAATTCATCAGAACAAATTTATCATAAACACTGAATATATATATATATATATATATATATATATATATATATATATATATATATATATATATATATAGACTGTAGAGGGGTGTGACAGCAGTAAGGTGTTTCCCTCGGACAATCAGCATCTGCAGCGATGCTGCCTTCCCACAAGGAGGGGTGGGTTAGAAAAGGTCAAGCCTAAAAATGTCACACCTCACCTTATCTCACGGATTTCCGTCTCCGGCGGTAAGGCCCTTTGAAGAACGGAGCTAACACATTAAAAACCTCCCACAAAAAGCCTTGCGTGACCGGCCTCAAGCAGTTGTCCTTTGGGCTCTGTGGTTACGCCCCCAGGTCTTCAAGACCGACACTAATCCAACTTTCCTTTCAGGTGGTTCATTAAGAAGTACCCTTCCACGGTATGGGAAGACGTGAAGTGACATCAGCCCTCGTACCCGTAACAACATACGAGACCAAGTTGGTCACATTCAAATCCTTCCTACACCTCCTAATAACTCTCTTATCTCCACGAACAATCCTTCTCACGTCCCTTTATCACCTCGCACCGCTAGAGCAAACGATTCGATTACGCGGAACGTTATTCCTGGTCTCCTGAAACCACGCTCTAAACTACACGTAGGAGCTTTTAACGTCCGAACACTGTGCCAAATAGGATAGCAGGCTTCCTTAGCTAAGACTTTAGAATCCCGCGCCATCGATGTGTGCTGCGTCTCCGAAACGCGCATACAGGATGTCCGAAAAGCTGTGGAAACAGCAATGATATCTGCTAGTAAGGTAAACCACAAGGTCAGGGAGCAACACTGGATCTCAGCAGCATCTATCGCACTGATAGATACTCGGAAACTCATTCCACCTGGCTCTGAACATAATGAAGAGCGGAGTCAGCATAAGCGCAAGTTAATGTAGGTCCTCCGACTCTTTACGAAGTTGAAAAAGCCATAGGAAATCTGAAGCGAGGGAGAGCAGCAGGCCCTGACAGGTTTACTCCTGAGATTTTTAAGGATGGTGGTCCAGTATTAGCAGTGAGATTAACTGAGGTCTTAGGTAGAATTTGGGAACTGGACGTAATCCCATCTGACTGGTCTCAATCACTGATTGTGCCAGTCTATAAGAAAGGACAAAAGTCCTCTTGTGACAATCACAGAGGAATCAGTTTGACTAATATAGTGTCTAAAATATTAGCTTCAATAATACTTCGACGCCTAACTAAAGCTCGTGAAGAGCAGACTAGAGAAAATCAGGCTGGTTTTCGACCTGGACGTGGTTGTATAGATCAGATATTCACACTACGTCAGGTTCTAGAACACAGACACACATTCAGACGCCCCACAATGGTAGTATTTCTCGACCTTAAGGCGGCATTCGACTCTGTTGATCGTGAGGTTCTATGGCAGTGTTTGTCACTGAAAGGAGTACCAAAGAAGTACATTAACCTTATAAAGGCTCTCTACTCGAACACAACTGGTAGAGTGAGAGCTTATGGCGAACTGTCATCAGAATTGATTACCTCAAGTGGTGTTCGTCAGGGCTGTCCACTCTCTTCATTCTTGTTCAACTTTGTCGTCGACGTACTTTTAGAGATAACACTCTCCTCATCTAAATTTACAGGGGTTGAACTTCTACCGGGAGGTTCACTTGTTGACTTAGAATATGCTGATGACATAGTTTTATTTGGTGAAGACGCTGACAAAATGCAGAGTCTTCTGACCACTCTAAGCAACAATGCAAGCATGTTCGGGATGCGATTCTCCCCTCGAAATGCAAAATGTTGCTTCAGGATTGGGTTGCATTGACACCCGAACTAATGATAGGGAGTGAAGTAGTTGAGCGTGTCGACCGCTTCACTTATCTTGGAAGTCTCATCAGCCCTTGTGGTCTGGCGTGTGACGAAATCTCAGCACGGATACAGAAGGCTCGACTAGCTTTTGCCAACTTGCGTCATTTATGGCGTAGGCGAGATATCCGTCTATCAACCAAAGGACGTGTTTACTGCGCAGCAGTTCGTTCCGTCCTACTTTATGGCAGTGAAACATGGCCGGTAAGAGTAGAGGATATTCGTAGGTTACTAGTATTTGATCATAGGTGTCTTCGAAATATTGCTCGTATATCCTGGGACCATCGAGTAAGTAATGCAGTTGTTAGGAAACGGGTACTAGGTAAGGATGGCAAATCAATTGATGACGTAGTGAAACTTCATCAGTTGAGATGGCTGGGACACGTGTTACGTATGCCCAACGACCGACTGCCTCGACGATGATGTTCAGTGGTATAGGAGTAGGTTGGAAGAAAGCTAGGGGCGGCCAGACCAAAACATGGCACAAGTCCATGAAGTCACTGACAAGTGGACTGAGTCATGTTGGTAGGTGTAGACTACCTGGTTGGGGACCGCGAGATGATAGCAACCGATGGTTAGAGACCCTGAATGACATGGCTCAAAATCGTTTGCAATGGCGCAGGTGCATACACTCTTTGTGTTCTCCCAAATTTTGATCTCCTTATTCCTCCTTGTCTCTTTTTTTTTCTCCTCTCAAATTTATTTCACTGTATTATACTCTTTAAGTAACATCTCCAAACACTAATCTTCCCGATTACTGCTTATACTCTTATTACCTCTACCACTACGGGATTTGAATCGACCACTGCATCTCTATGCTAATGTGGTGTGGCAACTCGGACTGATGTACGTACGTACGAAGTTCTACGTTGTTGCTGACTGACTGACTATATATATATATATATATATATATATATATATATATATCTTACTGTATTAATATCTATAGTCAATAGATGAACAAAAAACCTATTAGATTTGACAAAGCTAAGTTATTATAAATTCAAGCAACTAGTAATGAACTAAACATTTCCTGTAAAACATGTTCATAACTTATTATCTTTAATACAAAGTATATTCTACTTACTGGATTTGACGTGTAAATCATTTCTGATGTAGTTAGACAATTAGCATGATGATTATTGATATGTAAACAATTTTCTTTCCGACTATCATAATCTATATAATTTTCATTCTGTATCAAATTTACGATAAGTATCCCAGTACGTTTTACAAGTTCCATCCAAGCAGATCGTTTAACATGAAACCATTGTTCTTTATAATCATTTTCTTCATTATTGGCGACACATATACAATCCCTCGAGTAATTCAAACTGGGAGCTTCTAAACGAGCGACATATGAAGATAATAAATGAAATCGATCAGCAGATTGAGATTCTTCCGTTGACGATGATATCATGAAATGGGTCTTCAAATATCGATCCACAGCAGTCTGTAAGAGTACATCTGTTTTATCCCACCAATGATCTGCTGAAGCTGCGAACAATTGAGTTTGTAAAATCCCTGGAGAGTTAATCTTTAAGAAAATAAATAAGAAAAACACGATTGTATTGCAGTGACGCGTTGTGAATTTTTCTGACATTCGATCAGATTAGTAATTTAGATAGTATATAACCATCTATTGTTTATTTATTTATTTAAACACATAAATATTGATACAAGGGGCATCAGATATATATGCGCCACACAAAACAATGAGAATGGGAAGAGAAAAAAAAAGAACGAGCGTAAAAGACAAAAAAGGAAGAACAATAACGAGCAGATTAGTGTAAGGTAGTGCAGTAATAGTAAAATTAATAATAATGGGAGAAACGGAAATTCTTTCAGTTAAGGAAGACAGATCCACTTTTTATGAAGAAAGTAAAAGAAGGTTATAGCAGGATCGCCACTGGCTTCTATTCTGAGCCATATCTGATAACGTCTATAGCCAGTGTGTTGCACCATCTCTCGGACCCCAGCCAGGGAGTCGTGAAGGACCAACACAAGCCAGCCCTTTTCAGCTTTTTTTCATACCACGACACCATGTCAGACACTGACCACCTCTCCGCTTTTTACAACCAGTCCCAGCGTCGGAATTCCCTGGGACGACATTCGTAGAACATGTCCAAGCCACCGAAGTCGGTGTTTCAAGATGGTGACACCAATCGGATTATCGTCACTCGGCCCAAACACATGATGCCGAACCTCTGCATTACTAACATGGTGTTGCCATGAGATGTCAGCAATCCTTCGGAGACAACAATGACCGAACACAGAGAGTCGTCTAACATCCTCAACTCGGAGAGGCCAAGCTTCACAAGCATAGAGCAAAACTGCTTTCACCGACCTTTTACAGCCAGACTGACATCACGAAGGTGCCAAAGATAACCAAGATTGGCATAAGCAGCTCTGGCTTTCACTATACGTGCATTGATCTCATCTCTCACGCCACCACCAGCACTTATGCAGCTACCTAGATACACGAACTTCTCGACTACTTCTATCTGCCCACCATCCAGGGTGAGTACAGGATTAGAATCCTGCCAGTCTTGTAAAAGTACTTTGCACTTCGAAGGTTCAAAGCACATACCATAACTACGGACATTGATTGCCAACTGATTAAGTGCGGATTGAATGGCTTGGATATTATCGCTCAGTAAGACAATATCATCCGTATACTCGAGGTCGAGAAGTCTTTCTCCAGGCAACAGATCCACACCACCATTACTTACATCCATCAGAACTGTTTCCAGAATGTCATCGATGGCAAAGTTGAAGAGGAATGGTGAGATTGGGCAACCTTGTCTAACCCCACTGCTTGAATGGAACAATGGAGAAAGGTAGTTGTATGCCCTCACTCTACCTGAGGTGTTTGTATATAGGGCCTTTAGGATGTTAATAAACTTCTCAGGCACACCCTTCTTCAATAGACAATCACAGAGAACAGTCCTGTCTAACGAATCGAAGGCAGCTCTGATGTCAAGAAACACTATGATTGTTGGCCAGTGATAAGTATGGCGATGTTCTAACATTTGGTGGAGGGTGAAGAAATGATCAATACATCCTCAACCAGAACGAAAACCAACCTGCTCCTCGTGAGTCAATCTTTCTCGGGTTTTGGACAACCTACGAAGTATGACGGAAGCCAATAGCTTGGACGCAATCGGAAGTAGACTTATCCCCCGATAGTTGTTACAGAGACGACGTGAACCCTTTTTAAAGATAGGGACAGCTATCGACTCATTCCATGACATTGGTACACTCTCTAGTTCCCAGACCTTTGGAAAAAACAACGCAGTCGGCTTCTTAATCAGAAGGTCGCCACCATCTTTAAAAAGAGCCGAAGGTAGGTCATCTGCGCCCGGTGATTTGTAGCGCTTCAAAGTCGGAGTTTCCTGCGGACTTCCGCCTCATTTGGTGGATCGGTCGTCACCGGCCATCAAGGGCAGAACAGTGAATAGCATCTCGTCATCCTCGCAGATTGTTTCGCTCACACCAGACTTCTTGCTGCCAGTGGCTTGGATGAGTTGGAAGATCTTCCGGTAGTTAATAGATGTAGCTGCTGTTTTCAGCTCATTAGCACGCTCCGACCACCAGGCTTCTCGGTCCTTACGCAAGCTTCGCCTGATTTCATTACGTAACTTCCTTCGTTTGTGGTCAAACTCACGGTCACCCGGAGTAGACCCATAGGTTTCAACGAGTTGCAAAGAGCCTGAAGAAACCGAGTGCTTATACGCGGGATGTTTCGCGAGGCCGCAAGCGACTTTATCCGCCATTTTGATGGCGTCATGAATTTGCAACCAATGCTCATCTATGCTTCTCCGTGGAATGTTAGGTAGCCTTGAACCTAGCTCGGTTTGACATTTAGTTGCAACCAATTTACTGACATCGGTCCGTAAAGTAAGATTAGGGCAAATAAGAGCATTATCAGAGTCCAGATAGGTACTCCAAAAGGAGCGGCAGTCTTGTACACAACCACGCCAGCGGTAGCTTATCGCGATGTGATCAATCTGAGTCCAGGTTTGAGATGCAGAGGGAGGACGCCAGGTGGCACATCGGCAATGACTGTGCCGGAAGTTAGTGCTAGCCAGAAACAGGTTGTGGTCTGTGCACAGTTGCAGTAGACGGTCCCCGCCATCTGTTCTGCGACCAACAAGTCCCCATCGGCCACCTAAACGACTCTCTACTGTGCCTAGACGCCCGACCTGAGCATTCAAGTCTCCGGCTAGTACTAGTATAGTATTTTCCGTAAGTATCGTCATTTCATTCTGTTTGTGTAAAGCCTGACACAAATGTGTGTTAAACTAAATCTTCATTCCATTTTAGCACGAGATGAAATCAACAAGATAAGTAGCAAAAGAGATCGAACGAACGCAGTACCAATGATAATGAGAAGGATTAAGTATTGAGAATGTAGTTTGAAACAACAGGATGAAGGAAGCCCAAAATAGAGAGAAAAATAAAGAATGTGTCAGAGCATTTGTAACCAACTTTAAGCCATGTTACCCGACGTCTCTAACCACTGATAACGATTATCGCATGGAATCCACCCCCAGCCAATCGAAATGGATCACATTAATATCCAAAAACTTCATGAACTGATCTAATAGCAACCGAGAAGTGCAATATAGTTATTCTTTATAGGACATCCAGATATCTCATCTGTCAGGAAAACTAAGCAAGCATTTTGTAGCTACTTCGAGATATCAATTTTCAATCATTCCATGAAGTTCGATGAGAAGTCAAACTACATGTACTAACGAAACAAGAAGGAACGCTGTTGGCATTAACAAATTATTGAGATTGACTTAATAACAATGTGATATGATCATAGTGAACCCATTTCAAGCTGGTAGACTACAATGAAACATTTAAAAAGCGCTTACATCCGGACGTAGATCACGAAACACATGACAAAATCCTCGGTTTTCCCGACTATCTGGAAGAAATGAGAATAATTCACTGAAGCTATCTTCATGAGATGAAACTGTATGGCTTGGATCAGAATTCACAAAACGTTCAGTAGTATATTGTCTCCACCAACTTGACGAATAAACTAATGTGATAGTAATTAGGCGAGCGTTTGTTGAGTATTGACCAATATTCTTGTCTACTGAGCGATTTACATCTAGAGTGTATGGTTCATTCTTGAGTAAATAGTGTTCATCAATCAAAAAGGACCGAAGATAAAGGGGTAAATAGATTGATAGGTATGTTTGTTTTGAATATTGGACAGAGTGGTTTAACATGTCGTTTGATACCAAAGATTTGGGCACAAAGTATAAACGGATTCGATCAATGGGAGTTGTCACGATTACCTAAGTAGAAATGTGATGAGAAACAAAGTTAGTAGCACTCCACAAGAAGTCTGGTATACTAAGATGAATAGGCAAACTAACAGATTGACCTAGAATAAAATAAATCGCCAAGCCATTCCTCTATTTAAACCAAATCGCCATCACCATGGAAGAAAATGACCCCACAGTTCAATGGTTACCCAGCAAGATTACAACAGATTTTTAAATTATCACTCTCATTATCCCCAATATATACTATGTAGAAACTGTGCACTAATTATACTGTGTTACCAACAAGTGTTGGCGATTCCTCAGAACCAAAAAATTATCGAAAACAAAGTCGTTGAAGTCGTTTACAACTTGTACAGATCACATTCGTCTTATAGACACGGCTAATATCAAACATATGCCGTCACAGTAATAAATAAATAACTAAATAATAACAAAGGAGTTCAGAAGCTGACTCCGCCAAGAACAAGCCATATTAACACAGGCTAAAAATAAAAAGTATTGATTAGAAATTCTTTGATTTGATGAAGATATTGTTAAGTAAACAATCGCTTTCTAAATGACAAATACATATTACTGGTGAATAAATATTAAACAAGGGTGAGACAAAAAATAGTTACAACTTCACCAACTGTCTAACAGTAAAATTGTTGGGGATATTAAAATATATAAATTATTAGTAATATATCAAGTGTATTAACTACATGTGAATTTAGTTCATTTGATTTTTGTGTTAATTCAGTTTAACTCGTGTTCAGTATAGTATTCATTTGTATCAATTCTATATGATAATCTGCATATAAATGAATGAATTTGATTAATGAATAATCTTCCTTAAATACTACACATAAAATTTCTTGGCAAGACTATGCTTTGTTGTAGTTAAGGTTAAAAAGGATTAGAAGCTGTAGTATCCTAATATCAAGAGGCAGTTAGGAAGTATCACTGTTAGCGCAAAGTATACCTTGTAGAGACAGATATTAGTGAAAATGAAACCTGCTAAAGCGGAAATACTATTGAAGCAACAATTTAAGTTAATGCAAAAGTTGATGAACTCGAAGAAGTCACAATGAACGACGTTCTCGGTCATTGTTTCTAATATTGCAGTGTAGGTAAATTAATCTATGGTCATCGAACAAACGGCACTACCTAAAGGTAGTATGAAAACTTGTTTAAAGATCATTTTGTTGCCCAAGAAAATCCCTGAAAAATTAGTCTATTATTCAGAGAGATCAGATTAGTAGAATAAGAATAAATATTGAAACGTCACTCTATCACAAAACGCACACGATAAAACACATTTGATGAAACATGTAGACCAATCAGTAAATAGTTCGCTAATGATTATTCCAAGTCTAATAAATGATACAGTTGTTTGAAGATGATAATGTATGAAGCAAGTAATTTCCTAACGAACAACACTAAAGTTGCAAATAGGGAATGTGGATGGTTTAAACATAAATCTCTAACTGAAGACCAATCAAACTCACCAATAAAGACTTACAGTCCACAATTATGTAGACTCACATAAATTAAAATGCTATTCCTGGCTCCCTCCTTGGGTCATAACTCGAAATTAACATTGAATGATATTAAAAATGAGACAACGCAAGCATGTTTGGGATAGGATTAAATCTATCAAAATGCTTCAGGATTTGCTTGCGTAAGCTTCTAAATTAATGATAAAGAGTGAAGTAGTTGAACGTATCAAATGCTTCATCTATATTAGGAGTCTCATCAGTCCTGATTCTCTGGTGTTTGACGAAATCTCTGCGTGAATTCAGAAGGCTTGATTGACTTTGGCCAACTTGCGTTACCTGTTGTTACGCACGCGATATATCCATCTGCTAACTAAAGGATGAGTATACTGTGTAGCAGTTCACTGTGTTCTACTTTATGGATGTAAGACGTGGTCATTAGGAATAGAGGATATCTGTAGGTTAATAGTATTCAATCACAGGTGTCTCATATGTTTTGGAACCACTGAATGAGCCATGTCTCGGTTAGGAACAGAGTAATATGTGAGGATGGCAAATCGACTAATGGAGTATTGAATTTCCATCAATTGAGATAGTTGGGCCTTGCGATACATATCGCCGACCACCTCATACTACGACGGGCAAAGATGTCTGGTGTAGTAGGCCGGAAGAAAGTTAGGGGTGGCCAAATCAAAACATGGGATCAGTTCATAAAGTAACCGACAAGTGAACTGAGCCACGTTATTTAGTAGGCGTAGACTACCTGGTTGGGGTTCATGTGATTATAGTAACCAGTGGTTAGAGATGTTGAATGAAATGACTCAAAATCATTTGCAATGGTGCACCTGAATCCATTCTTTATCATAACTCAGAATCCCCCATAACTTCTTTTTATCTGTTTTTGTTTCACTAATTTATATTTCTTTGAGTCAGATCTTCGATTCCTGTTCTTTCGTATTACCATTCATACTATTAACACCTCTACTATTTTGTGATTTGGCTTGATAGTCTCATCTCTCTTTGCTAATGAGGTATGGCAACTCGAACCGATGTACATACGTACCCGGTTGCATGTTGTGATTGACTGACTGACGGACTGATAAAATCACATGTGGCCAGTTACCATTCAGTGAAGTTTCATATAACCGAATCGACAAGCTAGCAACTGCATTTATTCAAATATAATAAGAAATTTAAAAAAATATAAAAATAAGGGAAAAAAATTATTATTACCCAATCAACAAGTTCAGTTCCATTGGTATAATTTAAACGAATACTTTTCAAATCATCTGAAATAACTTTCTCTTTAGTATAATTATTATTATTGTTATCAATAGAATTAAACTGTTTCAACGGAGTGGAAACAATATGCATTGAACTATTAACATCGATGATATTGTCATCTGAGGAGGATGATAATGAACTAGTATTTACATTGAAATCATTATTTTCTAAAATAATTGAGATTAATTGATTCAAACCATTATCATCACAAGTAATGTTTCTATTAATATCTTTTATCAAACAATTCCGTAAATAATTTATAGGACCTGGAATCAAACAATTGTTTGATTCATTAGTACAATTCATAATTGATGATGGTGTACGAATAACATAGGCAGTGAGATTTTCATTATGACTATTTAAATTATTTGATTGTTGTTGACTAAACTCTGCTGTTACTGTTGTCGATGTGACAGTTTTCTCATTAAAACAATACACTGGTAATTGATCTAAACGAGCTGTTAGTGGTTGTAAATATCGCATAGATGATGATGACTTTGATAATTCTGTAAAATTTGTTGTTAACGGTTCGGTTAAATCATATTCAACAGAAGCTAAAAAGTATTCAATCAAACTTTGTTCAATCTAGTAAAAATTTGAAAATACAAACAAAAACAAAGGAACAATTATTACTTACAGACTTAATGTAGAAAAACAAACACACTGAAAATAAGTATCTCGTGAAGAATTCTAACTGGTTAAAGTATACTATACAGATGGGCTAATCCGATTTAAGATAAAGAGTATTAGTTTTCTGTGTGAAGTTCAAAACGTTATGACAGACAAAGCTTGTGTTTTTTTTATAATCTAACTAAACCCTACTAATAATGAGCTGGTAAAATGCTTCGAGTTGATAAATATAAGAAACTAAACAATAGAAAACATGATTTATAAATAGGTGAGGATAGCTTCATACCTAAAATCAAAGACCTAACTGGATACGTGTTTGTCTATATGAAGCTATGTAGCATTTCGCTACCATCACTTCCAACTGTTAATGTTGCATTCGACTTTCTAATCCTAACATAACTTGTAGCCTTGAATCTTAATTCAAACCCTAAAGCCTACATCTTAACCAAAACTCCTATTCATTTTTTGGGTTTTTATGTTATTCACTTATAAGTTATTCACCCACAGCATCTACATTTCTAATGGCTACAAACTGGCTTTACTTTCTCAAGATCACTTATGAGTCCCTCTGTTATTCTTGTAGTCTGCCTTTATGGAATATATAATATTTAACATATTTGCGTAAACACTAACCGCTGCATCCCTCCTGACGATGTGGTAATAGAAGAATTATAAGGTAATGACGAAACATCATTAGAATGACAAAACTTTTTTCAAAATCTAATCTATTTTTCAACTAGGATACTATTCTCCAGAAAAAAAAATCGAAAGCCTACAAATGTGTAAAGCTAAAATCTAGGGGTGAGGGTAGAAATTCCATACTCAATGACATGGAATCCTAATTACTGACACATATACACAAACTAAATGTTTTACATTGTATAGCCCTAACCAACTCTGCATACTAAACAACTAGCCAGCAAGCTGTATAATATAGTAAAATATGTGCTAACAGTTTGTTATACGCAAAATTACACACGTACGATGTGTAGAGAATAGTTGATTTAGACTAAGCTTTACAACTTTAAATAGATTTTTCTAATTGTTATCAGAAAAAGCAAAATATCTGATAGTTAACTTACTGAGTTTCCAGTTAAATCAGTTAAGCGTCTTCGAACTTCTGCATCCATTTCATCCCAGCAATCTAAAAATAGAAATGTGAGCAGCAGGTGATATATAATTAGGCAAGATTAGGATTATGAAAATTTGCGAACAACTTCCTGTAGATCTATTCAGAAGCCGTGATCAGTGAAGTTCAACCATGTTCAGTGTGAGGAGATTACTCATTGAAGATAATGGAAGGTCGTCGGGCAATATCGTGGACTGATTAGAGTTAAACATGTAAGCGATTGAATACTGGCTCGGTAGTCTGAAGATTGAGCGTTCGCGTTCTAGACCAAAGGTCCTGGGTTCGAATTCCGAGTGATTTATGTGGCGCATATCTATTTGGTGCCTCCTTGTTCTAATGTTTATGTGTTCAAAACAATAAATAAATAATATACGATCTACAGTTCTTAATTTATTCCAAATCCATTGGTTACAGGCTCCTATACTCACGGCTAATTTTGGTTTGATTTTGTATTATTATTATTTTACATTTTATGGTGTGATTTCTGGCCTGCTTGTATATAAACCATATGTGTCTGAAATGTACGATTCACATAGAAGAGGCTGATATTTTTGTTCTGAAATGAACGGGCTGGACTAGGAGAGAAGCTACTATACAGAGGACCAATAAAGACTCAGAGTTAACTCAAGGCTGCTAGTACTGGTTGACGTGCCATTTGTTTAGCACAGGGAGAAGGTCAGAAGAGTCAGTATTCTGATTGATTTCTTGTCACGTGATGTTCAACTGGCCACAAGACAAAACACAGGAGAGTCCCATGCTGAGACGAAACGGTTGTCCATTGTTGTCTGAGATCGGTTAATGACTTCAATAAAATTCAACAATTTTCACGGCCCGATACTAGTGAAAAAAGATAAATCTTAGACAACGAGTACAACACCATGTGGACAAACATCGTTTTTAAAGTAAAATTTCCGTTTAATTGTAATAGGCAGCTAATAATATATGTACACTAAAAACAGGTGTGCTGTATAGAAATGAGTTTAACAATAAAGTAACTGATAATTAGTTTTATTGTATTCAATAGATCGAAAAAACAACTGACACAATGTAATTTCCATGGTTCACATCACAGGCTGATCTTAGTTATGCAACCAATAAAAACCAGTGACTAGTAGGGTCCAACCATATCGAATGTGAGACAGTTATCCACCCTAGACAACGACAGATGTCCACAAAATGTAGAGAATTTAATGGAATTAGACGTGTATACTATTGTACTCTAGCTCAGTGGTCTAGAGGTTAAGAATTCATGAGCGAGTCCAAAAGTTCTGAGTTCTACTTCTTTTGAGTTTGTGGACATGGACACCACTAAGTCAAATACTAGGACTGAAAAGCTGTTCAGTGGTTTCTGGATTCTAATCGTTATCTAAATAAGATTAACCAATGATTTGAAATATGAAAATTCAAGTCTCCGCAAACCTTTCGACATTAACAATGTAGTTCATTTATCAAGTACCAATTCACATGTATCAATCAGGTTAAGATATTATTTCTCCGGCATAAATGTTTAGACATACATAAGTAAAGCAAAATTGATCAAATAGATTTAATCTAGTGTTGTTAAAAAATAAATGATCTAATCATTAGAACGCTGGCCCACTAAGTTAAAATGGATGATTATAATCATCATGAAATCACAGATACCAAAACATACCAAAACTACAATTAAATACATACATACATTCATATATATGGAAAAATTCGGTGATACGTCTTCGAACAATCTACATATACATATAAGTAAATGTTACCTTCAACTGAGGAAGTTCTGTCAAGCAATCTATGAGTTATGGATTTCAATACAGTATTATTATCATTCTTATTGATGTCAGTAACAAGATCCACTCCTTCCATTTCTTCTAATTTCGGATTGATCTCAGCATTTGTTTTATCTGAATAAAGTTGAATAACTAAGTCTAAGATAGCTTCAACATGAAATTCTATACGAACAGATTGACTCGATGGAATAAGTGTGAATTTATTAATATTATTATCCTCATCAGAATTATTATTATTATTAATTACAAATCCACTTGACGACGGTTGTAAAAGTAGACATTTTGCAATAGGATGTAGTTCCAAACCTGTCTATAAAGAGTAGAAGAAATAACAATGTATGCAGTGAATAATAATATACATAAGTAAGAAAAAAACGGTAGCGAAATGAAAATGATGAAGTATTGTTTAAATAATCTAAAAAACTCCAAGGACTGATTTACAATAACTTCCAGCCTAATGATGTGATATAATGAACAAGAATTAGGTCTAAAACAGTTAGTCAGACATTATAATTCATTGAATGGTGAATGGCCGAAAAACTAATTTCTTCCACTCAGTTTTTATATTTTATATTATATCTTGTGTCAATATTTTGCATACAAGTATTTCATTCTATGACATGTAAAAATTTCATTCTTCTGGGTAGTAGTTTGTCTTTGATTTCAAACAATTCGGCGTCTTATGTAAAGTATACAGGCTTATGACCAGCCATTACTCGCCTATTTCAATATGATTGCATATCGTATCTCGATAAGTGTTTCTTTTCTTTCATTCCAACAATCAGAAATTCCTCCACAAAATCATAAAAACCCTAATCTATAATAAACTAACAAACGGTACAGTATAGTTGGACATATTTATCACTTTACTACTGATCATAAAAATTTTATCAACTCTGACAAGTGTTCATGGCTGATGAAATCTTGGCATGGATACGAAATGTGATCTTGGTGTTTTCCAACTTCCGCCAAGTTTGGTGTGCGCGAACTATCTATCTGGCTATCAAGGGGTGAGTGGGCCGAACACCAGTTTATCCTGGATTAATTTATGGTTGTGGAACATGGCTTATGTAGACAGATATGCCTAGGTTGCTGCTAGAGTTTGTTTATAAATGTCTTCGAAGTAATAGAGTAAGTAATCTTACAGTTATTGGTTGGCTAGTAGATGAAGATAATGAATTCGCTAATGGGACTGTAGACTTCCATCTGCTGGGGGTCCTTGAAGACGTAGTACTTACGCCTAACAGTTGTCTATCCTGACTTCCAGTATGACTAGAATATAAGTAGATTGAAGAGATATTAATAACAGTCATGTCAAGATATAGGATTAATCTAGGAAGTTACTGACTGTTGGCCTAAAAAATGTCAGATGTAGAAATACTGGTTGGGATACAAGTAATAATCTCAATATTTAACTTTACATTCTGTACGATGCTTGTCATTTATACTAATTATAGGAATTATGTGTAGAAACCCATAAACACTAACTGCATAAGGTAACTTATAACTTCAAAAAGATGTCGGTATTTAACATAATTCCATCAACATCAAACATGGTCTATCCATCAAATGAACAAACTAAGTTGTTAAAATTTCTAAGGAAACTTGAAGAAAGCTCTTAGAAAATGCACCAAGTACTAAGAGCTGTTTGTGAAGCTCACTTATTTAAGAAAACATATCTTTTTACATGAATCAAGCGTTTCAGTCAGGGGGTTATGAAGACTGATAGAATAGCAACAACCGAAATGAACACGCCGATCTCCGACATTAGTAAAAACGTCAAAACATACCGGCCTCTTGTGCTTTCCAATACCCAATTCACTGTTCCAGTATTGATGAACTAGAATTAAGAAATCATATGTATACATGATCCAAACAAAACGGTGTGAAACGATGAGAGAGTTAATAAACCTGATTCCAAAAATAATTCCTAAAGATGTTATAAACAATGAAAATAGAGATGGAACAGATGTATCGTCAAAAATTGACAGTTTTTGAAGGAGATGAAATGAATGTGTCCTAAATTTATGTGATGGAAGCTTATGTAGTTATAGGATAGATTGTAAGTATTCAACACCAATAAATTCAAATCTCTCATTGATAACTTCATCTACACAAGACTGCAATTATTACCTTTTATACATCAAAAATATGAAATATGTGTAATAAGCATTATAACTATCAAAAGACCTTACTTGCCAAGCAAATATCGACACAGGATGATGTGGATAAGTATAGATGCGATCTGACCATGAATGTAGTGGTACAAATATACCTGATAAATTCTTATTTTCATCGATTTGAACAGGAGACTAAAATTGACAATTTAAACATACAAATGTCTTTTTAAAGGTTGAAAGAAAAAGGGTATTTGACATGGAATGACAAGAAATTTGAAAAAAAAAAACAAATACAATATCGCCCACATATAGGATAATTTCATGCAGATGAACTGAGATCACTTTCCAAATTATAAACATGTGTAACAACATACCAACATCATCATTCACAGACTGAAAATACTATTTATGAGTTAAGTAACGATTTACTGTTTAAAGTATTTGGTTTTCAACTACCAGTAAGTCATTAGTTTGAAACTTGCTCCAGTTATCACATAACAGTTGAGTGGTATGAACGTCTCTTACAATAATTTCAGCTCAAAAAGTCAGCATGTACTTAACAAACAAGTTACATAAATTAGTGTATGTAGAAAAGACATAAATTAGCAATGTTTCAGGCAGCGACACCAGCCCCCCAATGCCCTGGTACGGCGGAGAGTGGGGAGAGTCCGCTATCCCTCTCGAAATGCTCCCACACGGCCACGTGTATATAACCTCTGTTAAGGAAGTCCTTCTCATTGCCTTCTCGTGGCATTGCTGTTGTTTACGAAAGTGAGAGGACGAAAACTGAATGTTCGGCACTTTAACCGGGCTTGTGGACATGGAGATTCCACCTAGGGGAGTTGGAAAACCCTGATTCCGAACAAATGGTGCACATGGGCTCCAGTATCCTGAGGGAAAAAATGGCATATGAACCAATCGTTGGCCACCGGCTACCATGGGAATGCATCTCCTTACGATGCTCCACTGCCTTGTGGATCAGGCCTTCAGGTCGAAGGCTCCGGGTGTGGCCCCCTAAGAAAACCACCTGCTTCGGTTTGGGCACCCGTGCAGTATCAAAGCCCTCACACATATCAAATGAGATTTGTGTGGCGCATATATATTTGGTGCCTCCTCTGTGCCAGTATTTATGTGTTCAAATAAATAAATAAATGTTTCAGGTGAAATGTAAAGAAAAAAGAAAAACCACTCAAATCAGTAAATAAATATAGATATTTGTACATGGGTCTGATCTAGATATAATTACTGAAAAAGTTAGTAATCCAACCTCATTTTCCAAACTAAAATTAGTAAGGATGATAACAGTGATACTATAATAAAATGATAGAGTCAAGTGAACTCAGCTAAAGCCAGTAGACCGTAATTCTGAAACCTGCTTCAACTACTTGATTCGGGAAGCACTCACATAAAAACTAAGAGCACATAGACTTGTACAATGTAAATAAATTACATCAATTAATCAAATTCTTTCATGTTCGTATAATTTTATTATAACTGATAGAGTTTTGGCTATTGAATGTTCTAAACAAATCTGAATTACAGTAAGTCGATTGGACCATCTTTAATTAATCAGTGATATAATAGACAGAACGGAAATACTATTATTGTGTAAATTCTAAGTAAACTGTAGCTTCGTAATTCAGGTTATTAGAATACATATTATTCATTTCTAATTCGTATTCTAGGTTAGGGATAGTCAAGTGAATTTTAGTGTTCACGGGATAAATAGTGGAAGAACATAACATCACAAACTGCTGTTATATAAAAATCCACTCACAACTGAACAATTAATCGTATCATCCTAACTTGGTACTCTGAATAAAGTAATTTAATGCATACCTACAACAACACAATCGTACAAGATCAAACCAATGGCCTTTAGATTTTAAAAAAATAGACAAGAATTTCCACAAAACCATTTGACTTATTTGTTCTTTTTATATTTACGAATCTCAATTCCTTACCACATATTAACAGGAACAACATGATTAAAACACTATATTACAAACTAAACATATTATATAATATGATACGATGTTACCGTTACTATTACCTTGCTGCCTAAACTATCCTCAGTCATTCAACTAGTCAGTCACAATCAACATACAACCTGGCACAAATGAACATATTCCTCGTGCGAATTGGGACCATAGAATGAGCAACGTAGAGGCTAGACACAGAGTATAGAGTAAGGGTGGTAAATCGATTGGTGAGGGAGTGAATCTTTATCAGCTGAGGTGATTGAGACAATTATCGTCTATGCTCAACCACCGCATATCCTGAGGCGAGATGCCTGCTGGTGTAAAAGGTTGAAAGAAAGCTAGAAGAGGCGAAACAAATATATAGAGTCAATCCATGAGGTCACTGACTACTGAATTAAACCAAGTATGTAGATTGAGCCTATTTAGTTGGGGTCCACATGATTATCTTAAGTAATGGTTGGTGACGTTGAATAATATGGCATACTTATACTTTTCATTCTTCTCTAATTCTGTATATATAATCTAGCCTACTCTACTACTGATAGTTACATCTACTACTCTAACATTTGTCTTGATAATTTGATCACGTTGTGATGATTGTATGGTAGCTTAAACAGATCCACAAATTTACCAGGTCCTGTGTTGCTCATAACTAACTGATTGACAAATATGCAACATCCCAATAATCCCAATAATAAAATACCAGCACAACGAGATAAAACTTAAAAAGCGAATAACGAATAATCAAAATAGTTGTAGCAGTAGTGTTGATTATGAGGAAGAATAAGCATTCGAGAAAAGAGTTTGTAAAGAAGGGATGAAATCGAGGGATAAGAAATAATATTGAGGTTAAAGACTCAAGGGAAAGCAAAGATGAGAATGTATGTTACACTGCCAACAATTTGATGTCTGAAACGTGTACATCGAGATTATCAGGTTAAATATAAGTTTAAAGTATCGTTTTTACTATTAACCTATGGTAAGGTACATATTCGTGTACTTGATTTTAATCCACACTTTGTCTATAGAGGCTAGTGAAGTAGGTGGGGACCTACAACCTAGTAGATGAAAGTTGAACGCTTTAACCACTGTTAAGCCACCGCTCCACTAGCCATAAAAAATCAAAGCATTCACCAAATTTTAACAATGACCGAATAAGATAAATATTCATTTTTTAAAAAAATCAACTTTTTAACTCTCCCTTCAATGTACAACTAAAACAAATCTGATCAACTTACCATTAAAGATGGGATAAATAAAACAGGATATTGTTTGGACCTTTTTAACATTATAACATTTGATGTTAAGTTTTTCATCTCACCATTATTATTATTATCATTATTATTATTATTATCACATATATTTTTATCGAATCCATTGTTTGTAAACAATTCAAAAGTGCTTTGAATAGTACTATTCAAAGTGGAAAACTGGATCATTAATTCTCCAAGCTTGTTATTATTTACCGAATTTGTAAATGTTGACAATACACTAACAACACTAGGAGAAGGTACTGATTTGATAGATACAGGAAAATAAAGCTTTTGTTGTTGTGACTGAACATGTTGACTAGATTGAACATGTAACTGATGTAGATAAAGTGCATTCCATAGTTGACGGATAGTTACAGCAGTTGTCAAATCTGAATCACCGATTAATCGTAATTGAAATTTTGAAGGAATTTGTTGTTGTTGCTGTTGTTCTTTGGAAACACCAGTGACAATCTTATTGACCCAAAAATTTCACAGGATATCAATGTTAATAATATATATAACTATAATTATTATGTAATAATATATATTAATTAATACATAATTCAGTGTAGTAATGATTATTGTTAATTAGTTAGTCTAGCTTCAATTGGCTCATGATTTCAACTTGTGAAATTAGTTAGTCATTATTAACGTAGAGATTGACAAAAATGTGCGATTGGCCCAAGTTACCAATACAATGTTAGTACGAAGACATGAAATCAATTAGACAACTAACAAATAGATCTAAATAATGTATTAGTAATGATAATAAATGAACATTGAGAATATCTTTCAAAAAGATAAAGTGGAAAAGTATGCATAAAGGAATATTGAAGAGGAAGACTACATTTGAATGCATCTGTGCGCTATTGTGAACGACTCTGCGCTATGTCACTCAAAGTCTCCAGCAACTGATCACGATTATCTTCCGGACCCCAATCAGGTGGTTCGCATCTACCAGTATGGTTATTACTGTATAGCATCTAAATAAGAATTTCGTTTTGTAAAGTTCTACTCTGTCCGATGAATATTGGAATTGATATCATAATAACCAGGGTTTTGAAAAATTAGGGTGGACTCATGTTATCATTCTCATAAAACTTCTCATTTTATTGCAATTTACTCATCCTATCTCCATTTCTATTACTCGAAACAGTCCTAGAAGTCTTCAAAAGTACGACCTCCAGTCGTCTTTTCGTCACACAATTTTCTCATCCGTAAGTATTTTGCTGGAGCCTTGTGTACAGACACTCTTCCAAAATCCAGCTCATCAGGAATAAATCGGAAAGTGAGGTGCCTATCAGAAAGATCAGTGACTACCCTTACCTTATATCATTCTTGCAGTCTTTCTGGCCCTTACTGAAGCTCTTGATTCATTCTAAAAAGAACTGTTTAAGCTAGCACCGAAAACTTTGACGTCTCGGTTCGCTCATTAAATTAACGGAAAGCATAGTTACAAAAAAACGGAGAAACACGTCTGAAAATGATTTTCACCGCAATTTGATACTCCCAAGTGTAGAATTTTGAATCTATACAAAATTCAACTGATTAGTATGTATAGAAAGAAGGAATATAAAGAGATCTAGTTTAGTAAAAATGCAAGTTGCTGGAGTGGAATCCAAGAAACATACGTTGGTCACTCATGATTCACAAAATGATGTCTACTTTTTATGACAGTTACTATTAACTTATTCAATTCACATAAGCAACACTAAATAATTGCTAATGTCATTTGTTTAGCTGCTTCCTTACAAGCTAAATAGTACCACTTAATTACTTGCTTTTCTGAAATATAATACCTGGTCACTCTCTACCGCTAGATCAAACGGATCTATTTGACAAACACCAACGTTGATAAGACCACGACATGTAAATTCTTCAATTAGATGTGGTATCCAGTGTTCACACAAAACTATACGTAGTAAGCCCCGGACAAAACAGTGATTAGCTGCAAATTTACTGGTTATTAGGCGCTGAAAAGTAAAAGGATATATTCAATCAAAAGATGAGAATATGATAACTATCAAGTAACTTAAAAAAATGACACACGACAATTTGAAAACAACATGCAATCATTTATTCTCAACAGTTGTAGTGCCTATCAGGTGAACGTTATTTATATCTAGACTGAAAGTTTAGGCTTTGCAAACTAATGAACCACACTATCCAAGTAGAAGTAATTAGAAATTATTTTTATATGATGAAACTATAGTCAATCAATTTTAATGCTGGTATACTTAGAAGCAGATTGCGAACATAAAAACTCGAATGAAGGCAAAAATATCACTGTTATTTCAGGAAATGAATAGTGACCACCAAACTTGTATCATCCTTATCATTCATGTCTATGAGCTAAAAAGCAGAAAGATGTTTTTAACAGTGCGTTTCAATAGTCTTTCGAGTTCCCTCGAAGAAATTACTTGTTACACTTACAGTATCTAGTTATGCTCATTTGTGCTTGATTTGGTAGACTTAAGATTCAAGTGAGAATTGGATTCCATGACCTATCAGATGAAGTTCACTGATTCAATGAAACTGTGAACTCGTGGCTTCATGGTTAGAGCTACTGACTATCCAACCACTGAATTGTAGATTCAAAACTCACTATAATCTTACTTTATTTTGAGTAACCGAAAAGTATCATTAGAAGTCACATAAGATGTGTGATTTAAAACTGAATACACGAATCTTTAATTGATGTTCAAGTTCTATTCATTTCATGACATATGTTTGCCTTTTTACATAGAAAAACCTTTTCTATGCGCAGTGGTTTCGGCCAACTGACTGTTCACTTAACAGCTAAGTGCTGAAAATTAGTGTACTTTTTATTAAAAATTTCATTTCATGCCTTAACTTTTCATCCCACATGTTGAGCTACGCTATAATAACATGTTTATAGCGGACAACTGGAACGAAATCCCCATTGAAAATTACACTTTAACATGTAACATAAATGGATAAGAAAATGACTGAAGCTGTTAGGTACAATAAATTTATGGAATATTGAAAGTACTGTACCTAGCCTTGGCTGTTTAGTATCATAGTATACAGAAATTCCTACCTGTAATAATAAGTAAATACATGATAAACTAATCTTAACACTGAAATTGAAATATGAATCTAACCACGACATAAGCGTTCTTCATTTTACCGTACTTAAAAATATAGCTTCGTTAAAGTTTACTCGGCGATTCATTTTACAAAGTAATTGTCCTATTTCTATGAACACTGTAAGGGTGTTTAAAAACAACAGGTATGTACAAGTATTAATCTCATTTCCATGAGCATAATCACTATTTTGGTTTATCGTTGTTCTTATCTGAGTGTTAGATAAGTTTGAAGGAAAAGCGGAAGTTTTCCAACGTTCATTGTTTTTTATAGTTGATGTTGGAAAGTATTTACTCTTAATTAACAAACAAATACACATATAATACGATAATATACACTACAGCACTAGACATCCAGAACAATAGAACTTTACGAGCAAAACAAAGCATGCATCCACAAAGTAAAACTCACTTTGGGATTATGAACCATAAACAAAGAACTAAATTTCGTACAGCTAAGTACAATGTAGGAAAACTGGAACAAATAAATGAAACACGGAAGAAATAAATGATACATAACCTCTCAACATGAATGTATAAATCAAACATTGTTCTAATTAGTTAGTACTGAACTACTACTAGATCTCAAAATTTCACATAGACAGATTCTGTATACAAGATTTTAGTCTCCAAATGAATAATGCTTGCTTGGAATTAATCAACACATATAGGATATACATACTGACGTAAGACACGATATGGAATTTACAAATACAGTGGACATAATAAAAGTGACTCTATAACTTGTACCACTAACATGACGAGGGAGGTATCTTCTCGAAGGATCCATTTGCAGTTCAAGTTGGATCGACATTAAACTTTACCAGAATTAAGAATATATTAGGGATATACACATATGCAATATATGTTAGATGATTGAAAGTAGTCAGTAGGAAACTCTGGATCTAGGTTCCATGTTAGCTGACACTCGACAGCAAGATGTATGTGCAATCTCGAAAGAACTGACGCTTACCTGGAGGACTCGAACCATAGTCAGTGTATACAACTGACTTCAAACACGGTGGATGACTAAATGGCATAAAGTTTATACATAATCAATAAAGAAACCTGGATCGTTGCTAGGGAACGTAATGTAATAGGAATGCTTTAGTAAAGTGAGGATATTTATCACATACCATCTAAGCTAACCTAGCAAAAGAAAGTGTGTAGAAATTTTAGGCCTCGAAATAAATGGTATACATCTCATCCGTTATAGTGTCGTATTCTAGTCTGTTACTTATAAACCTATTACACGAAAGTTAACAATATTAATTCGTCACCTATATTAAATGGGGAAGTCAAAGTAATTCGTTGTGCTAAACACTCGCACACGTACAAAAATAAACATAACGATTAAACAATGAAAATTAATGAACTAATCCCAAATTAAACTTCGCAGTAAACATTATCTACATACCGTGACATTTCAGAGAATGAAAATCTTTCCCAAGCGCGTAAATCAATCGGAGAAAATCCCCCATCCTCTTCAAACACACTAAAAGGACTGTCAGAAGACACTGACCAAAGAAAAATAAAATGGAATTATTACTGCGATCCTATGACAGCCATAATTATGAGATTGTACAAAAAAAGTTTTGAGGGATGAATATAAGAAATGAGAAAATGCAAGTCTCTTAACTGTAAAACAAATATTTGAGCACAATGTAAGTTTTCGCCAACTGACAAGTATTCATCTTGGTACATTTATGATGACGGATATTATTTTGTGACCTAATTCGCCATAGTTGTGAACCGTTTCTTTTTTTTTTGTCTTTCTTTGCCATAACATAATTCTCTCTAGAAATGTACATCTGGTAAATAAGTGCAAATGTCGATTAAGTTTTATTACAACATATAGATAGGTCATTTCAACTAATCACCTGTTACCGTCAACAAATAAAATAAATAAATCTTAGAACTACAGATTTAATCGAAAGACATTTCTATTGTGTAATCAACCCTAAGAGAGCATCACTACACGATAACGATAATGAATTATGTCACAAAGCTTGGTAAAAATCGACTAGACTATCAGTGGTTGTCAAGATTTATTTTGTTATGTGAATCACATGTTATTATTATCATGCTTTTTAAAAGACGGAAAGCTCTTAAAAAACGAGTGAGAAATTTCCTTAACTGTAGTTTTCAAGTAATCTACCCATATTATTATTGCTAATGTTGTCGGTTGTTAGTTTGGAAATATACTCAAGCTCTAGTCAAGCCAGTCACATGTTCCTGATCCCAGTTGCGTTGAAGCCCCGTAGTATAGACACTGGGAGGGTATCTAGTGTAGATATTCGTCTAAGGTAAATTAACGTCCCATTTGTGTAAGAGAAATAACCGAGTGTTACTCCAGTAATTGGTATATAACTTAATGAATTCAGATGACAATCAACGCTTTTTGAATCTTTAACAATAAAACATCTATAGAAGCTTGAACTACTGTCTCTCGTTAGTGGCCAGAGAAGGAAAAGATAGAAAGCAGTCTTGTTCATTATCATAAAAGTTCGGATTTTCAGAATTGCATTATCAGGTGAACCAATGATTACTTCTTAGTTTAGATTTCAGGTAAATATCTTATTTCTTGCTGGAGAAAGAAATAGGCATATTTGTGATAAAGCGAATTACGAAAAAAAATGAAAGTCCATGTATCATCTAGCCAAAACTATGTGAAATATAACAGACATTTCAATGTATCTTAGTTTTATCTCTCAGCTAAACTGTTAAATTTCGACCACCATAAAGCGCTTATCATAAAAAAGGAAACGCTAACTGACTATACTAGGAAGTAATTCAGTTTCAACAATAATTTACTGCCTAATACGTCAGATAATAGTAGAAATTATTGTACATAGAAACATAAGTGTAAGATAAATAATCGCTATTAAAATACTTACCTGATTTCTCATCTTCATCAGTAGAACCTGGAAGTGGATCAGGGGACAAGCCAGCCAAGTCGACACCATATGACGATGAAACTTTCAGAGCAGGTGATGCTTGTAACCAAGCATGCGTTTGCATGCTTGCTAAAAAGTCATGGGGCCTACTGATGACAATTTTAGCGCGCTACAATAGATTGTTAGATAATTTATTTCAAAAAGAGAACAAAACATTTACAGGAAACAAAAGACTGGAGAATCATTTCAAACTTATCTCAGATCCAAGTGTAATGAAATAGGTAGTATATGTATGTACCATTATCAAGGTTTGACTTGGTAATTTCGAATAAATTGAGCATTGAGTAGATTGCTATAAATAGATTAATATATTTTTAATATCCCAATGAGTAGAAAAATTAAATTAATCGAATCAAAATTCGGTTATTTATTTTCTGAAGTGGCTTACACTGAGTCACGAAACGTCAGAAAGTTTAATTTTTCTGCTCATTAGGATATTATAAATATATTAATTTATTTATAAGTAGTATGTGTTTTACGAAGGATTGAAGTTGGAACTTTGTAGGACTATTATATAGTGAACTACTATTCTTAATCTTACTAATAAGCAATTATTAATTAATTTTGATGGAACTAAGACTCATGAAAAGGAATGAAATGCTACAAATATTAAGTAGATGGTTTATGGTAGTACTGTATTATTTAATCCATGAGCTTTTTTTCTACTGGCGGTGCTTGCCGTCCACGAATTCATGTACATAAACCTACGAAGGTTTGAAATATGAACAATAAATGATTGCCTACTTTCTTTTTAGACCAATAAGCGCTGAGGATTAACCATATACTCGTTTGTTTTGTTTTTTAGCTTAATTCATTATCACTATTGTTATGATCTCTTTCTTACGGTTATGACCCAGCTATTCCTACTGCTTAGTATTCTCGGACACCGATTCACTCGACAAGTCCCCAAATCAGAACACGGTTGAACAGGAAAGAGATTATATTCCAAATAACAAAGTTAGATAGAAGTAAGAAGCACAATAGGGAAAACGTTAGTATATTTATAGTTTTTACATGAGAAGATTCCAGAGTATTCTCCAAGTATCGACTAGTGCTGATTGGATAGGAATTAGCCAATCAGCGTGCACTAAGGCAATCGTGCATTGAGCATGCTTTAACCCAGTCTATGTCCCGCTACATGATTAGTTTTATTCCTACGACAACTTTATTGACTGATTTTGTTTTATGGTCTAACCAGCAGTATCATTTTCACAACCTAAATTCAGTTTAATGAACATCGCAAGTCTGGGTAGAAGGAAAATTGTTGCTTGTAAAACACGCACTAAAGACTTCATTCAATGAAGCTTCACAACCTAACAAATTAATACTAGTACTCATCAAGAAATTCATTTCTAACCGTGAAATTATACGGTTTAAACAAATGTAAGCAGCACATCTAAGACATCCAACATTCAATCATAAGTAAACTCGAACTTCACACATTCGTGTATTGCCTCAAGTTGCCGTACCAGATAAGCACAGAGACATAAATTATTACAATACGTTTAAATATTTGGTAGGAGTAGGAGAAGAAGAAGAAGAAGAAGAAGAAGAAGAAGAAAAAGAAGAAAAGGAAGAAATAACTAGGTATAGAAGAAAGCAAAATGCATAAGATTTCAGGATTTAAGCTCTAGATGAGGAGGAGGGAATGAACCTACACCATTGCGAAGAACTTTGAGCCGTGCTATACAAATTCTCTAACCACTGGTTACAATAATCACAAGGACCGCAACCAGATCGTATACACTTATTAACAAGGCTGTATAGTTATCAATGACTTCCTAGACTGCACCCACGTCTTTGTTTGACCTCCCCTAGTTTTTTACAACCAACTACTACATCCGATAGTATCGCTTATCGAGGTAGACAGTGGTCGACGATATGTATCGCAAGGCCCAACTATCTCAGTTGATGGAAATTCAATACTCCATTAGTCGATTTGCCATCCTCACATATTACTCTGTTCCTAACCGAGACATGGCTCATTCAGTGGTTCCAAAACATATGAGACACCTGTGATTGAATACTATTAACCTACAGATATCCTCTATTCCTAATGACCACGTCTTACATCCATAAAGTAGAACACAGTGAACTGCTACACAGTATACTCATCCTTTAGTTAGCAGATGGATATATCGCGTGCGTAACAACAGGTAACGCAAGTTGGCCAAAGTCAATCAAGCCTTCTGAATTCACGCAGAGATTTCGTCAAACACCAGAGAATCAGGACTGATGAGACTCCTAATATAGATGAAGCATTTGATACGTTCAACTACTTCACTCTTTATCATTAATTTAGAAGCTTACGCAAGCAAATCCTGAAGCATTTTGATAGATTTAATCCTATCCCAAACATGCACTGTTGGAAGCAATGAATATGCACGTTATGTTGACCATATATTTCCAAAGTTACCTCGAGAGCTCAGCTTCGGAGGCAGTAACTCAATTGCCAGAGATATTCGGTGTATCCTCCTCGTTGTTTAGTGTTCGATAACAGTGTCTAAATTTGGTGAAACGCGAAGCCAATGAATATGGTGCTCTAGCAGACGTCGTCAACAGAGTGTGGACGGTTCAAGTTAAGTTCATTAACAGAAGACCAATTTAAATGTCTAATATTCATCAAAGCTCTTCAGTCACCACAAGATATTGAGATTAAGACTGGACATTTAACTCGACTGGATCAAGATCCAAACGTCACACTTAGGATATTGACGTATGAGTGTAAGCGGCTACAAAACACCAAACACGACAATGGGTTGATTGGACAGGTAAATCCTAATTTAACCTGTAATAGTGTGAATGCCATTACTAGGTTAAAAGCTCAGAAGCCGAGACCAGCCCGTAAAAAACTAACGACTGCCTGTTGGTCATATGCCGGTTGGCATTATGTGCGATTCTGACCATTTAAGAAGCATAAATATCAGGTGTGCAACAGACGTGGACGTAAAAGAGGTCAATGTCCATCGAATCGTGCGTCCCAGCCCAAGAAGAAACAAAAACGTCCTCGACATGTGGTGGAATAAGTATTTACTGTATGGTTCTCAGATTTTACTAAGAGATTCTGGAGTTTTGTGTTGAAGTACATTCGAATGTCTCCACTTGTGTTATCGTTCACTACAAACCATTTTCTTATTTCGGGACATGTCGAGTGAATTGGTGTCCAAGATTATTAAGCAATAGGAGTAGCTGAGTCGTAA
Organism: Schistosoma mattheei; assembly: GCA_944470405.2. Lineage (NCBI taxonomy): Eukaryota > Metazoa > Platyhelminthes > Trematoda > Strigeidida > Schistosomatidae > Schistosoma > Schistosoma mattheei. The sequence goes on from OX103943.1 coordinate 11,784,631, forward strand.
TAATAGAAATTATAACACAAATATATGATACAACATTGAAAATTGTAGACAAACATAATTTCCACGTAATCATGTTAGTAGAATGATAATGAAATACTTTATGTACAAAATTACTACCCCTTTTCCACGAATAATATGTTGGTCGGATTAACAAGTCAAATGAAAGCTTAGATATTTTGCTTCTACATATAAACAAATGGTGTACATACATAGCACACAAGAAACTTACTTCGTCTACCGGCCAGGAGCAAGGGTTGTTTGAGAACTGAATAAATTGGTCAGAAGATTAAACATATTAAGTGACTACTTAAATGAAGAAAGAATTACAATATATATAAAAAGGTTCACCATATCCCTACTATTCCTAATTCTACAATATGAAGTGTCATAATTCAGCTATTTAAATAGCTTGTAACTGCTTACAGTTAACTGATGTAGCTATGATTTCGATACAAAGATCAAACAAGCTGTAAATCTTAGACGCAAATTTTAAAAGATTTTCCTGTTGGTGAAGTGACAAGTATTCCATCGGCTACAATACCCTGAGAAAAATTACACTACACCTGATTTCTCACAAATGATAAAATTATTGGAATACCTAAAAAAAATCAATTTTCTTACTTTGCTACACAGTCACTACCTTTTCGTTCACAAATCGTAGCCCCCTACGAAACAGATTGACGTTTTTGAAAATACATAAAAGAGATTGTGTTTAGAGTGGCTATGTTTCACTTAACACTTAAGCAAACTTTTACTTATGACATTTGTCTGTCTGCATACTACTGCAAAATGATGAAATCAAACGAATGTACAACTAAGCTCTCTGTATCTCAGCCACAATTCTGAAGACTTGTTTGCACGACCTGATCGGTCAATGCATGTTCAGAAGAAAATAAGTTAAATAAGAGAAATAACCAACCTTTACTACATCTGCACACGTGAACTTATCAGGTCGGTAATTGCATTTCGAAGACCCTACAGTGGTCTGTGGTGGAAGCTGGCGCCAAAGACCACATTTATTACATTTTAACCACCAGGGTAACATTTGTGCAGCCAAAAAGTTAGCCGCGTTCAGAATTCGACGACGACCTAACTGGCTTGACTTCTTCAGCCACTCTCGACGCCATGAATTCATTCTATGACGCCAGACAGAATTCGCCGACTGAGATCTGTATTTTGGACTTAAGAGACAAACGATTTTGAGAAAAGTCAAAAACATGTTAGTATTATAAAAATAGTTCAACAATCATAAATAGTTCAAAAAAGTTTTAATTAAATGCCTAAATACAAATAACTTGGTAGACTTAATGTTGATTGGACGCTCAAACATAGTGATGAAACTAAAGATTACTCAAACCAAATTGTAATGCAAGAGACTACTCAAAACAGACACAACAAACCACTAATTAATGCGTCCTTATTCGAAAACAACTTAAAAGAAAACAGGGCGAGACTCTAATTTAGGGACGAGCCAATCAGAAGCGTTTGAGCAATTTCAAGGTCACGGAGCCAAGTTCAACAGGCGCTGCTAACATACGATCGGTTCACAGCGGATTTTAGAGAGTAGGTGATTAATGAGAGGTTACAACAGATGGGACGGCGAAACTCTATTTTAGGGACGAGCCAATGAGAAGCGTTTGAGCAATTTCAATTATTAGCCAATCAGAAGACAGTATAAAGTAAAAATATATTACAAGAAAGTAATGAATTACAGTGGATATTCTTCTTTTACATGATTTAAAAACCTGTTGAGGTTTGATAAAGACTCAGAAGTTCTGAATTCATAATGCATATTGTATAGAAACTCGTCCATAGGGTTAGGGTTTGGGGTTAAAATTAGGGTTAAGGGTTAGGTTAAGGTTAGGGTTAGATTAGGATTTAGGGTTAGGTTAAGGTTAGGGTTAGATTAGGGTTTAGGGTTAGGTTAAGGTTAGGGCTAGATTAGGGTTTAGGGTTAGGTTAAGGTAAGGGTTAGATTAGGATTTAGGGTTAGGTTAAGGTCAGGGTTAGATTAGGGTTTAGTGTTAGGTTAAGGTTAGGGTTAGATTAGGATTTAGGGTTAGGTTAAGGTTAGGGTTAGGTTAGGGTTTAGGGTTAGGGTTAGGTTAGGATTAGGGTGCTAACATGCGATCGGTTTACATCGGATTTTAGAGATGTATCTACTTACAGGCTACAACCCTAACCACTAACCCTATGGACGAGTTTCTATACAATATGCATTATGAATTCAGAGCCTCTGAACCTTTATCAGACCTTAACAAGTTTTTAAATCATGTAAAAGAAGAATATCCACTGTAATTCATTACTTACTTACAATATATTCTCACTTTATACTAACTGTCTTCTGATTGGCTAATAATTGTCAAGGTCACTTAAAATTCGTTCAAAGGTCGTCCTTAAATTAGAGTCTCGCCGAAAACAGCGTAAATAAAGGGAGCACTTTCTGCAATGCCTGTGTACCTAATTTTATAAGAAGTCAACAGAACGCATATGATAATCATTGAAGCTCGATTTCCTCGGATTTTGGATGTGCCAGCCATATTTTTAACCTCTGAAATATTTTTAAACACACATTTCAAGCGAATAACCATTCTTAGAATTCCTGAATGCCTTTGATTTGCTAGACAGGGAGATAGCCGGAGATTTCTCGCGAACTTGCATTTAGGAAGCTCATCAACACTATGAAAGTCCCATGCAAAAAACACATGTCCACCATTGTTCTAAGACAGCTCAAATAAGTAGTTACGTGTGGACTATTGTGTTATTGATGAGTCCCAACACCCGAACATAAAAATGAACCGAAAATACCATTAGCTTACGTGTTAGTGTCCAAAAACTCATAACAGCTGGAGCAAACATGCTCTCCAAGAGAAAAATGATACCAATTAGTTTTGCAACGATTACGAGCACACCTATGAAAATGCAAACACAAACATGAAATGATTACAATGTATCGATCCCGGCAAAACATAGAGGGGTAATGGAACTGCAACATGGATTTCCACAGAATTTTAATTCAGTCCCGTGATTGATTTCAAATCCACTAATGTTCATTTTCGAAAACAAGCGCACAAAACTCAGAAAAGCCGCATCTAGAAACTCTTCAAGGTCATTGACTTTTACTTACCTGATTATTGCGCTTTAAGTTACAGCCTGATGTAACAGTAACCTTAATAGAATTAGTTATTACTTCAAAAAGGATTGAAATGCTTGCCGTGATAATTTTGATGCTCATTCATAAGTACAGTCGTCGAATACTGAGACGAGTCCCACGTACCAGCAAACGTGTTTAGTCTTTAGTATTAAGAATAGTATGTGGATCTACCTGTGTTGATCTTAACAGCATGTTTTCTAGTAGACATCCAGTATCCCCTTGGAGTTATTCACCGGTGGGGCTGACACTATTTGTCCAGTCAGGGTGTCCGACAGTATCTGACCACACAATTAGACAAATGACTCCCATCCTGTGTTTGCTTGGTCGCAGTTTCATAACTTTTCTGTGATGCCTTGAAGATGGCTAGTCCTGAAAATAGTAATATACAATGCATTTTAACACTCAAATAGTTACTTACAGTGTAGAGTGATAATATGAGACAACTTTGCATTCTTCCATAAGGAGAAAGTGCTTAATCATATTATTCATTAGTTTTATAAAGGACTGTAAAGGCTACTCATCGAACATACTTAGGCGTGCTGCCCTCTTGGGAAGATAGGAACTAGCTGTTCAGATAACGCATTTAAGGGGAAATCTTGAATTTGAAGGTATTAACTGTTTTTCACGTGGTTTAGTACTTATTGGCTAGTTCATTTGTAGGGTATTATACTGAGACTATCATCCTATCTTGTATATCGGGTACATATTTACCTGAGAAAAGATTTTTGACGGACTCTTACCAGTTAATATTATTCCTATCGCGGGCTTGAGTCCTAAATAGATCTGAAATTTATTACATACTTATAGTCTCTGATCCGTGTGTTAACCAGGTTCATGCTTAATAACAACCAATATTCAGATATTATATTTAGTTTAACGAGCTCTGTCCTCATCCAGTTTGAAATCATGGGCAATAACTCCAGTAAAAGAGAAATTTCGCCAACTTCTAGGCCAAATAAAAGGTCCAAATTTGTAACCCCTAAGACTGACGAATCAGTACGTGACAATGTCGAACCTTTATCTACTGAACAATATACGTCTTATCCACAAATATCACTATCATTACCTGACTCTCTATCTTACAACCCCTCTATCTCTGAGTGCAGTATGCCAACGGTAAGACTGGTTGACATACAAGGCATAATAACCACATGTATCGAAAAGTCAGCACAGTCTACCAAACAGTATGTTTTACCAAGGCCTAAATCTGAAATTTCAAAAACTAAAGAGTCTAATGGTTCATCTCATACACACGAATATACTGATAGATATAGTACTGACATCCGTCAGCTACAAAACTCTATAGCCGAAATTAACGGCAGACTTAACCAACTAGCACCCCTCACACTTATATGGGACCTCGACACTGATAGAAATCTTGGGCAACTCACTAAAGCTGAGTGTATTTTGAAATTTGTGGCTGAAGAATTGACTACATGAGTGATGTCCTCCTTCAATGCAGTTGCGTATAACCTCCTCGACCGCGCACACCCATCTAAGTTATGGGACATTTATCTTAGAGCATGCGGCATGATGAACGTTAACTGCATAGTCACCCACCTTAGAAAAAAGTCAGGCAGGCTATTGTAGCGATGCCAATAAGTTTATTGATCCGAGCGAAAATATTAACTCACTAATTCCATACAAAAATATAAAAGTCACTCCAGACCTTACGCCCTGTCAACGTCGTGTAAGAAGACGTGAAGCGATAGGAATGCATGGGAGTGTTATAGTAAATAACCAGCCAGAGACAGTTTGCAACACAGCAAATTGATTAAAGCACATGAACAATAAGCACGGCATCACTCCACAAACGGCTAATCACTCAGTTGGTCTAGATGAGTCTGCTGATCAGAAACCTTTGGATAAGATACGGAATCTGTCACCAAAAAGCATAACGACATGTCTAACCCCGGGTGTTCGCTCAGTAAATTACTAAGATGAGGGCCGTGTGACAACATGCATCCAACTCAACCTGTAAACTTGAAAATTAGTCCTCCTAAAGATACTCTACAAGTTGACTCGAATGAACCTAAATTCATCTCACAGAGATAAAGAAAGTCTCCAGCTCTGACAAAAAAGGGTAGGAAGTGTAAGATCCATTTTGAATGTTTTGTGTGTTGGTGAAAATCCCTCCATGTATATACTTGTACTTTGTTCCTATTGATCCCCTTAGTTGTACATTGCTGTCTTTTGATTACATTTGAATTGTTAATACTTGTATTTTTTATTATAGTTTTTGTTTTTCTTACGCATTCACTAAGTTTGTGTTTCTTCCCGAGCTGCATCTGTGTTGTTTTACTTGACACTTGTTCTTGGCGGTAGCCATATTGATTTGCTCCTCCTTTTGTGCGTGTGTTCTATCCAGCCAGGATAGAAAAACGTTCATTTGTTGTGACTGGTAATTTTCCCTCATCTTTTATCAACTCCTTTATTTATTGTAATTTAGATTTATTGATTGGAAAATTATTGGTTGAATAGCCGGGTGGTAATATTTGTTTAGGTAACGATTTACATTTAAATTTGTGATGAATTATAGAACCGCTATTTACCCGATTACTTGTTTTGATTTCGACGGGCAAGGGCGCGTGTCTAACGTACCTGGACGGTTATTCTTCAACATCTAAACCGTGGTTTGGATTCTACAGGAAGACAAGACTCACGATACCGAATAGGGAAACGCATAAGATTGAACCCAACTGCTCTATAGGTATCCAAACAACTGTGAACAGGTTCTTCCCACTGATATCATATAACTTCCCGTCAACACTTCTAAATTGCAAAACAGGTAATAGGCTTGAGCGTAACAAGCCATTTTACACGCAGACTAACAAAAACTACCAGATCACTGATCACTCCACTCACCCCCTAAATCCTAAAACCATTAATAAGCATGGCAATTATAGGCTTCTCATTTCACACCCTATCCAAATTCCCCAGGATCACAATTGTAATTACTCCGAAATTTCTTGGCTCCCAGTCAAAGCGCTGAGACGTTATGAATCATTTATTGAATGTCTAGAGTTTGGACGTTTCACATGGACGAGGTGGAGGATGTCTTATTTACGCTCACTCTAGCCTAAACTCACTACTATGTGATATGCCTGAACTAAACAAACTGAAGGATTCGGTGTGGATTGTATTAAAGCCGTCGAATTCCGTGACCTTACTGCTAGACTGTGTTTATCGTCAACTTAACCATCAATAGATGAAATAGCAGTATTATCGGAGGTATTCACACTAGCGTCGTCCCTACCATTCACAAGCAAGCTTATTTGTGGTGACTTCAACATGCCCGAAATTTCTTGGCTCCCAGTCAAAGCGCTGAGACGTTATGAATCATTTATTGAATGTCTAGAGTTTGGACAATGGACTCAGTATGTCGATAGCCCTACGAGACATAAAAATATCTTGGACTTGGTCTTTACCAGTGGCCTCATCCTCAATACTTTGTATATTGGAAAAACGTTTCCAGGTAGTGATCATAACATTGTCGTATGCAGCCTTAATATAAAAACCACAACTGGTAGAAGTAAAACCGTAACACTTCATAGAAACTATCGCAAGGTTGATTGGAATAACTTCCACAATTACCTAAGAAGCACTGATTGGAGAACTTTCTTTACTTCAAGCAATACCGACACATTAACCAGTATATTTCATCACAACATCAAAAGTATTTTTTTTTTTTTTTTTTTTTTTTTTTTTTTTTTTTTTTTTTTTTTTTTTTTTTTTTTTTTTTTTTTTTTTTTTTTTTTTTTTTTTTTTTTTTTTTTTTTTTTTTTTTTTTTTTTTTTTTTTTTTTTTTTTTTTTTTTTTTTTTTTTTTTTTCTTGTCCGAACAGAGGCAATAAGTACACAAAAAGCAGTCGCACAGGAAAAACGTGCATTTGAACTTAATAATAACTCCTCTGCACTCACCATACTCCTCCAAAATAAACTTAAACGTTCTAAATCGAGAGGGAGTATATTCATTAAAGGCAAACAAGTATACGAAAATCCCAAACTCGTCACAGAATTATTTAGTGAACACTTTTGTTTCTCACTAACTAACGAAAAACCATTTAATGATTCTGAACCAATCCCAGCACCTCCTTGTGAAACTACTGATGTAGAATTCAATGTACAAAATATCTCCAAGGCAATCAGTACATTGAAACACTCCTACACTGATAGACCAGATGGTATTCCATCTAGCATGCTAAAACGTGGTGATGATATGCGTGTTTTGCTGCTCAAACTATTCGCGATATCACTATCTACAGCGTGTTACCCTAATGCCTGGAAAACCACGCATCATTCCCAAAATTAAAACGACCTGAAGCAAACGTTGAAAATTACCGGCCCATAAACATAACTTCAGTGGTATCCAGAGTGATGGAAAAAGTAGTTAAGGCGGCTGTAGTCCAACATCTATTTACTGATAATCTCATCTCGACCCCCTAGCATGGATCTCTTAGGTCTAGATCATGCGATACATGCCTAGTAGACTACCTGAATGATATAACTCTGAAACGAGACAGCGGACTCCTTCTATCAGTCCTATTCTTAGACTTTAAGAAAGCCTTTGATAAGGTCCCACACAGAGGGCTACTCGTAAAACTAAAGTCCTTCGGAATAAACAACCCGCTATACTCATGGTTTGCTTCGTTCTTAACAGAACGTAGACAGATGGTAAAGTAAAACGACTGTCTCTCGTCACCTACACCAATTACAAGTGGAGCCATCCAGGGAAACGTATTAGATTCATTCTTGTTTTCTATGTATATAAACGATATATGTAACATAATAAAATTTGGTAAACCATACTTATGTGCTGATGATCTCAAAATATTAAACGGCTATAAGCCTGAGACTCTAAGTGAAAGTATATCCCTGGTTCAAAATGATCTCAATAACTTAACTATCTGGAGTGAAAAATGGGAATTACCATTTAACCTCAACAAGTGCGGGGTCACACACTTTGGGAAACGTCCCTATAGACCGCAACTTCACTTAAATAAAAGTAGAGTCCGAACATTCGAATCAGTACACGATTTAGGAATTAATTACACAGGAAGCCTGAACCTTAAATAACATGTCTCCTCTTTTATTTCTAAATCTAGACGGCTAATTGCTTTCATAATGAGAAATTTTTTTCACAACAGAGGCTAAGCTTACTCTCTACAAAATATGTGTACGGCCCTCCCTTGAATACTGCTCTTTTATCTTCTCTAATATGGACACCACAGACAAAATAAGAGTAGATGTTCAGAGACGCTTCACACACCAACTGCTAGGGAGTGACTTCAATCTCCATTACACTGTCCTGAGCCTTCTTTTCTAGTTCCATCGAATTCTTGTTCACTTTTCTCAGGTCTATCTCCGTTTCCCGGCGTAATGTATTCTTTGGTATTCCTCTTTTCCTTTGGCCTTGAGCATTCCATGTGAGGACTTGTCTTGTGACGCAGTTGGGTGCTTTCCTCAATGTGCGTCCTATCCACTTCCAGCGCTTCTTCCTGATTTGTTCTTTCCCACAGTTGGTTGTCCGGCCAACGGATCTGAAGTATTTTGCGTAGACAACTGTTAATAAACACCCGTATCCTCTGGATGATTGTTTTCGTAGTTCTCCAGGTTTCCGCCCCATACAGTAGAACTGTCTTGACATTTGTATTGAAAATCCTGACCTTGGTGTTGGTTGACAGTTGCTTTGAGTTCCAGATGTCCTTCAGTTGTAAATATGTAGAACTATGGTCTACTATGATATTAGTACTGCTCTAATAATAGACCTAATCCTAAATTTGTAGATTTGTCATGATATAACTGCCTAATCTATAAGATCTTACGTGGAAGTCACACCATCGACTACACCAACTCACTGTATCGTATCAATTACCAATACATGATGTAGAACAAGGTTAGGCTAGAGAAAGAACAATATATTTAATATGAATAGAAGATATAAGGTAACATTGAGATGGACCACGCCTGCATGGCCGAGCCATGCCATCGATCAACTCCAGTCCATTCAATTCATTGTTCGCGCCTTCTCCATCGTTAGGTATTTCTCCGCGTTAAATATTGAATATCTATTTTCTGAGTAGTCTCGTGTTCACAGCTTTGTGGATTGTGTGGCTATTGTCCAATGCCACTACACTACTCTCCCACCAGAATCAACGTGATGTTGGTTCGATACCAAATTGGATGGGATCGTCGCGCGCCGGAGGTTACCAAGGATAATAAGAATCCTCCGGGTATTGGTAAGCTGAAAGATAAATCAAAAAGAAAGCGGCAGCATCTGGTCGGGAAATACATGTAATAATTTTAAAATATCTGCCTTCATGCTTAAAACGCTTGAAATGAAAATTTGGGTGAAGATTATTTGAGCTATAAAAAATGGGGTTACAATAATAATATTAATAAAACGATGCGTGTTAATAGCCGTTGGTTAATAACTTAACGTATAGGTAGTAAGTATTTTGTGTTTAGAAATATTAAAGTAATGAATATTGTAGAAATGTTAATATTGGTATTAGTTTTGGTTTAAATTATGAAATCAAATAACGATTATGCCGGTAAGTTGTCCATATGAGTTGATTTCCAATTGCATCTGTATTAGTAGGCTAACTGAAGGAACAAAAGTATACCGTGGAGAAGAATTCCAACTAGTGTTCCAGTTAGTTTGATACGGTTTATTTAGTTACGGGGAGATTTTCTCAACCTCATTTTTACTTGACCGTGATAGAATTTAGTAATACTACTAATACACATGAATGGTTATCAAAACAAAATTTAAATACATGAGTGATAATTATATGAATTTTGGACAGATAGCTAGGAACAAATCGTTAAACATGAGTGTATTCGTAAGAGACATGCTCTAGACTCAATGTTCTGATCTGCGGCAGACTATTTATTTATATTTATACTTGCCGGCTGATTGGGCATACAAGTTAGTTGCAAGTATGCAGTTTATCATAAGGCGGAATACGATTTAATTGAGATATAGTGGTTATAAGTTATTAAAATCAGTTAAGCCTATGTCATATTACGAAGTGATGTGGTGCTGCAAGATGTATTTAGCTAAATAAGTTTTTACAAGATGATTAATAGTGAGTGATGCTCATGTGATTATCAGGGAGAACATAAGTTGTAACCAGGGGAGTACACTCCCAACTCATGTCTATGATAATGGCTTGAACCTTAGTCAGTGTTGGGGTAAATTCGACATTGATGTTTTCAGTTTGCAGGAGATTTGCTCGACTGCTTATACTGATTATTTGCATGCATGATTGTGTCGCTAAACCATCAATTAGACTGACAAGGTTTTGAGATATTTACTGAATGAGCAACTGATAGAGAAACATACTGTAATCATCTGTAGTGAATGAAGATAAAGAAAAACAACACTAGTGATAATTATAAGTCAATTTGTTGACCGATTTTGTTAATAGTTTCATTAATTTTATCAATCATATTACGTGATTGTCAAGTCATGACAATGCTTTATGACGATATCCTGAAACTATTATGTTTAACTAGTTATAGTGTTGAATGAGGATTAGTCAGTGGAAAAATAGGTATTGTTGCTTTAGGTGATTCGAAATTATCAGAAATTTATAACGTTAAAGAATCCGAGACGCCTAATTTAATTATAAATTTCAATTCAGAAATATTCGTTTAGTGTTAATTCTAGTAGGCTACGGAGTTTTGATTTTAAACGTTTGTTTAGCCAACAGCTACCTGAGGATTTAGTTATTTTACTAGTGCAGTTGATAGTACCTAAATTTTTAATCTTATTATCTAAACTATGTTCGCATTTTAGGCTGCTAATATGATAAACTAATCCATAAACCCAAATACGATTAGCAACAACGACTATGATGGGTTTATCGATAAATGTTAAAGGTGATTCAAATGATTTCTAAATTTAGAAGACATGAAGATATAGTGCAACGCATGTATGGGCCAGGTTAACATGCAGGTTGTTGACGTATATGACAATTTGAAAATAATGAACATGATCAGAAAGAAAATTTTAAAGTTAAGACTGCTTATGAAACTTCAGGCAGGAATATGACGCGTTATAAACATTCCGTAAGAAGTTAATGCATTTAGCCTAGGGACACTTACAAATATATGGCAAAAGAAACTAGAAAACATATACATGTTAAGTACAAAAAGTCATTAAGTAAAATAGTTGAACTCGCCTGGGTTATTTTTGAAAATTAGATTACTCAGTGGACGACATATATAACGCCATTCGTGAGTAGTAATGATCCAAAAGCATCCAGAATAAAACATGCAGTATGGCAATCACTTCCAGGGTGCTTGATGCTGTCGAGGTTTTTGGGACTCACTCTGATCAGAACAACTGAATGAATCCAGATAATTGTGTGTGCCATTGAATGAACCATCTAAAAATGATTGCAGAAAACTTATAGCTGAAACTCACCGTATGTTTTTGGAGTAGTCCTCCTCGTTGTTTGGCAATGGAACTCGAGAATATGAAATTAGGCAGGCAGTGGTCGGAAGAAAAGATATTACAGGATAGTGCATCGTTTAAAACAGGATGAGGTGTTAAGTGAAGGAACACTGAGAATTAGATCCAGATAACTGTTTAGTCCTTGATCGCATTGTTAGTGAATGTATATTTACGCTATTTACAGGTCATATTTGCTAGAGCTTGATGTTTAAACAAGACTATGTCGCTGAAGCATGTAAATGCTATTACAGCTTGTTAACAAACCATCAAAGCTAATTAGTTAATATAGACGACCAGTTTTTATTATCGATTGAGCTAGTTTGTCATGAGGACTAATCAATATAACATTAAGATAATGCATGTGAGCATTAATCAGAGGACTATTAGAATACAGGGTTAACATAAATATAAAATCGATCGAGAAAGTTGAAGTGGAAATAAGGATTAAAAATAATAGGTTGCGTTTCTTTAGTTGGGCTCACCAATGTAGAACTATGGTCTACTATGATATTAGTACTGCTCTAATAATAGACCTAATCCTAAATTTGTAGATTTGTCATGATATAACTGCCTAATCTATAAGATCTTACGTGGAAGTCACACCATCGACTACACCAACTCACTGTATCGTATCAACTACCAATACATGATGTAGAACAAGGTTAGGCTAGAGAAAGAACAATATATTTAATATGAATAGAAGATATAACGTAACATTGAGATGGACCACGCCTGCATGGCCGAGCCATGCCACTCGATCAACTCCAGTCCATTCCATTCATTGTTCGCGCCTTCTCCATCGTTAGGTATTTCTCCGCGTTAAATATTGAATATCTATTTTCTGAGTAGTCTCGTGTTCACAGCTTTGTGGATTGTGTGGCTATTGTTCAATGCCACTACAAATATACTGATCTTGCCCTGCCAATCCGCGCCTTCACATCTGCATCAGACCCACCATGTTCATCAATGATGCTACACAAATATGTAAAGGTTTTTACATCTTCCAAGTCTTCTCCATCAATTGTGATTGGATTGGTGCATGCTCTTTTGTATCGGAGAATCTTGCTTTCTCCTTTGTGTATGTCTTCTCCTGCATTTGTTGCTGTGTGTGCGATAGAAGAGCCAGATCATCTGCGAAGTCTAGATCGTCCAACTGCATCATGGATGTCCACTCTATCCCGTGCTTCCCTTCAGATGTTGACGTCTTCATGATCCAGTTGATCACCAGGATAAAGAGAAAGGGTGGGAGTAAGCAACCTTGCCTGACGCCGGTCTTTACTTCGAACGAGTCTGTGACCTGTCCTCCTTGTATGATTTTGCAGTTTAGTTCATCATAGGAATTCTGTATGATATTGACTATCTTCTGAGGCACGCCGTAGTATCGAAGAAGCTTCCATAGTGTTGTTCTGTCCACGCTATCACGTTCGTCGGTTGATGCTCCTCTTCACCTACTTGTTTACTCCTGTGTATTCAGCTTGTACCTTGGCTTTTTCTGCTCTTGTTCGGCTGGTATTGATTGCTGCCTTCTTGTTACTCCTTTCTTGAATCTAATCCTGTGTATCAACAGTGATCCATTCCTTGTGGCTTAAAACCTCAAGGCATGTTGAAGTGATGGCTTCTTTGATCCCCTTCCAGTTGCTCTCCATAGTAGTTCCTTCTCCATTGAGTAGATCATGAAACGCCTGGAACTTACTGCTGTGGGCTATCTTGAATTTGTTGAGTTTGTCAGTATCCAGAATGAAGGCCATATTGAACATTTGTGATATTTTCCGCGCCGTTGTCCAGTGCTTCTCGAGTTTCAATTTCATCTTGGCGACCAGCAAGTGATGATCTGATGCTATATCAGCTCCTCTCTTGGTTCTCACATCCATCATCGTCCTCCTGAACTTTTTGTTGGTGCAAATAAGGTCGATTTGGTACTTTATAGTGTATCCGGTGAAGTGCATGTGGCTTTGTGTATGCGTTTATGTGGGAATATAGTGCCGCCGATGACCAGTTTATTGAAGGCATATAGGTTTGCGAATCTCTCACCATTTTCGTTTCTTTCTCCCAGTCCGTGTCGTCCCATGATGTCTTCATATCCGGTGTTGCCCATTCCAACCTTGGCATTTAATTCTCCCATCAGGATGATCAGGTCCTTTGTTGGGCACTTCCCGATGATTGACTGCAGCCTATTGTAGAATTGATCTTTAGCGTCTTCATTGTAGTCGTTGGTAGGCGCATAGCATTGGATGATGTTCATTGAAATGCCCTCTTTCTTTGTTTTGAAGGAGGATTTGATGATCCTTGGTCCATAAGATTCCCATCCTATAAGTGCATTTTGTGCTTGTTTGGACAGTATCAATGCAACTCCTTGTGTATGTGGGGCATTTTCTTCATCATGGCCGGAGTATAACAGGAGCTCCCCTGAAGCTTGTCGTTGTTGTCCAACTTTCGTCCAATGTGTTTCATTGATTCCAAGCACCTCTAGGTTGACTCTCCTCATTTCTTTATCAAGTTGTAAGACTCTCCCGGTCTCCCACATTGTACGAGTATTCCATGTACCTAAATAAGTGGTTGCTCTGGTTGTCAGAAGGAGCGTTGGCCTTTCGACTTCTAAAGGAACTCGGCTTTCATCGTGAGGCGCCATAACTCTTCTAAATGAAGAAACTCTAACTCCCAGGGCAGAGTTTAAAGGTTTGAATAATTTTTTCTGGTTAACGTTTTTTTAGCGAGTCAGATTTCTGCGGGATGGGGTCGGTAACCCCATGCCCAACCCTCCTCCTGGACCAGCAGTAGCCCCAGAGAGACTCCAGGCGGAGTTGGGCTGAAATAATTTCGACAAAAAAAGGAGACAGCCATTTTGTGTATCAGAATTCTGTTTTCAGCACTATAGTTTATAACTACACATAACCCCATACTTTCAGCTTCTTTTTGAACCATCTCCATTTGTCTGTTGCTTATCCACTCATACCTTGTTTACACTTATTTTCTTTAACCCATTAGAATGCTCTTGCTTAATAAGTGCCTTGACAAAAGAGAGTTGGACTGAGTAGTCATATCTTCACTATTTCACCACAAATGACTCAATTTCAATCGGCATGAACATTGTCTGCTTTGCTTCTCATCCTTTCTTTTTCTTCCACCCTTTCTCAGCCCCCTTGAGATATGGCACCGAAAACAGATATGGGACAGGTGACTTCGTCCTGCACCATCATTTATGCCTCAGATGTTTCACAGAGATTTAGGGTCACGGTTTATAGAAGCTCTCAAATGTACTTGGATTTACTCCTGACTATCGTTTGCTTATCGCAACGCAACCTTCATAAAGCGCGCCAACTGTGATACTGACTAAAACCATCTACATTATTGTTTTATAAATTAACAACCCAGCTGTGTTATCTTCTACAGTGAAAACTGTCTTTTGTAACAATTTGATCTTGCCTGTAAACTGGCATGCCTCATGTAATTAACTGTTGCTTGAGAATAAATTAATATTATTATTATGTAAATTAGGTACAAAAGCACACAAGTACCGTCATCAAGGGACCGAGAACTAGCCGCAGCACTAAAAACCTTTAGCAACTAATGAAGTACTGGATTGAATTTTGATGCTAAATCAAATAGGTCATTGTTGCTTTTTTTAAGACGCTCTCAATGAAAATAGTGAACTATCTCGGAAAGCTACTTATAGGCACAAGAATTTTCATTGTGAGCAAGTTACGATTTGCGATTTTGCTTCAAAATATGGCGTTAAGATTAACCACGCGTTTAAAAATATGTCTTAATTGTTGACGGGATAATAGCTCTTTGATTTTTAGTCTGTGTTGTCGAAACCGACTTCAAAACTCCCGACGCTCCTCGTAAAACTGAGATTTCGTAATTATCTCATCGCCTATCTTTGAATAGGATCTGGTAATCAACAAACCTAGTGATATACATTAGTAAACCGTGTTCCCATAGTCTTTATCATTTATTGTTTTACCGTTAATGGTTCATCGAATAATACTGGTGTCAGACTGATGAAGAATGTTACTGGCAAATGAGAGCCAGATTGAAACAAGATGATATTTTACCAAAAATATGATATTCTATGAAGCAATTAACACTAATAATCATAATTATTAAAATTGTCGTTGTAGTAGAACCCGGGAATTTCCAGTTTTGGCGATTACGCTGGTGTTCTGGCCTGTACATGCATTCAGCGTCATATTGCAAATAGATTTCCCAACACTTCCTCTGTAAAACCTCATCAATTAAGATCCTCTTAAGGTTCTGATCCATCTTCATAATTAGGAATTTCTATTAATCGAAAGATGAAAAATATGGGGGAATCTTTCGCACATGTAGTCCTATGAGACCGGAGAAATGTCACGTAGCGCTAGCCAAATCATACAAGAGCTTAGGTTGGTTGGTTAAGAGTTGACCCCAAACAACCAAGTATATGCCAAGACAGTACTGTTCAAGTATTCATTCACTTCCTTGTTTTGTATAAGCGTTATATTCCCTTTTATCTTATATTGAATGTTGAGAGCCTTTGTTTGTCTGAACAGATAATCCCACGCTCCACTGTGACCGCGCTAAGATCGAAATAAAGACCTATTCACTACTTGTCTGGTTTCTTCTATCAATAGCACGAGGGTTACTTAAGGCACGAAAGTGGTGAGCCCTTTTTGAACACAAATTTAACCTCATTTCTGTTATTAACATTTTTTTTACTTAATCGTAAAAGTAGACCTGATTATCCGTAAACTAATTTGAGTATATAACTAGTTTATTCCGTATTATCTTAAGTTATTCGTGTTATAGTAACCATTTTTCGTGCTAACTTTATTGCTATATTTGTCACATACCTCATGTCAGACTCAATAGAAACCCATAATCTGGAGGATTTGTCACCAGTGGAGATAGACACTGTTATGACTACGAAATCCCGACTTCCAGAATTTGATCGTAGTGATCCTGAGTTGTGGTTTGCTCAACTAGAGCATTATTTCACGAGACACAATATCAAATCTGAAGGGATTCGCTATAGAGACTTGTGTTCTATCCTTCCTCCTTCAGTCGCCAAAGAAGTCCGTGACTTGATTTTAAGTCCACCATCACCACAACCATACACCATCTTAAGACGAGAGATAATGAACCGTTTATCATTATCAGATAGTCAAAGAATCCAAAGACTTTTTCAAGGTGAAACACTAGGTGATCGGTCGCCGTCACAGTTTTTACGTCACCTCCAAGTCTTAGTGGGTGATAACACAGTGGGTGAAGCAGTCCTAAAACAAGGATGGATACAAGCTCTCCCATGCTACGTCCAACACTGTTTGGATGCACAAGATCCTGAAACCTCATTATCTCATTTAGCGCGTATAGCCGACAGAATAATGGAAAGAGGTCCTCCAACTGGATCAGGCACAATAAATCACACACAAAAAGTAGAATCAGCAAAAGACCCCGTAATAGAAGGACTCATTGCGAGTGTTAAGAGTCTCACTGAGGCTGTCACCAGAATGCAAATGGGTCATAGAAACAGGAGCAGGTCACCACAACGACCACGATCCAAGTCACAAAACAGGTCACAAATGTCTAGACAATCTGGGCAGTTTTGTTGGTACCACTGGAAGTTTGGTGTCAACTCAACCAAGTGCATGCAACCATGCGCCTGGCCTAAGCATAATTCTAAGACAGCGGGAAACGAGTAACCCCTCCCCAGGTCGCGACGACTGAGGAGGGGCGCCTAAACAGTCGCTTGTTTTATGTTAGAGACAGAAACTCTGGCTTGAATTTCTTGGTGGATACTGGCGCTGCTCTTAGCATCATCCCTCAAAATAAAACTGAGATTAGTCGAGAAACATCATCAATTACACTTCAAGCTGCAAATAAAACTAAAATCGCGACATTTGGGCAGAAAACTTTAACCCTAGATTTGGGGTTCAGGAGGCAATTCCCTTGGGTTTTCACGGTAGCCGACTTAGATCTGGCAATACTGGGGATGGACTTTCTAGAGAGATACGAATTTCTAGTTGACACCAAGAAACGGCGATTAACACTAAAAGAAACTTCGTATTACACAAAAGGCAAAGAAAGTCACATCAGCTCTCTTAACTTGATTCAAACTCCCCAGTAACAACAGCGAAATTCCAAGATATACTCGCGGAATTTCCAAACTTAACTAAACCAAACCCACAGCCTTCTAAAGACAAACTAAAAGTGAGTCACACTATCAAAACCGAAGGTGCACCGGTGTTTGCAAAACCCAGGAGACTAGCACCAGATAAGCTCAAAATCGCTAGGGCCGAGTTTGATTATATGCTACAATTGGGTATTATCCGTCCCTCTGATAGTCAATGGGCATCCCCTTTGCATATGGTCCCAAAGAAGAATGAAGGTGACTGGCGACCGTGCGGGGATTACAGAGCCCTAAACCGTCAAACCGTACCAGATAGGTACCCAATACCTCATATCCAAGATTTCACCAACGGTTTACAGGGTATGAACATATTCACTAAAATTGACTTAGTCAGGGCATATCACAATATCCCGGTGGCTGATGAAGATATTCCCAAGACAGCTATTACTACACCCTTTGGCTTATTCGAGTTTGTACGCATGCCATTCGGCCTGAGAAATGCGGCACAGACATTTCAAAGATTCATAGATAACCTACTTCGAGATATGCCATTTGCGCAGGGGTATATAGACGACTTGTTAATTGCCAGCCCCGATTTGCAATCACACGAACAGCATGTACAAGCAGTGTTGAAAAGACTGGATGAACATGGAATAAACATACATCAAAGTAAGTGTGTTTTCGGTGTTCAAACTTTAGAATTTCTCGGTCACACAATAAGCCCAGAAGGGATTAAACCTATCAAAAAAGAAGTGGATACCATCAAACAATACCCCGTACCTAGTTCTCTAACACAACTGAGAAGTTTTCTAGGCCTAATTAACTTTTATCGCAGATTCATACCAGGTTGTGCACAATTAATGCAACCTTTGACAGATTCACTTAAAGGAAAACCAAAAGAATTCAAACTGTCTTCTGACGCCATCGAAGCTATTAAACAGCTTAAAGATAAACTGGCTCAAGCAACTACGTTGATATATCCGAATTCTCTTTCCCCACTTGCTTTGATGGTGGATGCTTCAGATAAAGCAGTAGGCGGTACCCTTAACCAACTGGTTAAAAACGCCTGGAAACCAATTGCTTTCTTCTCGAAAAGACTCGCTCCAGCCGAAACAAGGTATTCTACCTTCGGGCGAGAACTTCTTGCAATCTACCTGACCATTAAACACTTCCGACACATGTTAGAAGGTAGGGAATTTATAGTCTTTACGGATCACAAACCTCTGACGAATGCATTAAAAGCGAGAGCCGATAAATACTCACCTCGAGAAGTCCGACACCTTGACTATATATCACAGTTCACAAGCGATATCCGACATGTCAAAGGTCAGGACAATCAGGCGGCAGATGCTTTATCTAGGCTAGAAATGAACGTGCTACAGCAGTCTACAGTAAACTTCGAGACGTTGAGAAACGAACAAGAGCAGGACCTAGAATTACAAAACCTACTTAAAACAAACAATTCAAGTCTTAATTTAAAACAATTCCCATCACCTATCGATGGTATTCTAATTTATTGTGACACGACCAAGGCAATGCCGCGACCTTTCGTTCCCAAAAATATGCGAAAGTTGATATATAATAACTTTCATTCTTTGTCTCATCCTGGCGCGAAAGCTTCAACAAAACTAATCAATGCCAGATATATATGGCCGAATTTACAGAAGGATGTACACAAATGGGTTAGAGAGTGTTCAGCATGTCAACAATCAAAGATTAATCGTCACACAAATTCACCCATAGGTGTTTTCTCGCAACCAGATGCACGTTTTGCCCATGTGCATATCGACTTGGTAGGTCCTTTACCACGTTCAAACGGTTTTAATTATCTTTTTACATGCATAGATCGATTTACCAGATTCCTTATAGCCATCCCGATAGCGGACATCACAGCGGAAACAGTAGCCAAAGTTTTCATGCAGAACTGGGTAACCATTTTTGGTACATCCATAACAATAACGACGGATAGAGGAGCGCAATTCGAATCCGAACTATTTAATAACTTGGCTAAACTTCTAGGCTCCAATAGGATACGCTGCACTGCATATCATCCTCAGGCTAATGGGATGGTAGAACGTTTTCACCGTCAGCTAAAAACCGCCCTTATATCTCACTCAAACCCCAATCAGTGGACAGAATTCCTACCGTTAGTTATGTTGGGAATACGAACATCTGTCAAAACTGACGCACAGTGTTCAGCTGCGGAACTGGTTTTCGGAACAACTCTGAGACTACCAGGTGAATTTATTAACCCTAATACTAACAGTCAAAAACTTAATTTAGAAAATTATGTAGATCAACTACGGGACCACATGTCTAAAATTAAGCCGATTAATACTCGTGAACAATCGCACGCCGTATATATACCTAAAGACCTAAGCAATTGCACGCACGTCTGGATAAGATGTGACAAAATAAAAGCACCACTCAGTCCTCCATTTGAAGGTCCTTTCAAAGTCGTCTCAAGAAAATCTAAATATTTCGTGATAGAAAAACATGGAAACATCGACACAGTAAGTATTGATAGGCTAAAGCCGGCTTATCTAGATCATGAACCACCATACGTGTTGTTAGATCGTTTAACTGACAAATCCATTACGGAAGCAAAATGTAAAGATGATAAATCTTTACAAATGACTAAAACGGTTCGCTGGGCACATCCGATCAGTCAGTCAAGGATGTTGACAGTTTCGGCTGCAGGATAAAATCTAATCACGTAGCTAATCAGACCCTGCATTTACTTAAAAATATTTTTTTCCCTCATTCCGCCTCACCTACAACTCCCCAGACCTTTTACCTTTGATATATAAGTGTTATGTTAATAATTTTTAAAAAATACTGGACACATAAGCTAGGTATTCCGCAACGATGGCTGAGGATTTTAATCAAACTCATACAACTAACACTGGCAAATACAAAGAATTCAAAAAGCAACCCAGGCAAGTTTTATAATTTCTTATTCTGGTTATTTAACTATGTTGGCTGTACTTCTTATATATCTATATACATTTTTCACGTAGACTGGCTATACATATATACCATATGAACTACTTCTAAAAGTTTTCGGTTGAGGATATGTTTAGTGGCTTGATACGATCAATACTACTATTAATAAGTGGTTTTTAGACAAAACATTTTGGATAAAACCGTGGTCAAGTACTTATTAAGGTTCTCATCATTTTTTTTCCTATTTAGGAAACTTATGCAATAACTTAACCAGTTCTCCTTTAGCATGCTTTTTAGTGTGATCATATAACCCATCTTTAATGGCAACATTCAGATTTTTTTTAATTTCTGACATTTAAGAATCAATAACTGTGAAAATATAGTACAGTGCGTTACTGTAAGGTTACTATGTTAGCCGCATTGATTCCACATACCTAATTCTAAACACAACTTATAAGGGAACTGTTTAGTAATCATAACATTGAACTGACGATATGAATATCACGGCTATGCTAGCATTAAACCAATTATTTTAAGTGGCCCATACAAAGTCGTGGAACTTAACACTACCGTTATAAAAAAGACATTTTATGTCAATAACTGATATATATATATATATATACATATATAAAATGGAAATTTACTAAACTTGTTTTTTTTCTATAGTAATAATATTAATGTAAACAAAGAACTTGTACTTTTCCAATATGGCACTTTGACATATCAATCTGTCCTCTTGTCCATTTTTCTCTCATATCTGAGCGACTTACAAGCAACAAACATCGTACTGAAGGTGGGTTCGGTGAACAAAAACGCAGGCCCCACACGCACTCGAACTTCTGCCCTCCTGGATGCTAGACCGCGTGCTTAGCCGTTAAACCACATCAGACCACGGAGGAAGTGACTTCAATATTTCCTTACACCAATTAATCACTCATAATACTAATGAGTAGTAGGACTTACTTCTGAGGTGCAGACCAATTCGTTACTTAGATGAATTGACGAAATATTGCTTCAGTATAGTCATGCACACCTAAATCAAATCAGAAAAGGGTATTTGACACAACTGTACTTGATCCGCATACTCTGCACAGTTTTTTTGCTTCTTGACCGTATATTCTTTTCCGTTTTGTGGAGTACAATTATGCACCCTTGGTTACGTACCTGGTTATAAAAGGCGGTCGTCATAGGCTCAAGGTCATACATTTAATCGGGTTTGACAATGAATCCAACTTCTAGCAAGTTTACACTTTTACATATATGCATTATAAAAAGTTTTTTTTCATACCTTTTCGTACACAAGAGGGCTACACTATGTCTATTTCCTTCCAGAATACCAATCCTTTCTGGAGGCCAATCACTTACGTGGAACCGAACAATTATCAATTATATTTATGTATTTCCACTTTGTATCTTATTATTTTTATGCAGGCAGTGGAGCAGTTCTTCAGGTTTGATTGGTTTTCACCATTACTTTTGAAGTAGATTCTTCTTTACTTTTTACTTGAGGGCGACTCAAGAGGCAGGTGAGTAAACACCTGATAGCCGGTCTGAGCATGGAAAAATCGTACCTCACCAACATGGTGTTGGGTAGCCCGCTCGCGGCACTTCCTCAGATATTCTTATTCCACATTCTCACACTTTCTCTTGACAGTACGCAGCAAACCGTCGGCGATAGTTGTAGAAGAAATCACATGCTACAAAATAAGATGACAAGCTAGTAAAGAAGAGACATCCATGGACTATCGTTGACAGCGTCAGTCGTCACTGATTGTAAGTCAAACAGTGAGGGAGTTTATAATTTTCCCTTGGGATGAGAAATAGAACTAAGGTGTTTTCGATAGTTAGGTTAATCGAACCGACGTTCCTACGGAAGTCGATTCTAGGGGAAGCTAATGTAACAGCTTAGGTTGGTTGGTTAAGAGTTGACCCCAAACAACCAAGTATATGCCAAGACAGTACTGTTCAAGTATTCATTCACTTCCTTGTTTTGTATAAGCGTCATATTCCCTTTTATCTTATATTGAATGTTGAGAGCCTTTGTTTGTCTGAACAGATAATCCCACGCTCCACTGTGACCGCGCTAAGATCGAAATAAAGACCTATTCACTACTTGTCTGGTTTCTTCTATCAATAGCACGAGGGTTACTTAAGGCACGAAAGTGGTGAGCCCTTTTTGAACACAAATTTAACCTCATTTCTGTTATTAACATTTTTTTTACTTAATCGTAAAAGTAGACCTGTTTATCCGTAAACTAATTTGAGTATATAACTAGTTTATTCCGTATTATCTTAAGTTATTCGTGTTATAGTAACCATTTTTCGTGCTAACTTTATTGCTATATTTGTCACATACCTCATGTCAGACTCAATAGAAACCCATAATCTGGAGGATTTGTCACCAGTGGAGATAGACACTGTTATGACTACGAAATCCCGACTTCCAGAATTTGATCGTAGTGATCCTGAGTTGTGGTTTGCTCAACTAGAGCATTATTTCACGAGACACAATATCAAATCTGAAGGGATTCGCTATAGAGACTTGTGTTCTATCCTTCCTCCTTCAGTCGCCAAAGAAGTCCGTGACTTGATTTTAAGTCCACCATCACCACAACCATACACCATCTTAAGACGAGAGATAATGAACCGTTTATCATTATCAGATAGTCAAAGAATCCAAAGACTTTTTCAAGGTGAGACACTAGGTGATCGGTCGCCGTCACAGTTTTTACGTCACCTCCAAGTCTTAGTGGGTGATAACACAGTGGGTGAAGCAGTCCTAAAACAAGGATGGATACAAGCTCTCCCATGCTACGTCCAACACTGTTTGGATGCACAAGATCCTGAAACCTCATTATCTCATTTAGCGCGTATAGCCGACAGAATAATGGAAAGAGGTCCTCCAACTGGATCAGGCACAATAAATCACACACAAAAAGTAGAATCAGCAAAAGACCCCGTAATAGAAGGACTCATTGCGAGTGTTAAGAGTCTCACTGAGGCTGTCACCAGAATGCAAATGGGTCATAGAAACAGGAGCAGGTCACCACAACGACCACGATCCAAGTCACAAAACAGGTCACAAATGTCTAGACAATCTGGGCAGTTTTGTTGGTACCACTGGAAGTTTGGTGTCAACTCAACCAAGTGCATGCAACCATGCGCCTGGCCTAAGCATAATTCTAAGACAGCGGGAAACGAGTAACCCCTCCCCAGGTCGCGACGACTGAGGAGGGGCGCCTAAACAGTCGCTTGTTTTATGTTAGAGACAGAAACTCTGGCTTGAATTTCTTGGTGGATACTGGCGCTGCTCTTAGCATCATCCCTCAAAATAAAACTGAGATTAGTCGAGAAACATCATCAATTACACTTCAAGCTGCAAATAAAACTAAAATCGCGACATTTGGGCAGAAAACTTTAACCCTAGATTTGGGGTTCAGGAGGCAATTCCCTTGGGTTTTCACGGTAGCCGACTTAGATCTGGCAATACTGGGGATGGACTTTCTAGAGAGATACGAATTTCTAGTTGACACCAAGAAACGGCGATTAACACTAAAAGAAACTTCGTATTACACAAAAGGCAAAGAAAGTCACATCAGCTCTCTTAACTTGATTCAAACTCCCCAGTAACAACAGCGAAATTCCAAGATATACTCGCGGAATTTCCAAACTTAACTAAACCAAACCCACAGCCTTCTAAAGACAAACTAAAAGTGAGTCACACTATCAAAACCGAAGGTGCACCGGTGTTTGCAAAACCCAGGAGACTAGCACCAGATAAGCTCAAAATCGCTAGGGCCGAGTTTGATTATATGCTACAATTGGGTATTATCCGTCCCTCTGATAGTCAATGGGCATCCCCTTTGCATATGGTCCCAAAGAAGAATGAAGGTGACTGGCGACCGTGCGGGGATTACAGAGCCCTAAACCGTCAAACCGTACCAGATAGGTACCCAATACCTCATATCCAAGATTTCACCAACGGTTTACAGGGTATGAACATATTCACTAAAATTGACTTAGTCAGGGCATATCACAATATCCCGGTGGCTGATGAAGATATTCCCAAGACAGCTATTACTACACCCTTTGGCTTATTCGAGTTTGTACGCATGCCATTCGGCCTGAGAAATGCGGCACAGACATTTCAAAGATTCATAGATAACCTACTTCGAGATATGCCATTTGCGCAGGGGTATATAGACGACTTGTTAATTGCCAGCCCCGATTTGCAATCACACGAACAGCATGTACAAGCAGTGTTGAAAAGACTGGATGAACATGGAATAAACATACATCAAAGTAAGTGTGTTTTCGGTGTTCAAACTTTAGAATTTCTCGGTCACACAATAAGCCCAGAAGGGATTAAACCTATCAAAAAAGAAGTGGATACCATCAAACAATACCCCGTACCTAGTTCTCTAACACAACTGAGAAGTTTTCTAGGCCTAATTAACTTTTATCGCAGATTCATACCAGGTTGTGCACAATTAATGCAACCTTTGACAGATTCACTTAAAGGAAAACCAAAAGAATTCAAACTGTCTTCTGACGCCATCGAAGCTATTAAACAGCTTAAAGATAAACTGGCTCAAGCAACTACGTTGATATATCCGAATTCTCTTTCCCCACTTGCTTTGATGGTGGATGCTTCAGATAAAGCAGTAGGCGGTACCCTTAACCAACTGGTTAAAAACGCCTGGAAACCAATTGCTTTCTTCTCGAAAAGACTCGCTCCAGCCGAAACAAGGTATTCTACCTTCGGGCGAGAACTTCTTGCAATCTACCTGACCATTAAACACTTCCGACACATGTTAGAAGGTAGGGAATTTATAGTCTTTACGGATCACAAACCTCTGACGAATGCATTAAAAGCGAGAGCCGATAAATACTCACCTCGAGAAGTCCGACACCTTGACTATATATCACAGTTCACAAGCGATATCCGACATGTCAAAGGTCAGGACAATCAGGCGGCAGATGCTTTATCTAGGCTAGAAATGAACGTGCTACAGCAGTCTACAGTAAACTTCGAGACGTTGAGACACGAACAAGAGCAGGACCTAGAATTACAAAACCTACTTAAAACAAACAATTCAAGTCTTAATTTAAAACAATTCCCATCACCTATCGATGGTATTCTAATTTATTGTGACACGACCAAGGCAATGCCGCGACCTTTCGTTCCCAAAAATATGCGAAAGTTGATATATAATAACTTTCATTCTTTGTCTCATCCTGGCGCGAAAGCTTCAACAAAACTAATCAATGCCAGATATATATGGCCGAATTTACAGAAGGATGTACACAAATGGGTTAGAGAGTGTTCAGCATGTCAACAATCAAAGATTAATCGTCACACAAATTCACCCATAGGTGTTTTCTCGCAACCAGATGCACGTTTTGCCCATGTGCATATCGACTTGGTAGGTCCTTTACCACGTTCAAACGGTTTTAATTATCTTTTTACATGCATAGATCGATTTACCAGATTCCCTATAGCCATCCCGATAGCGGACATCACAGCGGAAACAGTAGCCAAAGTTTTCATGCAGAACTGGGTAACCATTTTTGGTACACCCATAACAATAACGACGGATAGAGGAGCGCAATTCGAATCCGAACTATTTAATAACTTGGCTAAACTTCTAGGCTCCAATAGGATACGCTGCACTGCATATCATCCTCAGGCTAATGGGATGGTAGAACGTTTTCACCGTCAGCTAAAAACCGCCCTTATATCTCACTCAAACCCCAATCAGTGGACAGAATTCCTACCGTTAGTTATGTTGGGAATACGAACATCTGTCAAAACTGACGCACAGTGTTCAGCTGCGGAACTGGTTTTCGGAACAACTCTGAGACTACCAGGTGAATTTATTAACCCTAATACTAACAGTCAAAAACTTAATTTAGAAAATTATGTAGATCAACTACGGGACCACATGTCTAAAATTAAGCCGATTAATACTCGTGAACAATCGCGCGCCGTATATATACCTAAAGACCTAAGCAATTGCACGCACGTCTGGATAAGATGTGACAAAATAAAAGCACCACTCAGTCCTCCATTTGAAGGTCCTTTCAAAGTCGTCTCAAGAAAATCTAAATATTTCGTGATAGAAAAACATGGAAACATCGACACAGTAAGTATTGATAGGCTAAAGCCGGCTTATCTAGATCATGAACCACCATACGTGTTGTTAGATCGTTTAACTGACAAATCCATTACGGAAGCAAAATGTAAAGATGATAAATCTTTACAAATGACTAAAACGGTTCGCTGGGCACATCCGATCAGTCAGTCAAGGATGTTGACAGTTTCGGCTGCAGGATAAAATCTAATCACGTAGCTAATCAGACCCTGCATTTACTTAAAAATATTTTTTTCCCTCATTCCGCCTCACCTACAACTCCCCAGACCTTTTACCTTTGATATATAAGTGTTATGTTAATAATTTTTAAAAAATACTGGACACATAAGCTAGGTATTCCGCAACGATGGCTGAGGATTTTAATCAAACTCATACAACTAACACTGGCAAATACAAAGAATTCAAAAAGCAACCCAGGCAAGTTTTATAATTTCTTATTCTGGTTATTTAACTATGTTGGCTGTACTTCTTATATATCTATATACATTTTTCACGTAGACTGGCTATACATATATACCATATGAACTACTTCTAAAAGTTTTCGGTTGAGGATATGTTTAGTGGCTTGATACGATCAATACTACTATTAATAAGTGGTTTTTAGACAAAACATTTTGGATTAACA